>CM051261.1:74107021-74622021 GCA_027921565.1 Artemia sinica
ATTTTTGCAAATACTGTTCTTTTTCGGTCATTGAGTAATCAGAAGACAAATTTTGTACTAACAAAATGTCCCTTTTTTTTCCAATAAAACGAATCCTAGGACAATGAAGAACATAATTGTATGTTGTTTAATTTCCACTTATACAAGATCCATTTCAAGTATGTTCACAGGAATTTCTTTTTTTTGGGGGGGGAGGGGTGGCTATAATAAAAAAGTTGATTGTTAATTGCAATAAAAAATGCCCAGAAACTCGGGAAAACTTGAGGTTTCGAGGAGGGTCTCGATACCCCCCACCTTCGTACGGCCCTGATCTTGTTCCATTACCCCAGTCATACAAAATAATAAACTACCTATTTGTAAGTCCACAGATAAAACAAGTTTAATATCCAAAACCTTGCTCAATCTCCGCCTTGGATGAAACTGGGGAAAACACTGGAGACAGACTGCCGGGAAAACAAAGATGTTTCCCCTTCTCTTTGTCACTTGTACGCAGCACAAAGAAACACAAGTCCATTTGTATACGCATATGTACTTATATATTATTTAAAAGATAGTTTACGGACATAATAAAAGACAGTTTATTTATCCAAAAAAAAACTTTTACTCATTAATAAAAAAAAAATATTGGAACTGACACGTTTTGAGTGACTATTAAAAGACCCAAAAGATTGGTTACAAATTAAACTCAAATAGAGGGTTTTCACCTATCCTGTGGGACCTTAGCCCCCTTTTGGCTCCTCGTAGCTCTTTCATGGATGAGTGAAACTTTTTAGTTTATTTTGCTTAGAACGTTTTCACATTTTCGAGAAAGTAAGAATTATGACCCAAGTACGTATATATAGTTTTCTACAATATAAACACACATACACACACACATATGTATACATATATATATATATATATATATGTATATATATTATATATATATATATATATATATATATATATATATATATATATATATATATATATATATATATATATATATATATATATATATTATATATATATATATATATATATATATATATATATATATATATATATATATATATATATACACACATATATATATATATATACTATGTGTATATATATGTATGTATATATATATGTATATATATATATATATATATATAATATATATATATATATATACTATATATATATATATATATATATATATATATGTATATATATTATATATATATATATATATATATATAATATATATTATATATATATATATATATATATATATATATATATATATATATATAATATATATATATATATATATATATATATATATATATATATATATATATGTGTGTGTGTGTTAATTGGCTCAATTTTGAGCTTCAAACCATGAGATTGTGGGTCTGAATCATCTACAGTGTAATTTTGAAGCGCTGCATGCTTTCACTTTATTCAAAACTGACTATAAAACACAATGGTCAATTATTAAATACCAATCTTTTATGAGTTTTAAATAGTTCACTTTGTCAAGTTTTCACGTTGTGGTGCCGTCCAACACTACAACAAAGTGGGCCATGGTTTACAAAACAGACGAACAAAAACATGGACAAAATAATAGTAACAACAAAAACCCCATTATAAATATACTTACATTTTCATATCAATCGCCCCTTACCCTGTTTTGACAAAAGTATCGAAAATATGTTGCCTTTAGTACAGCGCAAGAAACCCACTGACGCTAAGAAGAGGGGCTGGGAGGAGACAGAGGGGACGCCTCCTAATGTTATAGTAATTCCTTTTTGTTTTAAGATTTTACACCTCTCATTAGACTTAAAAGAAAACATTTACTTGTGTTCTTTTTTATGCCACACAATCGTTTGTGAATAGATACTATTACCAAATCCTAATATATTTGATATACTCTATATTACAATGTATGCCAATTTTACTCCGTAGTTTGTCCAAACACTGGATGGATTGACTGTCAAAGGGGGGCTAATGTACTACCATCTGTTGCGTTTAAAAACTAGTTGGGGAGATTAGGGGAGTGAATGGTCCCAGCTGAATTATAAATATAAAACGTAATAGGCATTTGTGAGCTGATTTCATTGTTAGGGCTGGGTCAAACATGGGGTAATTCTTTGAGGGAGGTTATATAAAATCATTACTCTTAATCATTTTATTTATTAGGTTGTCAAAATTACTTGTGCTTTATGAGCCCGTGAGTGGGACTTTCTGAGCATGAATTTCGTGAACTTAAGTAAATATGTAGATATGGTAAATATGTAAATATGTAGTAAAGTAAATATGTAAATACTTAAGTAAATATGTAGATATAGTAAATATGTCGGCGTATATACGAGTTTCAGTTAAAATCAGTAGAGATACTTTTCGCCCATGAATCTTCAAAAGCCTGCTTCACACTGTTTCTAATAATGATCAAGATAATACTATCCGTTTTTTCGCATTAACAGAGGATGAAAACGTGACATCAAATATAACATGACTGAACATTGGAAAACCAACTTCTGAAAACAAACTACGAAAACATAAATACATAGTAACCATGTTCATTGTGAGCCTAAAGCCTCATTTAAAATGTTCCCATGCATCTGAAAAAAAATGCTTTACTTACAAATGCTCTAATTACATACTACAAAATGTTTGGTGTGTGTTCAAAGCTGTATACTCATTCCCTATCTAGGTGTGTCTTCATTACCTATCTCAACCATTATATAAAGCCGGACCAAGATGTAAGTGCTCCAGAAAACTATTACTACTAACAACTCACCGCAGCACCAAGCCGCCTGAGGCCAAAACTGTTACAAACGCTCATCCTCCATCCCAATCTATTCAAAGCCTTCCTTTTTACACCCGCCCACGAAGTTCCCATTTCCTTTAAATCTTTCTTTATGACGTCCTCCCACCCCAGACAAGGACGACCTGCTTTCCGTTGAGCCCTAGACGGTTGGTCGGAAAGAACAATCTTCGGCAATCTGTCATCCTTCATCCGCACAACGTGCCCCAGCCACCTCAACCTTTCTTTCATTATAGCCCTAGAGAGCGGCATTGAACCACATTTTTCGTACAGCCTATTGTTTGAAATACGGTCACTTAGCCGGGTACCCAGAACAATCCTTAAGCAATTTCTCTGGAAAACATCTAGCAGATCTTCATCCGCTTTTCGGAGCGCACATGCTTCAGAGCCATATTTGACCACTATAATCACTATGGCTTCTAACATCCTAATCTTGGTTTGCAGCCTTCCTATTCTTCCAAGCTTTTTCTAACTGTGAAACAGCACCCTGAGCCTTGGATATTCTACTTTTAACATCTTCACTTCTCCCACCATCTTTACTAATAATACTACCAAGGTACGTGAAGCTGCCCACCTGATCAATCTTTTCATTAATGAACGTCACCTTTTCATTTTCACTTATTCCTAGCCTTAGTGACTTGGTCTTCTTAACATTAATTTTCCAACCTATTCTAGCACCCTGAACTCACAAAACCTCTAAAATTGTATTTATTTTGCTCACACTTTCATCTAGGATGCTTAAATCATCAGCATAATCTAAGTCCAGGAGACTTTTTCCTCATCATTTGATTCCGTGGTCTCCCATTAACGACATTAGATTTTTTTTCACGGGTAGAGAAGTCAGATTTCTCTTGAACGCGAAGCTTGGCATCACCTTTGTAACACTTAATTTTAAAGAATCTAATTTTAGATTAATTTATTCCAATACATATATAAAAATCGATAATTAGTAGTGTAATGTTATTATTAGATGTTTTTAGAAATTGCAAGTAGGTTGCAAAGTCTCGAGTTGGTTTCAAAGGCATTTTGAGAAAGTTTCTGCAAAAAAACGTGTCCCAGGGTTCTCATTTGTCAGCGGTCCAATGGACGAGGACGTATAATAATATGGGCGGAGCTTTTATAAGCGCCAAGACTGTAGTAGCCAAATATTACTGAGCGAGGATTCTACTGTATATTACTTATATACATTGGTTCACAGAGATTACAAAATAATACAAATGTCCGATTTTCCACAGGGGGTAATTCCAGAAAATAAGCTTCTGAACACAAACTGTGTGAAAATAAATACGCAAAAATCAAAATTCGTGTAAATTTCAGTTAAAATTACGTGAATGACTCCCCATTCATCCACCTGCAAGAAGTCGACCTCACAATGTTCCTAACCACAACTGACAAGGCACTATTTGTTTTTTGTATAAAAACTTGACCCAAAATCCCCCTTTCAGAAATTCAGAGATTCGTAAATCAGTAGCCCTTTGAACATCGAGTATCGAATGATGATAAAATTGCCGTCTTTCAAGAAACATTAAAACCGTTGAACTGTAGATAACGACTTATCGAAAAATGGCATAGGAAACTTTCATATTATTTCTATATATTTGTTTTTTGATCAGCTGATTTCCTCATCAGCTGACTCAGCAACATTGCCGACCTGCACATGTCAAGATACACCAGACCATAGCTGTTCAAAAGATTAAAGAAAAAGCTCTAAACATCCAAGAATGAAAAGAGCAAAAAACCAAAAACTTGGACTTCCACAAAATCATAAAATTGCCCTCATTTGGATTTTTACTTAATCCTGAATTTTTCATAAGATCTAACAACGAGTTGGTAAAAACAAAGAGATTGAAGTAAGTACGAACATATTTGTTCCGAAGGGGGGGGGGAGGTAAGTTTAACTAGAAAAAATTATAACAGACAAAAGCCGTAAAAACTTTGAAATGTTTTTAGGTATAAAAATAATAATGTGGGGCAGTCGTGATTTTTTTTCATACTATCCCTAAAAACTGAAATTTATAAAATTAAAAATTAAAGTGTAAAACGATCATAGAAAGCTGCTGAATAGTTATAATTTATAAAATGACTGCCCTATGCTTATCTTCCAGTCTTAAAAAAATCCATTTTTTGGGTAACAGTAAAAAAAAAAAAAAAAACTTTTTCACTTTTTATGACATTTGGATACATAAGCGTTAAAGAAAAAATATTTACAATTTTTTTAAAGGTGAATAGTCTGTAAATATTTGCATCCATTCTGCTATATCTACCCATTCTGGGGCATCTATGAATATTCTGCTAATATGTATCCTGTATTTTACCTGTTGTACCCCTAAACAATAGGTTTATAGGTTTATTATAGACAACTTTGTTTTAGTTTCTGATGGTTGTGTGTTCTTAATAATAAGGAAACAAAACCTTATAATTTATCTAAGGATTTTTATCAAGATAAAATAATTAGTTAAACAATAATTTAAAATTCATGACGTAGCTTATTTTTCTCCTTTAAAATACAACAGTAGATATACATTATGTTGAGTTTCATGCTGTCAATCGATTTAAAAGGGCCCTTATTTTTGCCAAGTAATACCAATTTCTGAAACCAGCATTAATGGGAGGGAGTGCCCCCCCCCAATAATTTGGAGAAAAAACGTTATATATCCCATGCCCCTATACTATCCAGATATGGACCCCTCTTGCCCTCCTCCCAATAAAAATACTGGAGATTTGCCTTCGCCTCTCGACATTCCGAAACAATCGTTTGGGGATGTTTTTGGAGACTGACTCTACCAATTTAATGAGGGGCGACCCATTCTTCACTACCCAGTGTACACCTCCAAGTGTACAAGTTAAAATAAAAGTTCAAAATAGGGATAAAATCCTTTTTAATAGACAGTGTATATGTGACCTGTATATGTGACCACTGTATATGTGACCACTGTCACTGTATATGTGACCGAATAATCTGGTATTTTTTGTGATTTTTCTATACACTGTCTATTAAAAAGGATTTTATCCCTATTTTGAACTTTTATTCTATCGTCATGGAAAGGCAGTGTGGTCTTCGAAATTATCTAAGTGTACCAGTTCCATCTCACCGCGCCATCCTCCACCAAATCCTCCACCATCCTCTACCTCCGCCATCACTCTACCACGCACCACTTGGTGTTCATCATTTCTGGGCAGCCAAGAATAGCCGGTAAATTTCTCGTTATTCATATTATTGATTTACGAATAAAGTAAACATACCACTCGAACGCCTTACCTCTCATTTACATCAGAAATAAAATTTACCCCCACCCCCCTAATGTGCAAATATACACCCTGAATTGGTATATATAGGGGTGGGGTACAATTCATTTCCGACAAAAATGATTATTATATTTGGAAAGAGCATAAAAAAGACATCGAATGGTATGTTTACTTTATTCGTAAGTCAATAATATAAATAACAAAAATTTACCGAATAGCCAAGAATACAAAAAGCCAAGCCAGAATTACCTCAACTGTATCCGAAACATCGGGTGCTCTCTTTTGATTCACTGAATGACTATCCAAGGTTGTGACCCCTTCGTCAGTCTTCGCGGCGTCCTAAAAGAAATACACCATAGTTTAAAATATATCCCCATGAATATGACAGTTTTTAGTTTAATGGCCGGGCCACGTTAGAGTCAAACCTGTGGATGAAATTTAAATGTCGCAGAACTACAGCACCAATAGCGTATCAAATATATAATTTTGTCAGGTGAGCAACGTTCAACCTTCAAAGGTAGTGTTTATTTCAAGCAATTAAAGTACCGAGTCAAGGCTCATATTTTTGAAACTAAAAGCGGTAGAAGTCTGTAATAGCAGTTTCCCTATCTGTAAGCGGCCAGATACAGAATTTAGGTTTGGGGAGTTTAATAAAAGTTGGGCTCCTCAATAATATTTTCCTTCCCTGTAGTTAGTGCAACTTCCCATCTTCTGGGGGGACGGCCTCTTTACCCCCGTGGATCCACCCATGTATCTGTGTGATGAATCTGGTAAAAGATGCAAAGACGGTAATAGCTTTGAACAAACTAATGCTGATACTTTCAACACCATTTGTTTCCCATTTCAATTTTATTCTTCTGTAGTAAAATTGTGAGATAAAAATTCAGGTTCAACACATACCATTCAAAATCTTGGCTTCTTTTCAACAGGTGTGACTAGAATGTGATCAGGGCATAAAGCTAGACTGTGAAAGGAGCTGAATTTTATTTCCAATTCCGCAAAAATAAAATCTACTTTCATCTCCCATGCATTATGTTTGTGGTTAACAAACTTAAATAGCTTGATTTATCTTTTTCCAAAATGAAAAAAAAGTGTAAAAAACGTAAAACCCCTTTTTTCAAAAATTATTGTAAAAAAAAAATGTCTTAAGTCATGATTGCTGTTTACGCTATTTTGAATTAGAAGGGTAGTGTTGGATAAAATTTACTTTGTTTAGCCAAGTTTAGAAATTTCCGTCATTGGAACAGCACTATAACAAACTTCGATTTCAAAATATTTCGGAGCGTTAAATCTCACGTACGTCACACCAAGACCTTAACATGTTGGAAGGAGGAAATTAACTTTCAAGATCCTTCTATCAATATTAGCAGAAAAATAGGATTTTTTAGGGGGGGACTCTCAAAACCATGAAAAAATGTAAGTTAGATGAAAACAGAGAAGATTATGAGAAAAAGGCAAAAACAATGAGGCTATCGAGGCCCCCCCCACTATCTATAAGTCTGTTCCAATTAATTCTCCTGTAGTGCCGATACAGTGCTAAGGAGTTTATATGAGATTCTTTCTAGCCAAATCCTGTATATCAAGGCATGTTCAATTTCGAATATTCTGTCGTTGTTTTTTTTTTTTTTTTTTTTTTTTTTTTTTTTTTTTTTTTTTTTTTTTTTTTTTTTTTTTTTTTTTTTTTCTAATAAAACCATTGTGCTGAAACAAAAATATCCATAGATGGTTAGGCTCGTAAAATATTTGCAGGCTTTTTATTTTATTTGTTTCTTTCTTTTTTAAACTGACTAAAGCGTATTTGAAACTTTCGTCTTCTACGTCCTGATATTTCAGACTTACGAAAACAGGGGAAAATTTATTGAAGACAAAACAAAGTCAGGATAAAGTTTGGACATGAGTGAAATCAGCTTTTAGGACGTTAATCAGACGGGACGTTAAAACATCCGGAAATTGTTGAAAACAGCTGGATGATCACTTTCATGTTTGAACTTGAATATCAAATGATTCTGACAAAGACTAAACTTTATTTTCCAAAATGACGAAAATGAGACTTAAGAAAAGTTGTTGTTTTCGATTCCCATTCCATATGGAGAGCACCCTCTACCCATTTTATTAGTTCTCGAGGGGATTCCATTCCAAAATAATGTTCACAAAAAGACGCAAGTCACGCCACAACGCAAATACGTTCTGAGACTCCAACGGCTATACATGACGAGGGACAAAAACGAAGACAAAAAAAAATCACTTAAGAAACCCAACGAGGGTGATTTTCAGCAAAGAAAATGCTTTTTCGAAGAACAGAAAAAAAACTAAAACAAATCTGGGCAAACGCTCCATGTAAGCTTGACGTAAATACGTTCTGAGACTATAGTGGCTATGCATGACGTTCGACGAAAAACTATCGACGAAAAAAAATGTTATTTTCGTGTTGTTTTTTTTTTTCAAGCGCCACCACGCATGCCAGAAGTGAGTCACGCGTTGCTATTTCATTTTATTTCATATTTAATTTATCATATTTTATTTCATATTTCATATTTTATACCTATTTCATTTTTTATTGGAAGTTGGGGAAATAACTATAATCAAGAATGGAAAAAAAGGAAAAGAATTACGACGACTGAAATACATTATAAATGAAACTAGAAATTGAAGGTAGGAATGTATGCTCGCCTTTTAGTACAAACAATTTTCTTTTTTTGAGGCGAAACAGAGGATTATTCGGAAAAAAGAATTATAAAAAGAGAGCTCTAATAATAAATGAGACGAACTGGTCCGAGGCAAAGAAATAAGCTCAATTTTGTATAATCGCAGCCACCAGCCCACTGGTCTAAAATCGAACATCACCAACTGGAGTTTGATAGAATCAGAAAACAAAACGAGTGTCTAATCCTTAAAAGGGAAATTTCTTTTATTTTATAAGCTACTTATAAAAGTATTAGGAAATTTTCAATTTCCGAGCGATCCGACCAGTTCTATGCCTAACAAGTGAAGTCCAAAACACCCCTCTTGCTTTAAACAAATGGCTTAGAAATTCCCTGTCCGGAACACGCTTCTGCCACGTGACACGAATTCTCGCCCTAGCACAAGTTACAAATTACAAAAGCCAATGGAAATTGGAGGATGGGAAATAGTATTGACATGGGAAATGAAATTTTAGAAACACCTTGATGCACCATTTCATAATAGAATCACGACAAAAATTAAGACACATCATCTACAGTAATTCAAAAGGCGTTTATGTGAATTTGTCAGAAAACTCGGATTAACATCCCCCTCCCTCAATCAAGGCAATTTCTATTAATTTGATCACCACATTTTTTGCCTTGTTTAATTTATTTAAATTTTTCGTTTTTCAAAATTTATTACATCCTCGCTCAGGAATATAATCAGCAATCGGAGCTTTTGTTACTAAATCTATTTTCGTAGTATTTTCGATGCTAGTACCAAGGACATGAAAACCAAACAAAATTGTCAGCTGGGCCCATTTTAAGTCTATTCATGCCTGAAAACAACAATTATGAAGTTTTTAGGGCAATACTGCATTTTCGACAAAGTTGCCAAGCTTAGCCTTGAAATTTAACGTTAAGAAGATATTACTTTTTTTTAGTAATTACTTTTTTACTTCATTTACAAATTAATTTGATAACGCTTTTTGTTCGTCAGAAATCCAAACATTACCACCATAGGTTCATTCATTTCCAACGACAGTTACACCTTCAACGACAATATTTCAAATAATAGGCTGTACGAAAAGTGTGGTTCAATCCCGGTTCCTAGGGCTATAATGAGAGAAAGGTAGAGATGGCTAGGCACGTTCAACAGATGAAGGACGACAGATTGCCAAAGTTTGTCCTTTTCGGCCAACCGTCTAAGGCTAAAGGGAAAGCAGGTCATCCGCGGTTGAGGTTGGAGGATGTCGTAAAGAAAGATTTAAGGGAAATGAGAACTTCCTATGAGGGTGTAAAAAGGGAAGCTTAGAATAGATTAGGATGGAGGAGCACCGTGCGTAGCTATTTTGACCTCAGGCGGCTTGGAGCTGCGGTGAGTTATTAGCTAGAGTAGTCGTAATTACACCTTTGTAAACCTCTATTTAGTTCTTTCTATATGCCCTTTTATAATTGGCAGATGTAATGGTTTACGTAAATTCGAAGATAGTCAGTAAACGTTGGTATAAGGTCTTTATTGAATAACGTGAGAATACACACAGAGAAAATAAGGTAGCACAAGAACAACTAGCTACGACGAAGGCGAACGATGGACTGCCTTTAGAAATGAACCAAGAATATAACTTTCCTGGAACGGAAGTTCCAGGCCTGAGAACGAGCCCTTTCCCACGACTAGCTTTAGTCCCAAGAGCCCCCCCCCCTGGACCGCTATCGTTGACACATAAATGCCCAACTAACTAAGAAATGAGATACCCGGAAAAGCTTCTCGAATTGATGTTAAATACTTTACAGATTCTCCCCCCTGTTTTAAGTTAAATTTCCCAAATTTGGCTTATCCCCTTCTCATTAAACTCCCAAACTTTAATTGAATTCAAAACATTCCCTTCCCAAATCATTCACTTCTCGCCTACTAACATTCTACAGCATGAACTAGTAAACAATTACATAATACAAACGCTACACAATACTTGCATAAGTAAAAACTTACATAGTATAAACGAACCACGCTAAAAACAGTAGTCGGAAACTGGATATTTTAACACTTCACTTTTCTCTCTATACTTTAAAATAAACTTGTTCCCCATACCCCTGAATTTGATGAGGACAAGGAAAGTTGGGATTATGTATAAACTTTGAATTAGGGCAAAAGGAATGACCGGGAAAGGCTAATTAATCCTGAAAATACCAGCGACAAATAAATGAAATTGCAGAAACTCTAAAAATCATACCATGCTGCAATGACGTTAAGATATTATTCCCAATAAAATCCTCGGGGTTTTATTGCTGCGGAACGCCTCGGTTTAGACCTATTTGGTTTTTCTCTACTAGCTTGTGGTTCAACAAATGGCAGTGCTACTGGGGATTTCTCTACATTATTATTGGTGCTACTCTCCTGGACAGTATTACTTGTAGGACTAGTATGTTTCGACAAAATAGTAGATACATTAGTCATGTCAAGGTGAGTATCCCCTGTGTTTACATCCACAAATAATGGGTTGGTGGTATTGGACTCCTGGCCTGTTAATTCCCCGTTTTGGCTTCTTGATTCTAAGTAGGCGGTGCTTGAGTTACCTTTATTTCTTAAACTTTGTTGCTGTGCTACTGGTACATCTATACATAAAGAAATTTCTTTTAAACGCTGACCTAAACACCCAACATCATTTAATGTCTTTTCCGATTCTTTAGTGATTGGTTTATTACTTACATACTCAGAGTACTCTGGATTTTTCGCAAGAAATACGGAGGGGTCTTTGACTGGTTTCATTAGTCTGATGTTTACTATTCTTCTGGTACCCTTTCCGTCTAGTTCCTGTAGTAGGAAAACTTGGTTTGGTTGTACTTGCTCCAGTTTGAACCCTTCCTCCAAACATATCCTCGATCCATAAATTTTTCTTAAAAGTGCAGGTAAAAAGCTATTTCTCCCGGAAACAAAAAAAAAAAATATATATATATTTCTCTGACTCGTAGATTGGACTAAAAATTCAGGATAGATCGTTAATTTTTTTTCTGCTGTTAGAATTTCATACTCGTTTCGAGGTATTTCATTTTTCCGTTTTCTACGATTTATATATTTTTCGAATCTTAAGAATTGCAACGGCTACTAATAAACACAGCTATCTTAAAAGAATGTCCGAACGAAATAAATATCACCAAGATTAGATGGAGAGGTGATTCCACTGAAGAATTAACGGAATACGGATTAAGGCTGCTTTGAAAAAGGGTTCACGAAAAATAATTCTATTAAAATGAGATTTAATCTGATAAAAGGGAGCGGAAAATCACTCGGCAATAGTTGATTAATCCTAATCAAAAGGGGAACAATTTAAGCAGAGATTAAGACTGTATAGAATTAGGCATAGATATATAATTATACATTAGGACTTCAGAGACATAAAAGAGAGCTGATAATATCTGTGGGAAAAAGCTATAGAAAGCAGTATCTGCAACTTAAATCCTTTATGAAAGTCTTTTTTTTTTCAATTAGATCCAAGGAGAATCCAAGACTCCAAGGAGACAGGTTAAGCTAGTAGAATATTAAATATAGAAAGTCAGACTGGTCAAGACGGAGTAAAAAGTAAAGGTAAAGGAAACGGCACTGGACTTTGCAGTTCATATCCACGTTTCTGATTGCCGTTACTTGGCCTCTTAGACAGGAAGTGTAATGGGGGTTAGAGCCAGCCATCCTGTACATTCACACATCCCTTCTGTTCACCTTTCCTGGATTTTTCCAGGTACCCATTTGTACTTACTTACTTGTACTTGTTGCACCTTCAAGACACATCAAGGCTCATCGTGGCGACCAGCAGACGACGACACGTTTCTTTCCAGAGATTTCGCTCGGGGGTGGCAGGCTCCATAATTTCAAGCCAGTGACGATCCCAGCGTCGCCCAAATTTTCGGAAACTCCCAATAGGCTCAAGGTCAGCCTTGACTGTCGCAAGCCATGTTTTCTTATGTCCTCCAGCTTTCTTCTTCCATACTGGTAGTGGAAGGCATTTTTCGGTAATATGTTCTTCTGATCTCCGCATGGTGTGGCCAAACCACCTCAGATGCCTCATTTTTACAACATCAGAGACAAGTGGGCGACCCCCACCTCTTCTCCTGACCTCTTTGTTCGAGACACTGTTTGAGAGGCGAATGCCTAGTATATATCGCAGGCATTTGTGATGGAATACGTCCAAGTTTGACGCTTCCGCTGCTTTCAGTGACCAAGTTTCACACCCATAGAGAAGAACAGAGTACCATGGCTTCGCAGACTTGGAGCTTTGTGCGTGGAGAGATACCACACTACTGGCCCTCTTTCCGAACCAAATAATTGGCGATACCAGGACTTGAACCCCCATCCCAAAGGACAAAGAATTAAAAGTCTAGCACACTAACCACTCAGCTAGACCGCTTTAGACGCTAAGAACTGCTTTAGGGTGAAGGTCTTGGGAGTTCTTCTAGTACAAAATGTTATAACTTATGAACTTCCTGTTCTTTTACTGGCTTAGAATTCCATACATAAGAACCATTCAGGTTTTTCGTTCTTTTAATAGCTGACAAGTGACCACAGCAACATCCGGTAAATATAACAACAAGTAAAACAGGCGCATTTATAAGGTCTCCCTTTCTGACACCCTCAAGGAATAATGTGACTGGCTAACGAAAATATGTCGCGAAAATGAACCAGTGGGATTAAAGCAGACCTTTTAACACATAAGTTTAAGATAGTAATCTTTTTTTATAGCAGTTTAGAAGAGCCACTCCACATAAGGGAACATAATCAAAAAAAAAATTCTTACATCATAACATGACTAAAAATATAGCCAACAGATTCTCTACGCGTGAACCACATTTACCATCCCCACCCACCCTACTGTGCAAATATTTGGCCCAAAATTATACATTTTCCGTGTATTTTTCTGTTTCTTCATTTTGTCAACGTTAATTTAATTTACGGGAATTAAATTTAAAAAAAGAGTGATGTAGCCAATGGCAAAATTACATTGAACATATTTAATTTGGTCTATATATTTTCACATTAAGTGCGGGGGGGGGGGAGGTATGCGTAGAGAATCTTTTGACTAAAGTTTTTAAGCATATTATGAAGCAAGAATTGATTTGTTTTTTAACATGTTTCCTTATGTGGAGTGGATCTGCTAAGCTGATATCTTTTTTTTCTGTTCGATGGAGAAATTAGAACATCAAATATAGAAACCATGAGGGCACTTTTTTCTAAGGGGGGGGGGGGTTCAATATTATTACTATATTTCGAGATATACATTTTTTATCACCATTAAAAAGGTGAAAAAAAAAATCGAAAATGTCAATCCTATATTTCAAAAAATACCTGTTTTTGTATCGTCGTTAAAAATCAAGCTCCCCCCCTAAAAAATCGAAAAACTTTGTATTTTCCTATATTTTTTTTAATTCCTTTGCCCCTCTACCCTCTGCTTCCCCTAATTTTTGTGAATTGGTGCCGCTGACTGGAATTCACATGGGCTCAGATAGAGGAAAATCTTGATAAACAATAATAATCGACGGACCTTCATAAGGGGTGTACGTCTTTTGTACGATGATAGGCAAAGGCGTTGCCCGAGGAAGTTCTTTCTGCTGCCACAATACGATTGACCACAGATAAAATAGCTTTTAGCGAACGATGGCAAAGAAGACACACAAGTGGAGTATTGTTCCAGAGGGGACAAGTTAAAAACATACCAAAAATTAGGTCTACTAAAAGCATGAAAAATTATAGAAGAAAAAGGGAAAAGCCCCTTTCCTCCCTCGCCAGTGATCACTTACTCATTAGACTGTTTCACCCTTTTTCATAGTAAAGAAATCTGACAACCAATAATAACTAAAATAAGCTAATCAGTTAAATAATCAGTTAATAATTGGTTTAAAAAACTGATTACTATCGACGGCCAAAAACTTTTGTGTCAAAACAGACGAAATTCCATCTTGTAAATTATTGTCTATTTGGCGTGATACGGTCATTTTGTGGCATAATATGGCCGTAGTTTGGCACTGTCTATTTGGCTATATATACTATATTCTAGGCTCTGGACACTTTCATGACGCTAAGATTCAAACTTTTTAAAATATCTATATCATAAAATCTCTTAATTATGCGTCACACATGTTTTCATGTGTGACACATTTTTTTTTTTTTTTTTTTTTGATGACACATTTTTTCCGCCAGTTGGCAAATAAAAAGATGTTTGGGCTGCGCCACAATTAAGCGATAAAACAAGTAATGCCAATAAAATTAATAAGATTAGATAGAAAAAACGTCATTTACAAAAATGAATATTACAGTGGATAAATACAATGGTTATACCCACTGGATACCAGGGCCGTATCCAGGATTTTTGTTCAGGGGGGGTTTTACTAATTTTTGACTTTTTTTTGGGGGGGGGGTTTACTAATTTTTTACTCAGTTTTCGACTAATTTTACTGATTTTTACCTAGGTTTTACTAATTTTCGACTTATTTTCGAGTCGGTCAGAAATTTCGGGGGGGGGGGGGTTCAAACCGGGTAACCCCCACCCCCTGGATACGGCCTTGCTGGATACAGCAGGATATTAAAGTTTGGCATTGGAATAAAAAAAGGAAGAAAACTACATTTGTGGCAGACTTGGAAAGCCAAGTCTGCCACACAGTTCTGACACGCTTGGCACAGTTCCGCCACGCTTCACAGAGTCCCCAAAAAGCTTGACACACTCCCTAAAACGCTTAGCACAGTTCCCTAAGGCTTGGCACGCGCCCATGGTGCGTACCCCCCCCCCCCGGGAAATGAAATTTCTGGAGAGGCAAATGGCCCGCTTAAAAACTTGATTCGTTCTTTTGTGAGAAATATTAAGCCAGTAAAAAGAAGGAAAGGTTTCGATTAAATTAAATTTTACAAGTAAACAATCTGTTTCTCTGTGAGTCAACTTTCATATTTCTACTTTTTTTAAACTAATGGAATTGCAACTCTTTGTTTTAGTACTAAAATTGTTACTATTACTTATCAAAAAAATCTACTCTTTTTAAACTAATGGAATTGCAAATCTTTGTTTTAGAATTAAATGTACAAATTTAGCATTTGGTATTATTACTTTTTACAAAAAAAAATAAATAAACGTTACTTACAAGCTCGTATGTCAAGATTTGTTTAAGGTACATGGCACAAACACGAAATATACACGAAAACGAAACTAAACAGAAAATTTAAGAAATCATGGAACTCTCGAGATTGGGGCGGGGATTCAAGGTATCCTACGCTGATGCCCTTATTCACAACAACTGTATCATTTGAATACCCATTAATATTTTTCCCCTGGTACTGTTGTACTATCTGTAACACACGCGAGAAGTGATGTTTTGTTAATGCTAATGAAATAAAACCAAATAGGATAAAAATATAATAGTTTAGAAACCAATTTCAGCTATATATTTGCATATCAGGGGGGTGGGGGTAAAGCACAGCATATATTAAATACGTAACCTAACGAAGCCTAACCTAGGTACCTTTTTTTGCCCCTAAATCCCAAAAAACCAAAAGTTTAAATATTGTAGAAGCAGTGATAAA
This sequence comes from Artemia sinica, assembly GCA_027921565.1. Taxonomy (NCBI): domain Eukaryota; kingdom Metazoa; phylum Arthropoda; class Branchiopoda; order Anostraca; family Artemiidae; genus Artemia; species Artemia sinica. The sequence continues at coordinate 74,123,286 of CM051261.1, forward strand.
TCACTGGTTGCAGTCAAATTCTCCGTTGAAAGAAACATGTTTGACTAGTTTCTTTAGCACGTTCGCTGTATAATATAGCGCGTGTGTTACAGATAGTACAACAGTACCTTTTCCCTCTTATGAAAACGTTCTATTTATGAGGGCGTCCTTCCAACAAATTTATGAGATATATTAATTTTCCTGCGTATTGTACAGTTGTTTTAATTGTACACATTTTATTTTTAAACTTCAAGCAATCAATCAAAAAGACAGTATGATCTTCACACAAACTAACCTTCTACAAAACAACCCTTGAGCTTTTAAAATGAAAATATAATGACCTTTCAAAGGGAGACCAGACAGCCTGGCGTCGCGCTAACCGTTGCTGCTGATTTCCCATGTTTATTTTTATAGATGGCGATCCAATTCACTACAGCCGGATTTCGTTACTTGTCTCACTAGCCGAAAATAGAATGACAAAAGATCGATTTTTTTTTATACAAAAAATAAAATATGGACACTTGTAATTCTATATAGGAAATGCTTCTTAGTTGAGTAACAACTACAATTAATAGGTAGTACCATAATTTGTTAGCGGATGTGGATGTTTAAGTCGCGGCCAGCTCCAAAATTGTGTCCATCCGTGGGGTGAAGAGGGTCTGGCCTTTTCCTATTGTAAACATCCAAGATAAAAAAAAATAAAAAACACTCAAGCCACATAGAAAATGGTGACAAAATAGACATCGTTCAGGACAAAGAGGATTATGCAAATCCAGCCTGGGGGACCACAGGCAATGGACAAAGCAAGAAGAGAGAGAGCAAGGGTAAGCAGTACCTCTGATTCAACCTCCCCCTGCAGACAAATATTTTCCCTTGGAAAAATCTTTCATAGCGAGCTCAAATCTAAGTTCTGACAGATAACGGGGCGTTTTCCCACCAATTTGCCTTTCTCCGCTTATACCCTGCCTCTTCCCAGTAAGAACAAAAACTCTAACTGTACCATTACCAGCAGGAAGGGTATTTACACAGAAATTTACCTGCCCCACCCTTCAAAAACCAACAATAAACAAAAATCTAAATTTTGCTGTGTTTTATTACATATATTGCACTATTTGGAATTATTATTCAAACGGCTGACAATTTGTAGCAACAACAACAACAACAACAACAAGAACAACAACCCCCCAAAAAATATAATGGACCTTCCCTCGGATAGAGCGGTGCTCTGTCTCTCAGCCTTTATAAAGGTCCCCTACTTCGGCCGAGAGGTGCTCAAGCCTCCGACCTTAACAGGATTTTTTAAATGCATCTTGTCAAAAGAAATGAGCAGAATCTAATCTGTAAAACTTACAAGAAAAACGTGCAAACAGGTTACTCAGCGCTTTTCCCCGGAAATTTGTCTAACTATAGAACCGTGGACTCTTCACAATTTTTTTGACAAACTTTAAAATATTTTTGTCAAAGTTTTCAGTAATTTTTTTCTGGATTCTATTGCCATTTTTTACGGTTTTAAATCACAATTCTAGCTCAAAAGGGTGGTACTTGGATACCTTTCAGTTGTAGGAGTGTGGTGGTTCTGAAGAGACCACGGATCTATTTTAATCCTGTAATCATACAGCTTGACATTCTGGGTAACGTTTATATTAACGGAAATGAACTTTACCCCCACCCTAGGCCTATACATACCAATTCAGGGTATATATTTGCACAAAAGAGGGGGAGGGGTAAAGTTCAAGCTTACCTATATAGTCAGAATTCCATCCTGAATCCAAAATTAAAATTTATTTGCATTGGAAATGAACTTTACCCTCACCCCAGTTTGTAAAGATATTCTCTGAATTTGTATATATAGGGGTTTGTTTCTTAGCTACCTGAATAGTCCTTTAATTTAAACATTACCGGAAATTCATTTTATTATTTCACTTAAACAAGGCCCATCATGCTTATCTTTCTGCTAAAAGTTGGAGAGGCTATTGTAGGGATCAAAGTTCCACTGTCACATTTATCATCAGAAATCAGTATATACGAAACATTTTCAGCTCAACTGGACTGCAGGAAGGGGGTGGAATATTGATTAAAAAACGTAACAAGGACAAACAGGCTAAATAAGAGCGTTCAAAACATGGTTAGATTTCCATATCTACGTGCATTTTGACAAAAGCAGCAAAAGGGCCCACAATGGGAATGGCGGATCTAGGCTAACCAAACTCCCCTCACGCGGCATTTTCAAAATTACCTCAGGAGCGGGTATCTTGAAAAATATGAGGACATTCGTCCCTACCCTCCTTTCAAAGCTGTCATTCAAAGCTGTCTACCCAATGGATTCCCATAAATAGCCTACCCAATTTCTAGACATTTATCTCCTTTTAAGTTTCAACCTAAATGTGTCGGAAGAAAGTAATTTGTAAATCATGACAACTCTGAAAGGAAGTGAAAGCGATCACTTGTCTAATGCCATATATTTACCAGTTTTCCAAATGGGCTCTACCCTCTTTCAATAACTCAGATCAAGAGTTGCAAATAATGCCTTGTTCATTGAACAGGAGTTGCAGAAGTTCTGTTATAAATGTAAACAAATCGCGACGGGTGAGCGACATCGTCCTACCTCTCGAAAACTCGTGTCGATAAAAGCACAGAAAGAGATTTTGATTTTTCTTTTCGGATCGGTCTAGTGTATTCTAATGTAATAAATTTTTACTTTTTTGTACCTCGTTTTCAAAATGGACTAAAAAGTAGCCGAGGAATTGTCCCGCTGGACCTGAAACCCTTTTTCCGAGAGGACAAGGGTTCTAGCCCTGGTATCGCTGGTTATTTGGTTTGAAACGGGGGTCAGTGGCCTGACTCTGCAAGCTCGGCAAGAGTCAACCCAACTCTAAATGGGTACCTGGAGAAATCTTGGGAAGGTAAACAGGAAGGGTTTGCAAAAGCACAGGATGGTTATCCCCCCCGCCAATTGCAGTTCCTCATTGAAGGGCCATGAAACGGAGATCAGCACCGCCGGTAGGGATTGCAAAATCAAATGCCGTATTCTTTACCTATTCTTTTTTACTAAAAAGTAAAAATCTCGAGAATATAGGTGAAAACGAGGGGTACAAAACGGATTGAGCTTTATATAACATAGATATTAATTGGTCTAAATTATAAAAGGTCGATAAGTTGAGGAAAATGAGTTAAAGGCAATTCTATTAGCGATAAAGACAGAAATAAAGTGGGATAGAATAATTTTGCTCCAAGAAACAGTAGCCTACTGACGTGTCAATTACGATAAAACAGAATCGTTTATTGCTAAGCAACAGAAGGTCGCGCAGAGTCCCAACATAGGCCACTCGAAAGACCACAAAAATATCGCGGACTATTTGGGTCCCAATTGTAGCCCCGATCCCCTTATAGTGCCTCCGACACACTGTAAGGTTAAAATCCATTCGTAGCGTCGACCACATTCTTGTAGCTTGCAGGAACTGGCCATGGAAGCAACACGTCCCCACCCATGGGGTTCCTAATCAGGGTTACAAGATACTAGTCAAAATGGTAAAAATCATTACCCAGTCGGGTTGATTTTTATAGATTTATTTACCCAATTAACTTGCTTATAGGCCAATTAGCATAAACAAGCTCAGCCTGATACCAATGTCGGTAATATTTGAATCTCATGCTTCAAAATGTAGCCCCCTCACCCAAGCAAACGTCAAACCCCACCGACCTCTAGTTTAATAACTGGTGTCCATCTATACAGTACTCTATATAACCATTAGTTTTGCTAGATGAAGAGTCTATAATAACAGTTCATTTGTTTATGGATCGCATATCATACAGTTCGTGGTAACGAACTGTAAGTAAGGAGCGACTCGGCTCAATAGCAACCGAAACTCTAAAAAACGGAACTGATATCAAGAGATGCATCAAAAGAATCAGGTTTTTTGCTGATTCCAAATATATAAGATTCATCAAGTTTAGTGTTACCCATTAAAAGCTACGAGCCTGAGAAAATGTGCCTGATTTTTTAAATAGGGGGAAAACACCCCTAAAGTTACAGGAATGTTAATGAAAATCACACCATCAGATTCAGTGACCAGAGAACCCTATTGTAGAAGTTCCAAGCTCCTATCTGTAAAAATGTGGAATTTTGCTATTTTTGCCAGAAGATAGATCACGGATGCGTTTTTTTTTTTTTTTTTTTTTTTTTTCTTTTTTTTTTTTTTTTTTTTTTTTCAGGGAAATATTATTTCATCGAAATAATGGTCATAGGATCGGGATAGGGTGCATTCGAATGGGAATAAAAGTTCTAGTGCCCTTTTAAGTGACCGAAAAGATTGGAGGGCAACTGGGCCCCCTCCCACGCCCATTTTTCCTCAAAATTATTTATCGAAATTTTGAGATAGCCATTTTGTCCAGTATAGTTGAAAGATCAAATAATTATGTCTTTAAGTGTAAAATGATCCCCCCCCCAGTCCCTGGGGAGAGGCCTTTAATTTATGAAATTCACCCATTGTTCCCGTATGTTATTTGTTATTGGGAAGTATACAGATATTTTTTTTTGGGGGGGGGAGGGTTGTGTTAGGGGTGGATTTCTGTACGGAGAATCTTCCTTGGGGAGGGAAACTTCTGGGGGGTGAATATTCCAGGGGAAATGTTCCACTGATGGGATTTAACAGAATTACTATACGAAATTCTTCTTAATTGTCAAACATTTTCTTTGCCAACTCAATTTTGCCTGTGGAGATGTTCCGGGGGAATTATCCAGGGACTATTTTCCGCGTGTTTTGATTTTCGGGCGGGAGGGGTTGTTTCTGGAGTAATCGAGAGACCGATTAGAGATTAAAGTCTTATTCAAATGAAAGAATGCTAAGGAGAATTTTTTCAGTCTGAATCGTCTGCAAGCAATTTTACAGTGAGGGGGGATTCTCGGCGAGGATGGAACTGTCTGGAGGGAATTTTACGGAGGGGGGGGGGTGCACTTTACGTTGGATGAAATTTCCACAGAGTATTTTTCCGTGACAGGTATATTTCAAAGAGGGTGAGCCAGATTTACCGGCATTATTTGAAAAACGAACAGAAATTATTCCATATTTGAATGGTTAGGCTATCCTTCCTCAATACGTTGCTCTTTACGCAAAAGTTTGACTGTTTGTCCCGATTTTTTAAGAGCGTCAACCGAGGCAGTATCCAAGGGATTTAGGAGGTTTGACCCCCCCCCCCCCAAAAAAAAAAAAATGTGTGTCTGACTCGTAAAAACGTTAAAAATGGATATAAACTTTTTTTTATGCATTTTTGAGGGTTTTTTTGCGTAACCCCTCCCCCGACAGAATCCTTGTGTAAACCCCCCCCCCCCCGAAAAAATTCTGGATATTCTCCAGCCGTCTACTGAAAAAAGGGGCCGTTTAATTAGAATAGGAAGCTTTTTTAAAAGTGCTAACAGCTTTAGCTTAAAGAGCAAGGTATTGAGGAGGGGACAACCCTTCCTATACGGAATAAATCTGCCAAAATTAATACACAAATTTCGTTCGAAATTTTTCATATAAGGTGAGCCAAATTCGAACATGCATTAGTTGAAAAATGTTCAGAGATTAAATAAAAAAACAAGTTTTCTAACTGAAAGTAAGGAGCGACATTAAAACTAAAAACAAACAGAGATTGTTCTGTATATGAAAGGGGCTGTCCCCTCCTCAACGCCTTGCTTTTTACGCTAAAGTTTTTATTGTTTTAAAAAGTAGAGTTGTGACACAGAGTCAAACTATAGCGTGAAGAGCGAGGCGTCGAGGAGAGGACAGCCCCTTTCATATACGGAATAATTTGTGTTCGTTTTAAGTTTTAATGTCGCTCCTTAATTTCAGTTCAAAAACTTGTTTTTATTTTATTAATACGCTTAAGGACGACAATTCAGCTAATAATTCGGCTGCAGTAATTGGAAATACATTCAATAGCAAAAAAGAAAGATTAAGCTTCCAAACAAAGCAATTTTTATCGGTTGATGAAATCCTTTTTTTTCATCTTACATCGCACTCAATGTATTTAGGTCGTTCCTGCCCCCCCCCCCCTAAGAATACGTATTGTCGTGCTTTGTCGTTCACAAAAATATTTGGGATAAGGAAATCATGACAGAAAATGTTTGTTGTAAAAACGTAAAAAAAAGGTAAAGAATACGGCTTTGGACTTTACAGTCCCTACTGGCGGTGTTGATCTCCGTTTCACAGCCCTTCAGCCACGTTGTACCATAGGGGGCTGGGGTAGCCAACCCTTTCGGTGGGCACCCTTCAGCTGGATCGACTCTGGCGGAGCTTATAAAGTAAGCTCCGCCAGAGTCGACCTCTAACCCCTGTTCCAAGCCAAATAACCAGCGACGCCAGGACTTGAACCCCTTTCCTCGCGGACAAAAGGTAGCCCATCTAGCGTACTAACCATTCAAAAAAAAAACTCACCCCCTTAATCTTAAAAGTTTCAGGATTGTTTTGAGCTATTTTCACTTAATGAACCCGTTTTTACTTTTTTAATGACTTTAATACCCCCAAAGTGCAAGTTCCAAAGGGATCCAGTGCCAGGAATTTTTTTTCACTGAATAGAAGATTGAAATCGTAAGGGACCTGCTGTCAAAAGGTTTGACAAAATTTTCAGCATGGAATGCAGACAAAAAAATATGACTGCGGGAGATAGCATGGACATAGTTACGTGCAGTTTTTCGTTGTCAACGCAACGAGTCACTGTTATGACCTGTCATATTCAAGGGCATGAATTAGGGGAAGGGTTTTTGGCATTTTCAAAGAAATCACCCCCCCCCCCATGATTTTGAAAATATCATTGTTGTATATTGAATAAAATGCGGAAATCCTTAACCCCCCCCCCCACAATGTCAAGAATCGGCACCAGTGGCAATATTCATTTGGATTTCTGCCGTATTGTTACAAAAAAAGTTGGGACACGAAGAAACTTGTCCCCAAGGTCCAGTACCCTCTGTCGTAGCTAAGCACAATTTAATTCACCAGGTCATACCCCTGCTTCCCATTATATCTCTAACTCCAGCCAAGGGGTTGTTCTCTCTCAGAAATCATGTTGACCAGGTAGCGAATGTCAAGTGTGGCGGAACTGTGCGGCACATGTGGCGTTCCGAGATGTACATGAGGTGGCGGGAAGTCAGTATCCCTCGTCTCTAGCCTAATCTATACTATAGTTGACTCTACAGCGAGTGCATGTCAGACATCCCGTTCCTTTAGATAGGAAGATACAGCAAAAACACAAAAATAACAGACAAAATAAAAACACACAAAATTAAACGCAAAATGACGAAAACACCGTTTTTGGTATTTTCAATGAAAAGTATCTTTTTTGGTTTTCTAATTAAAAAAAACTGCCCTAGAGATTTTGAAAATCCAGTTTGCCCCCCCCCCCTCGCCTAATTTATATACATTGAGGCCACTGTAAGCATTGTACATCAGCTCGATAGAAAAACCTTCTAGTTATGTACACCCAAGATTTCTATAGAATTAGAATGTCATCCACCTTAAAACAGCGGAACTACGGTTTCTTCCAAAAAAGGAAAAACATGACTAACATGGCAGAGAGTCTGGCCAGTCTCCCATTTTCACAAATGGGTTATAGCCAAGCACAGATAAATATAAAGTGCATTTGGTAGACGATATGTCGCCAACATACAGTAAACGTTTTTTTTAAAGTAACAAGCATATAGTGCCAATGTATATGAATTAGTTACGGGGGAGCTTACAGTTACACACTCATATATATCTTAAAAATTTAGGAATTCAATTTTTAATGAAAAACAGGGCCTCATCACATTGATGCAGGTTTTGATAGTGGGGTGTAGATTAAAAAACGAAACGCGGGTTAAAACACATTAAGCAACAGAGTTTAAGATAAAGATTGCAACTGAAAACATGATCTTGGTTAGTGGGGGAGGGGAATCCACCGTCTAACCCTATTGGCATATAGACAGTTAGGAGTCTAGTTTACAGACACCTTCTTTGTTGTACGCAGAAGATATATAAGCCTCAGCAGCCGTCCAAAATCAAAATATATTCGCAGCAAAAAATTAGCAGTCGCATTTAGAAGTCAAAAGGTCTTAATAGAACTTAGGCCAAAGAGAAAAAGAGAGACTACTCTCTTATAGTAAAAAAGTATGCTTCAATTCCATTTGTTTATTTCTGTGATGCATTTTCGTAGGCCAGTCACATTTTTTCTTAATTCTGGAGAAACCAACTTCACCTTTTTGAAACCATGTTGACAAATGCTGACTGACACATTTCTGGAGAGACAAATAATTTCGCCTTATAGAACATGATTGCTTTATTGAAAGAAAAATTAAGCCAGTAAAAAAATGAACAGTTTTCGAGTCACAGTATTTTTAACGAGTGAATTTTCTGTTTTTCTACGCAGAAGCCTTGGCGGTGTAAAGCAAGTGTGTAAACGGGAATTCACGTTGAGTCATTTGTGGGAGTGGGCAGTATAACTCCCCAAAAAGCAAATAATCACGGAGAGAAATAAAAATTATAAAAATAACAGTGAATGTAACAACGATGATGCTGAAAATGATTGATGACCCTAGCCTGGATTGGAAAAGTTTGCTGTGAGGGGTACTGAGTTTGCCTAATATATTTTGTGGCTTGGTTTCAAATATATATTTGGAATTTGGTTTAATTTATAGGATTGTCCTACGTCTTTTCTTTTTTGTTTGGGGGGAGGGGGTCTCATAAAATATCGCTTTTTGTTGGGTCTTTTAATTATGATTATTTTTTTCTTCTTTGTTTTGTTTTGTTTTGTGTGTGTGTGTGTTGAGTCTTTGAAAGGTTGAAATGCATTATATTCAAAATACTTTTTTTTTCTTTTTTCTTCTTTTTTTAGTATTTATGCCATTTCTGATTTTCCCCTGTTTTTTCCTAGTCATAGAACCTTATGGGAGGTTCTATATTGAAGTGTTTTTGTCGTAAATTTATTGGTTGAATAAATTGACTGATTGATTGATTGATCATAGGGTAGTCCACGCGGAATAAATTGATTGTTTGGTAGTCCCCTGTTTAGTTTTTGATTTTTGGATTTGTTTTCTTTTTTTTTCTTCTTTTTTTTATGTAGATCAGTGTATTTTATTATTTTCTTTCTAGTTTATTTATTTTTTTTTCTTGTGTTGAATCTCTTAAAGGTGTGAATGTATGATGTTGAAAATGTTTTTGTTTTTTACGTATTTGTTTCATTATTGTTTCTCCCCGGTTTTTTTCCTGGCCATAGAGCCTTACCGGGGAGTTTATATTGAAGTGTATTTTGTTGAGTCTTTTGATTGAATACATTGATTGAATTGATTGCCCTCATTTTCCCTAGTGGCTTCTCCACGTCAATATCAGGATGGGGCAAAACCTACCAATTGTAACGTCACTGATAAATGAAATATAGATGACAAAGTACTTATGTCTTACAGCCACCACACTCAAGTTTTTGGTCTAAGCCGTTTTTTTCTGTATTTCAGTACGAACTCGGTGATAATCAGCTTAGCGTGAGAGAGATAAACTACAATGTAGGTATATTTAATTAAACATTTTATATTTAGAGTTGGTATTCTAGTTAGGTTAGGTTAGAAACCATTTAAATACCATTTAATATAATGCGTTCTGGGCGGCCTGATTTACATAGTTCTCCGTTGTAGTTTCTATAATTTTCTGTAAAAACCAAAGAAATTAATATCTTGCAGTATATTATGTCCTTGCCCGGAATACCATGCGAGTGTCAGGATATCATGCGAGCCTCGCAGGAACATGTAAGCTGTGTTTGCTACAACAAAGTTCTAGCTCCAAGCAGAACAAGCTCTTACAGCTCCAACATAAAGCTTTTTTGTATTAGAAAACACATCTATACAAGTGCACAGAGGGCACCCTCCCCCTAATATTATGTTATCCAAAGTTCCAAGGCCTTTTTTTATTTAAATTATCAAATATATTTGTTGTATTATTTCATCCCCCTCCAGAAACATCCACAGTAGGGCTTTGACCCCCCCCCCCCCCCACCTCCACAAATCCTATTTTTTTTTATTTCTGTGCAATTCTTATAAAATTTATTGAATTTTTTTTTTTTTTTTTTTTTTTTTTTTTTTAGGTAGGGCCTACTTGTATGATATACACCTTACCTAATATTCTTCTAATATGTTTCTCTGACGCTCAATCCTAATGAAATATACCAAAGTAAGATACAAAATATAATACTTTAGAAACAAATTTAGGCTATATATTTGTACATTAGGGATGGGGTGGGGGTAAAGTATAGCGAGTCTGCATGCCCAATGTGTTAGGTACAATTATTCTGCATATTATGTAATAAGAATTGTTGTCTAACTTCGCACTGTCCAAACACTTTACCCCCGCTCCCCACTAATGTGCAAATATATAGCTTAAATTATATATTTTCCATCTATTCTTCCACTTTTTTTTGTCTTGTCTCACGCTAAGCTGAAAGAACCTAACGAAATAAAAAACGGTTCTATAATGCGTCAATGAATGAACAACTTGAATGGTAAGGGTTTTATCACACAAGTACCTTTTTTATCATTAACCCTCACCTAGTTTTCCCCCCACACACACACGAAAGATATCAGCCAGGTCCTCCATCCCTTCCACATATTCTGGTGATTTTCTAAAGATATCAATGCTTTATTACCAGCCGTAAATTAAACAGCCTAATCGTTTTATACAAACCTATTAATATCAGTTAGGCAACAAAGAAGGAAAATGACGGCGTATAATCTGGTTGTTGAGAAGAACAGGAATTACTGGATTAATTAACAATACCTCGTTGACCATAGGAATGAGTCATCTCAACAACTATGATAACAGGTGTGCCACTAAGTCTTTTTTTCACTATCCGTTAATATAGTTACTTTATTTATGCCGCTTGCAATAACTCATTGAGATATAAATTATTAACAAAGAAGACAATGGGCTTTGGGTCACCAACCTCCTCAATGAGTCACTAAAGAGAAGATGGGAAGGTAGTCTAGTTTTATTGAAACCAGGGCTCGGCATAGCCCTTCCCGGAAATTTTCAGGGGCGAAGGGGTTGAGTTTGAAACAAGGATGCTATTTAAGCCGTCTGAATACGGTTGCTCAGGGGCGCTCAATGAGTGGCAATGGAAAAAAAAGAACACACAAGTGGTAATCTCCTCATAATACTTCAGACAAATGGGGGAGGGGGAGTTTGAACAATGGGCGTCATTTAAGCCGTTTATAACATCGTCGTTTTTTTTTTATTTTTATAAGTGAGTGCTTGCTCGAGGTTGCTCATTGAGTCACAAGGCAGAAAGACACAGGAGTGATAGTCTCCTTTTGTTGAAATTAGGCTCGAAATAGCCTTTCTCAGGATTTTTTTTTTTAACGAAGGGGGATGTTGAAACAAGGGCACCATATAAATCATTCTAAAATGGTTGCCCAGTAATTCTTGCTCGAGGGTGATCAATGAGTTCCAACGCAAAAAAGAGTTGGGAGTGGTAGTCTCCTCATCACCCTTCCCACAGGGTGAGGGTGAGTTTGAACAAGGGCACTATTTAAACTGTTTGAAAACACAAAACTTTAAAACTAAAAAAAAAACTTGCCAATAAGTGTATAAGGGTTTGAAAAGGGTTGTTCAATGAAGCTCGTTAAAAATACATAATGAATCAAACTGTACACAAACATTAGAATGAACAGGACCGTATCCAGGATTTTGTTAGGGGGTATTTTTCCGGGGGGGGGGAGTTAGACACAAAAAAACTTTAAAAAGCACATCGAAAATTTGTTTAGATGCATTTTTGTCACGTTTTAAGAGTCAAAAAACATTTCGGGGGGGGGGGGGGGAAGCCCCTACCCATCTGGATACGGCCTTGGGAGTAACAGTCTTTTTTTAAACTAGGGCTAGACATAGCCATTCCCTGAGATTTTCTAGAACAGGAGGGGGGGGAGTGAGTTTGAACAAGGTTGCCGGCTTTGAAAGTTTTTATTGTAAAGAAAAATATTAGTTAAGTACTACGAAAACAAACCCAGAATCCTTGTCTGGGAGGGGATTATTCAAGAATGAAATCCTAAATTCTATTGCAATTTTAATTTTACGCATGCACATTCGGCTAAAAAATTTAGCAGAGAGGGAAGATATAAGGGGAATTTTTTGAATTGCGGGGGAAGGATGAAATATCGAAGAAGGCATCTTAAGTCTATTTTCCTCTTTCTAGAAGGGAGTATTTAAGACCAATCGATGTGGGTCTAACAACTCCAACACCCATCTTCTTAACTTCAGCCCCTAAATTTTGTTAAAAGGCGTTCTTGTGTTTCCTCACCCTTTGTTTCTTTCATTTCCTTTTTCTAAATACCAGCGAGCAGAGGCATAGTCAGGGGGGGGGAAGGTATCAAGTTTGAATTCATTTAATTTGCTTTTTTCTAATTTATGGGCAAGCAAGGGTGTAGCTAGGAGGGTTATCGGGTTTCAATCATTCCTCCCCCACCTAAAAAACTCTCTGGCTTATAAATTGGTCCAAAAAATCGGGGTAAATGATCATTTCTAAAAAAAAACTATTGACAGGTAGATTGTTCTTAAATGCAATTAAAAAAAAGAACATTACCCCACCCCCGAACAATAGCTCTTTAGATAACACCCAAACAATAATTTTTTCGGTAGGCTCTACCTCCCCCCCCCCCCAAAAAAAAAATCTTGGGTACAACCGTGCCAGCAAGCCCTAGAGAACTTTTAGACAACCGAACTTAATGAAATGGACCATTCATAAGAGCTAGGCTAGGCACGTACGAAATAATTTGTATTAAGGGTAAATTTTAAGAAGGGGATTTTTAAGAAGAAAACTCGTCAATATAACAAATATCTGCGTTCACAGATATACGTCAAAAATTCCGATATCTTATGCATACAAAACAAACATTAAATATTTATGCAAACAATACACGTAGAAACCCAAAGACACACAGAACTACGGGTTCTTGTGCGCACCAACACTCAGATTTCAACAAACACTGTTTTAGGACACGTAAGCTATCAGCAGAGCCGTCAAAAGGGGGAGTGAGGGCAAAGCTAGGAAAGCTGTCTCAGGCGTCGTGGCTGGAGGGGGGGGACACTGTTGCTCTCTCACCCTAATAGCTCAGACACCTCCTCCACCTATAAAAAAAAGAATAAGGCGAAGTTCTGGATGAGTGGCTTTTTGCTTAGCATAAATGAGGCCCAAAATGTGTAGAAGAATAGGGATGCTAATTTGAGGCAGGCTATTACCCATTAGAATTTGAAAATTGACAAATACCTTTTTTTGGAATTTTCATTGAATCAAAACAAAGAAAAAATATCCCCCTCCCTATATTTGGATTTTTGTGTCTTAATTGTTTTAAATATTGCAAAAACCCTTGCTCCGTCCTTACATCTTCGTGAATTAGAAGCCCATTGTTTGAGCTACATAGCTTTGCTAAATCCTGGTTCATGAGGTTTTAGAGAATTTGTAGAAATGTGTCTTGAATTTGAGGAAAAATCCTAAAATGGCTCTCCTCCTAGAAATCGAATACCCCCTTTCTCAAAAAATGAAAATTAACATAAATCTTCTAAATTTCTCATTTGAAAAAGAGGAATAATGTTCTTAATTCCTCCAGTTTCGAAATTCGAATATCCCCCCTCCCACCAAAAAAAAAAATGATTGAAAAAAATCTATACTCCTAATTTGTCCTTTATAAAAATTGCTCATCAAAATTAACTGCTACTCCAAATTATACTGTTTTTAATGATTGGAGAGTAATTTTGGGTGTGCCTTTGAGTCTAAGCTTAGGGCGGAACTATAATTTGAATGTCTCAATTTTCACGTTGCGCACGCCAGGCTAGCATGTCGAAAAGCCATTTTTTTCGCGTCTGTTCTGTGTGGTCGTTCTTCGTGTGTGACCCAACCTTATTAGAAGGTCCTGTTTTCGTCGCTTTTTTCAACAGGGATTATTTATTTAATTCCCATTGATGAATTAGCTAGACACTCTACATTTCTTGCTTCGCTTCTTTAGGAGTGGTTTTAACCTCTCGTCTATACCATCATCACTAGCTCATAATCACATGATTTATTGAACTTTTTTCATGCAATTGTTGACTCAAAAAATTCTGAAACGTAGTAATGAGCATTAATTCAAATTTCTGAATACTGGGAAAAGTATGCATTTTAAATAGGAATTTCGCCTCAGTGGCTGTTTAAAATAAACGTATCATTACCAAAAGATGCCAGGCACGAACAAAAAAATCCCTTTCTGGGGGGGGCTTTAAAAACCCTAAATATAGGCAAATTATATTCTAAATTTAAGACGTTTAAATTTCTAGCGGGGTAGGGGCAAGGTCGTATCCAGGGGAGGGGTTGTACCCCCTCGAAATGTTTGGCTGACTCGTAAAACGTAACAAATTACATATAAAAAAAAGCTTGATGCGTTTTTAAAGTTTTTGTGTACTCCCCCCCCCCATAAAAAAAAAAATCCCTGGATATGGCCCAGTGTAGGGGGCTGGGACAGGCCAGCTAATTCAAAAGATGCTTCAAAAGGCAGTGGAAGAGATGCTAAACGTGTTCAAGAGGAATATTCTAAGGATGTCAAAAAATAAACTAAAAAAAAAATGTAGTTCGCTCCCATCTTCACGGGTTATAATTAAAAAAAGGTAAAGATAGATAAGGACAGATTTTGCTGATTTAGGACGACAGGTTGCCGAAGATTGTACTTTCTGACCATTCATCTGGGGCCCAACGAAAAGCATGTCGTCTCCAAAAGGGATCAGAAGAGGTCATTACAAAGGATTTAAAGAACATTTAAAGGAAACTTCATGGGAGCAGGTAAAAAATGAAAAGAACTGGATTGAAGAGGGGCGTGCGCACCTGTTTTGGTCTTATGCGGCTTGGTGCTTCAATGAGCTTTTCGTAGTAAGAAGTAGTTGTGGTCTCTTATTTTATGTGGTTCTCAAAATATCTAGAAGCTTTTCTTTTTCCAAAATGCATCATGTCCACTTTTCTCACTCACAGAGATAGTTGACAATTCAGTCATTTAATTTCACTTGTCAGTAAGATTTCCAGAACCAGCAAAAACACTTAATGTAGCTTTAAAACGAAGTTCCTTCCTAAAAATATTCTGGTGACCGGCCAGGAAGGTATCACATTTCGTGGGGGTTGGGCCAGGAGTATTCCTCCTGTGAATGTGCCAACTGTCAACCACTGCAAAAATTGAAGTTACTCTTGTCACTTCAATTTTTGAAGACTTATGTATTTAGGCCTACAGCGCTTTTCAATAGCAGAAGACATTCGGACGTTTGGAGCTCAAAACTTCGGCGCTTTTATGAAAGCTTTCATATGACTAAAACGCCCAAAAGAGCTGACAGCAATATCTCAAGGTGTATAATAATGTACTTGAGCTGTTCTCATGACTAGAATATACACGGATTATAATAACCCTAATCATAAATGCCGAAATATCTCAAATGATAAGAGACAGTAATCTAAATTTGCATGAGACAGTCAGTTCGCAATTACATTTTATTATTTCCTGTAATGTCATAAATTGTAAATTTATGTTCCTGCTGCTTTGTTTCTGGATGTTCGTAAAGCCTTTGATTCTTTAACCCACAGTGTTCTTCTATTTAAACTTTCTCATTTTGGCGTAAGAGGTAGTGCGTTTTATTGGTTCAAGTCTTTCTTGTCTGGTAGAATAATTTCTGTTGATCCATTTTTTCGCTCACCATCAAGTGTTGACCAGGGGGTCCCTCAAGGGTCAGTTTTAAGACCGGCACTGTTTTTAATTTATATGAATGACCTAATTTTTGCAGTTAGAAATAAAAATCCTCTTTATTGCTGTCGTCTATGTCATCCAACAGTCTCCCTTACCCATAATTATAGTTTGCATAACTCGGATTCTCTTGTTACTTTTGCCGATGATACCACCCTTATTACTTCTGGGAGAACAGAGGATGAGTTTCGTACAAAATAATTTCTTAGACCACACTGCTTTTCCATTAAAAACAAAAAAAAAAAAATTTTTAAACAAGAAAAACGGGTTTTAATTTTCTATAAAGCAGTGAAATACAAAACAATTAATTATGCACAAAAGCTCCGAATATTTCGGCCCCACATCCGGGAGCCTTTCTCAACGGAAAAAAAAAATAAAATAAAATAAATAAATAAAAAAAACAAAAAACTTAACTTACATCACAATACTAAACACATAAAGAGAAAGAAAAAAAACAAAAGAAAAAATATAAATAATTAAGAAACAAAACTCACATATTAAATAAACACTTCCATGCACTGAATGTCTATAATTCAACTCGCCTCCTCCCAGTGTATAAATGGAAATATATTTCCATTTATACACTGGGAGGAGGCGAGTTGAATTATAGACATTCAGTGCATGGAAGTGTTTATTTAATATGTGAGTTTTGTTTCTTAATTATTTATATTTTTTCTTTTGTTTTTTTTCTTTCTCTTTATGTGTTTAGTATTGTGATGTAAGTTAAGTTTTTTGTTTTTTTTATTTATTTATTTTATTTTATTTTTTTTTTCCGTTGAGAAAGGCTCCCGGATGTGGGGCCGAAATATTCGGAGCTTTTGTGCATAATTAATTGTTTTGTATTTCACTGCTTTATAGAAAATTAAAACCCGTTTTTCTTGTTTAAAAATTTTTTTTTTTTTGAGTTTCGTACAAAGTTAGTGGACCTCTCCGAGAGAGTTTTAATTTGGTTTGATGCTAACTCTCTTGCCTTATATGTTTCTAAAACTAGTTTTTTAGTTTTTTCTCGTATATCCCACGCTTGCCCTCAATTATCTGAAACTCATATATCCAATGGCTTTATTAGTAGACCAAAGGATGGCCATGTCCGTTTCCTAGGTATTCTCCTAGATAAAAATTTTTCTTTCGAACACCATATTGATTTGATTAAAATGAAGGTATGCAGAAACCTCGGTTTTCTAAGAAAACTAAAACATATCTTTCCAGGACCAATTCTAAGAATCCTATTTCATAGCTTAATTCATTCTTATGTTTCCTATTGTTCAGTCATATGGATGTTTACTTTCCCTTCTTTTCTCAAACCGCTTTCGAATACTTATGATAAAGCTATAAATCTTATCCAGGATGTAAATCGTTCGGCAACCGTTACTTGATATTAAAAACTTTATATTCTTTCCTGTGCTTCTTTCGCTTTTCTTCAGCTCCATGGTGATATTCCTAGGTCCCTTAGGTTTACGTCTTATTTTGTATCTGATCGGTCAAATTATCAACTCCGTAGTTCTCTAAATATCCAAATTCCCCATACACCAACAATAAGATCCGATTTTAATCCTCTTGTTGCGTGTCATTTGACATGGAACACCCTTCCCGATTCGGCTCAAGAATGCCACTCGTTTGGCACCTTCAAAAGACTAGTAAAAAAATATTTGTTTTCATGTGATTAATTTTCTTTACTTTTGCCTGCTGCCAATAGTTTTTTCATTTTCTTTTTTTTTTTTTAGATGTTGTGATTCACTGTTGTTTGATAAAGCTTATTTAGTGAACTCTCCATGTTTTTTTTTCTTTTTTTTTATGAAGCAAATGCTTCACATGTTAAAAGTTCAAATGCTTATGTTTATATGTTTAAATATTAATATTATGTCTATATTGTTTAAATCTTAAGCGTTTAAATATTTAATGTTTATTTGATCTTTTCATAATCCCCCTCCTACAGGCCATGGAGCCTTTGTGGGGATTTGTAGATTGTTATGTAATTATTTTACTGATATGAGGAACTGATCCCTGCCTTCTTCAGTACAGAAATGCCACTCGTTTGGCACTTTCAAGAGGATTCTTAAGGACCATTTAGTTAAGAATGAAATAGAATAGTTTTTTTTTTTTTTTTTTTTATTTTTTTTTTTTTTATTTTTTTTTTTTTTTTTGTGTGTGTGTGTGTGTGTGGAGTTGATGTCCCCTGAATGTTTAGTTTTGTTATATGGTGGTCTTCTCTGTGCTATGACTCCCAGGCCTCAGGTATGGTCTCTTTTTAATTTTATATGTTGATTGGCGATTGATTTCTTTTTCATGGTTGTTTGGATATATTGTATTTTTGTTTCTCATTCCCCCTGGCCATGGAGCCTTTCGAGGGGGTTTAGGAGTGTTGTGTTTGGATTGTGTATGTATTGTGGAATAAAAACTCTGAAACTCTGAACTCTAAACTATCTATCTATCTATCTATTCCACGAAAGCTTGAGAGAGGAGTAAACCGCAGTTTGGATTCCTGCTCGGGCGATGTGAAACCTCAACTATTTTTCTGGGCAATAAGCACGATCTACGTGCCTGTGGTTTCTCTTGCATACGTCGCACACGTGTATTTTACAATATTACTTTCACTTTTGTTTCTTTTCAAAACCTGACAATCAATATAATTTTAACTACAAACTTTACTATACCAAGAGGGTATACGCCAGGGATAGAGACGCATCATACAAAAGGCCATTATTGGCCAGAAGGATGATTTTCAGGTCCTTCCCTGAGAGATATCAAGATTTTAGCAATTTTTTCCAAATTTTCTTCCAAATTTTCTATTGTTATTCAGATAATTCATATTTTCATTAAATTTACCATCCTTCTTCCCCTGAAGTGATTACTTCTTAGGTGCTAGTCAAGCCTCCCTGGAGGCTTATGGTTTTCAATGTTGTCTATATTTTCCGGTATTGTTATGTTTCATGCGATAAGCCTGTTTTAGTTGACTGTCGACTTTACCTCCCCACCTCAATACGAATTGTACGCCCCTGGTCAGAACTGGTAAATGCAAAACAATATATATAATAAATAATATATTAATATATATTATTTAATATATTAAATAAAATATTAACATAAAAATGTATTAAAAATTAAAGAGTATATATTTTTTTATATGTATCTGTAAGTGAAGATGCTGATTTCGGATTTTTTTTATTGAGTAATAATAAAAAAAAAATAAAATAAATAAATAAATAAAATAAATAAAACAAGAGGAACAGAGAAGAACAAAAATCTTCCGAACAGAGGAGAAAGCTCTAGTTAAATAAAAAGACTATACTGTAATAAGAACAATGAAAAAAAAGAAAAGAAAAAACAAGGACAGAGAAGGTGATAAAAGCACCAATGATTGTCCTTCAATCCGTTCCAATCTCTAAAAAAGAACAGAATAATTTTTAATTTGCGATCGAATGATCACAAATAATAATGATCGCAAAAAAAGTATAGACATAATGTGTGACAACTATAGATATAACTCTTTCTAGGGAAGAGATTACATTTCACGAAGCATACGTGTCAGGGTAGTCTGCGTAAGGGCGTGGTTTTCCGTGATATGTTTAATAAATAAATTTTATCTGACACGAATAATAGCAACGAGCAACAAATAACCGCTACAGTTTCCCAGTTTCCCCCAGGTGTTACCGCATAGATTTGATGCTCGTAAAATGAAAGGAGGAGGGGGGGGGGCTCATTCGATCGCAAACTAATAATTATACTGCCCTTTTTAGAGATTGGAACGAAAAGAAGGGCAATCATTGGCACTTTTATCACCTTCTCCGTCCCTGTTTTTTTCTATTTTGTTTTTCATCGCTTTTTATTACAATATTTGGCAAGTTGCATCGGACTTCCAAGAAAAACCTTCTAATCCCCCTCACATCAAGGTCATGTACATTTCTTCTTCCAAAATCAATGCATATTATGAACAAAAACAAGCACATTAAGTGAGCCAAGAATACAGGATTTTTTGGGGGACAAAAGAAAAAATTCGGGGAGAGAGAATAGTAGGAAACGATTTCTATTTGATATTTTGAGTAGGAAGTGCCCACAAGTTCAAGAAAATCTAGGCTTTGAGGGGGAGGGGTGGAAACAAAGGTCTCTGTAGTACATACAAAATGAACAAATAGAAAGTTCTAAAGAGTTAACCTTTGAATTTATCAAGTTACACTGAAAAATATCGTGCAATAATATTTCAATTGAACTATCGCTCCATCAATCAATCAACCTTTTATTTTTAAATAAATGAACAAACGAAACAATTAACCTGAACATTTCGGCTCAAAGCAATGCTTGTACGAGTCACACCCGATATTGGTGAACAAATTTATATCACACTTTGAAATGAAAAGAGAAGAGCTGATAACATAAGAGAGGGATAAAGAATTAGAAAGGAAAGAATTGAGACGAGGTGGAGTCAAAGAAGGAGAGTGAGAGGATTAGATACAAACGAAAATTGAGACATTAACTCATGCAGTATCCAATACTGTGTAAGAGAGGTATCGTTTTTGGAGTGTGCCAAATGATTTTATGGATTTAATAGATTCATTAATTGAGTTCCATACAGAAATACTTCTGTAAACTGGAGAGCGTTGAGACCTCGTAACCCTTCTTCTCGGTAGCATAAATTTGTACTTGTTGCAGCGGAGAGCTCTTCCTCGATGAATTGTGCTACAAAGTTCGAAGTACCTGGAAAGACCTTGAGGAATTCTATTCGATATTGCCAAGTGTGCTAAACGCAGATTACTAACGTTGATTATCTCTGCTATCTCTGCTATATCTATTGTTCCAGTGTCTCTGTATAGGTCTGTTGAGGGGTATAGCCTGGGGAGGCAATATGTGGCCTTAACTGCACGGTTTTGTGATCTCTTTAATGATTTTAGATGAGATTTGAATGTATTGCCCCGAACAAACAACAGTAGTTCAAGTAGGGGAAGACAAAAGCATTATAAAGCATTTTCATCATGTCAGCACTTAGAAGCAGGCTATCTCTATGTAACATTGATGTTTGCCGTCAGACTGTTGAAGACAGCTGGGATATGTGACGTTTGAACGAAAGAGAGGAATCTACAAATACGCCAAGGAACTTTGTGACTGTGGTCTGAGGAATGGGATTTCCATTGATTGACAGTGGGACATCGTGAGACAATCAGGAGTTTGAAGGAGCAGAAGTGAAGACTATGATGCAGCTTTTTGAAGCATTTACCTGCATTTTGTTACGAAAATACCAGTCAGATATTTCGTCAAGTGTTTTTTGGGGTTTTTTGCAGCAGACTCGGATGATTCAGCAGCAATGAAGAAATTTGAGTCATCAGCGAATAGTACTGGGTGTGCATTTGAAGTAAGACATGTTGTCAGGTCATTGATATACAAAATAAACAAGAGCGGTCCAAGTACCGACCCCTGAGGTACGCCAGATTTTACCGGTAATTCTGGCGACACACTGCCTTCCACAATTACACACTGCTTACGATCAGTCAGGTACGATGAAAACCACTCGTGAGCAACACCATATATTCCAAATGAATGTAATTTTGTGAGGAGGATTGAATGGCATACCCTGTCGAAAGCTTTAGTAAAATCCAGAAAAATCCCTAGTACCTTTTCTCCAGCATCCTGGCTATTTAATATGTATTCAACTGAATCAACTAAGGCATGCAAAGTTGAATGATAACGCCGAAACCCGTATTGACGGGGAGAGAGTAGCTGCTTGACATCGAGGAATCTATATACTCTGTTATAAACCACTGGCTCGAGGACTTTTGATATAACCGTTAGAATTGACATGGGTCGATAATTAGAGATAAGACTCTTGTCTCTTTTTTTGTAGAGGGGAAGGACTTGGGCAGTTTTGAACACATTAGGACAACAATTCCGGTTGCTAGTGAAAGGTTGGCCAAGTGTGTAAGTGGAGCTACAAGACTTGCAGAGGCCTTCTTCAAGATATAGTTGCACAGCCCAAAGGTGTCTTAGGTTTTGCCATTAGGCAGCTTACTGATAATCACTAGTAATTCCTCTTTCGTACATGGTGCTAGAAAAAGACCTGATATTGTTCTACTGTGGGTTTGTTCAGGAGATGGGCTAGAAGCATGTATAGATGTCTGATTAACGAAAAATTGATTAAAAGCATCAGCACGAGATTCGCTTGCTACTGTCTCACCACGCATGTTTATTATTTCTTTAGGTATAGCCACCTTCTTCTTTTTTTGACAAATTATTTCATTAACGACCTCCCATACCTTTCTCAAGTTACTCTTACATTCATTTATTCTCTCCGCATAATACCGCCTTTTTGCATTACGTACTAATCCGTTTAATGTATTTCTGTACTTTTTATATGTCTCTCTCGCTTCAGGAGTTGTAGATTTACAAGCTTTCAGGTACAGTCTATTTCTGTGTTCGGTAGACTGAACGAGACCTTTCGTCATCCAAGGAGTTTTGGGAACACTTTTGATCCAACTTGTTCGTAGAGGAAAACACCGCTCTGTTAACTGTTTAAGCCGGCTGGTGAGTGCATTTGCTGCCATATCTGCCGAAGACGCATGGGTTACAGCAGACCAATCATTCGATTTCAGGGTTTCAGTGAAGTAGTCAATGTTTTTTTGGGAAAAACTTTGATACGTGAAAACACGATTAGACACTGACTTAGTGGACCGGCCTGCCCTTGTTGGGACCATTGCGATGACTGGGTAGTGATTGGAAACATCACATGTTATAATATGCGAGGTAAAAGATGTGTGAGGGTTAAAGAAAAGGAATATATTGTCAATCAGTGTTGCAGTATTTCTAGCTGAACAATACCATGCAGGAAAGAATACAGTGGGGAGAAGACCAGATGATACAGTTGTATCAAGGAACGAACGCGAGTTGGCGTCACCGTCAATCGTCAGCAAGTTGATGTTAAAGTCACCCATAAGACATGTATTTTTACCTCGACCACATTCATTAGTCTCCGACATAAGCTGCTCAACTTGCGAACAGAAAATGTCACTTGGAAATGGCAGTGGCTTATAAAAAAGGCACACAAAATCTACTGGAGATGACTTTCCAAGAATTTCAATGACTATTGAGTAGACAGATTGACAACGTTCGACCAAACCATTAAAAATTGATTCCAAGTCATCGCGGCGCTTGTAAGAGATAGAATCATTTACAAATAATGTAATGCCACCGGAGCACTTAGTTACGTGCCGTGGAAGATGTATGGCTTCAAAACCGGGCAAACAGTATGGTGACATGTCATCTTGAGAAGACAACCAACTTTCAGTTAAACCAACTAAACTAAAAGGATTTTTCTTTTCAGTAGTGAATGTAAGAATATCATCCCATTTGTGTATATCAAATATGAAAATATCGCTCAAATGATATTTCAATTGAACTGATTTACGTATGCTTCATTAAATTGAATATCTACATTTCCGGCACAAAATGAGAGAAATTAATTAGTTTTTATAAGATTTCCTGGAAATATGGCGTCGGTTTTACTTTTCTGTCATTTATTCGGATCCATTGTCCAAGTTCCACAAGTTATGGCAAGACCACCAAATCAATTCTAAACAAATTAGCCACACAAACTAAAAAAGTTTATAATTGACGAGATAGGGTAATATATAAAATATATCGTGCATTTATTATATTTCGGTGTTATAATAATAAGGAATTTCGGCTCTCTTTAAGCGGAGGGTGGATCGTAAAGCGTTTCCACATTGTGGTCCCTTCCGCATATTATATATGGTAATGTCAGATGACCTAACTGTCAACATGTTTCCCGGATTCAAATGAGTTCCATAAATAGGTAGTAGTTATTACATCCGCTGACAATTCCTTAGTGTTATCGAAAATATATTAAAACACGCGGAATGGAATCATATACATATTTGTGTGTTTAGCCCTTAGTAGAGAGAGTAAATATTGTATTGAGTGAGACAAGTGTCTGCTTCTGGTTATGGTTTTGATATGAACAAAGACATTTCTATGGACTTAAATATCTTGCTCTGCAAAATGGTATATAATTTGTAAGCACCATTGGATGAACTCGCTCAACGATTTAACAACGAAAGTAAAGCTTAGGCCTACATCGGACTAGGACGGACTTAGAAAAAACGTCAAAATGTTTCTCAAACTTCGATATCGATTGCGCGGAACTGATAACAAACTGTGCAGCTCCTCACTAGAAACTATTAAACGTAAACATAGTATATAGAGCAGTGTATCATACCTGCACACGGTGTGGGTGGGGGTCCTCCAATATTGGCATAAAGAAAACCCATTAGAAAAATAGAAATTTCCTGTTTTCCACATTTTTCATGTATCCACCTCCTTTTGCCCGGGAATAGTCCCCCTTCTGCAAAACATTGGATAAATGTGCTCCTATAGGGGCACGTAATCAGCAAAGCTTTAATTAATAAAACAACCTTTTGATAATTCCAATAAAAAACATACAACAAATCGGGAAAATTTTGGATTTCGTAGGGAAGATCTCCAAGGCCCCATTCATACTTACCTGCTCCTACGTAACGCATTTTGGGATCGTTATATAGAGCAATCCCGAACAAGAGCACCATATGCTCCCTCACTCCCAATATTAGATTGATTAATTTTGGAATATGTGTTAAGTCACCAAACATTTAGAAAATTTGCTAAAAGGAAGCAATAGGGTCCTTGAGCACAGGAAACGCAATTTAACAGATAAAGAAAATAGATAATCAATTTTATTTGATTCCTACTAAAGTGAATAGGAACTGACCCGTTGAAAAACAAGGAGCTACTCACTTAGTTTTTTGTGGTGTACAACGAGAGCATTGCTGCAAAATATGTCGCACTAACCTAAACAAGGACTTAAGTACAGAAAACAGGGCACATGGAGACACATAAGGGCACAAGGAGGCTCAAATGCATAGACATACTCGAAGCAACTAAGTCATTAACACCTAGGATAGAAATCGCGTGACCCTTGAATATAAACAAATCTTGGTGTTAAAAGTACATAAGGCAGCGGTGTGAAACGCTCATTTCCTAAAAACAACAAAATGATGTTTGTTTAGAGACGGAGGATAGAAGACCCTCATCAATTGCTAAGTATGTCCTTAGTAGAAACACCTGCACGTGTAGCAAAAACTGGGGAAAACTTATATTTCCTCCGAGGACAGCTGTCGTTTCTGGAATGAGCGAAAAACACCAGCTATATTGTATCCAATACTAAA
This sequence comes from Artemia sinica, assembly GCA_027921565.1. Taxonomy (NCBI): domain Eukaryota; kingdom Metazoa; phylum Arthropoda; class Branchiopoda; order Anostraca; family Artemiidae; genus Artemia; species Artemia sinica. The sequence goes on from CM051261.1 coordinate 74,148,210, forward strand.
TGCAAAATGCTCGCTCTTTGTATTTTCCTTGGTATTCCTGTACAATTCCGAACACACTCGAGAAGTGAAGTTAGGTTAATCATAATGAAATAGTTTAGTTTATACAATACTATAGTTTATAGAATAATATAATTTGAGCTATATATTTGCATATTAGGGGGGTGGGGATGGAGTTGAATTAATCTTACCCCCCCCCCCTAAATGTGAAACCGGTTGTCTTGGATATTACATTCAGAAAACTTCTCGAGTGTGTTCTGGATTCTTCAGGAGTAACTTTTCTTTTTTAAATCCCACATTTTACATAAAATTCGAGTTAGCCTACATATGTATAAAAACGCTAAATTTACTCCCTACAGCCCCTACAAAGTTAAGAATAACTTTATTAGGGTATAATAGACTTGACATATCATGACTTCACTTTCAAATGTCAAGGCTTGACTTTCAAATGACAATAGTAACTTCAGTTTGATAGGAAATAGACAACTGAACATATCAGAATTGAAATAAAAATATTTTAAACTAAATTAATACATATCAAAGTTTACACGTTGCAAACTGCATACCACGGTTTCGACTAACAGAGGTCCGTTGGAAAAACTTCTGGATACAGAGGTAAACTGAAAATTAAACGACGAGTTATCTACTGAATTTCGAGTTATAGGGGTAATATACCGGGTCACTTCGACTAGGACATAAGTTCAGAAACACAAGGCACATGGAGACACATAAGGGCAAATGAGGCTCAAATGCATGGACCTACTCGAAGCGGTTATATAGAGATAAAATATAACCGCAAAATTATTTCGAATTATGCTTTGTTTTTTTTTTTCCTTCGAATTAAAAAGGTTTTTCCGACGGGGATTAAAAATAATTCGAGGCGTAGAGGATTTCGAGTTACCGAAATTTGAGTTACTGAGAGTCAACTATAATACAAATATATGTTTTTAAACAATACATAGTATAATATTATTATTTATGTTATTTATACTTTCTATTATTTATATTATTTCTATTATTCTATTATATTTTTTTTTATTATTTACTTTCTATATTAACTACCGATGATGTAAAAAGAAAAAGTCTTTGTCCCCTATAAGGCACGTCTTAGATCTATTCACACCTAAAATCACCAATTTTCTATGATTTTTCAACCGGTTGTTTTAAAATTATGAAGTCTTTAGTGCAGTACCAAGATATCGTCAGTGTTGCCAAGTTGAACCGTGAAAATAAATAGTTGACATAACTTAATAACTGTTTCGTCAATAAGAAAGCAAACATCAACAATCTGAGGATTTCCAAAGACAACTTACCTTTTTCATACCTTGGCATCTTCTTTAGCTTTTTATGTTTTTAGTTGATATTTTGATGATTTTTAACCCATTTATCCTTTTTTTTTTATTTGGCACCCACTACCACCAAGAACTACACAGGTATTTTTCATTCTTAAACAACAAATTATATAAATAGAAGCACAGTTTTTTTTTAGCCTGGACCCACCTTTGACCTTATACCTTCATACCTGAAAATACTAATTTTCCATTATTTTTCGTTCGGTTGCTTATAATTGGAAAGTTTCTAGAGCAGTACCATATTTTCGTTAGTACCAATCTGAAACGTGGAAAAAACTTAAATTGCGTGCTTTTGGTTCATTTATTTACAAACAAAATTTATATATATATATATATATATATATATATATATATATATATATATATATATATATATATATATATATATATATATATATATATATATATATATTTATATATATATTTATATATATATATATATATATATATATATATATATATATATATATATATATATATATATATATATATATATATACAACAGGAGCTCCAAACAACCGCAGACGTCGTAAGTTCTGTGGTAGAAATTGGATTTATATGGATTTATTATTTTTATTACTAGATTTTTTTTTATTATTTTTATATTCCCCCACCAAAACTAAGCAGACTACATCGATTGATACGAACAAAGAAAAGTAGAGATATTAGCCTTGTTAAAAAGTTTGCTCTTTTTCCATTGGTGTTTTTTTTTTTTTTTTTATGACGTATTTTTAAGCGCATTACTTTATTCCTTAAGCGTATATCAGAAACGGAAGCCGAATAACCTCGTCTTTGTTATACCCGTTTTTTGTATTTGCCAATAATCCTATGTCAAATCTTGAACCAGGAAAAAGAACAAAGTTTTCTAGTCACAGCATTTTTCTTAAATCAAATTTTTTGGTTCTCTACGGTTTCTCCACATCTCTGTTTCTCCGATTTTTTTATAAACTTACTTGGTTTTCAAGATATCTAGATATTTCAAGTTTTTCCAAAATTTTTAATATCCCTTTTCCAAGGGCGGATCCAGGATTTTTTTTTTGGGGGGGGGGTTACAAATTTTTGACTCAGTTTTCCACTAATTTTACTTATTTTTACCTAGGTTTTACTAATTTTCGACTTATTTTCGACTCGGCCAAAAATTTCGGGGGGGGGATCAAACCGGGTGACCCCCCCCCCCCCTGGATACGACCTTGCCCTTTTCTTACGCAAGGAAACAGCTAGGAAACGGAGCTGTTCATTACAGAATTATTATTACCACTTCTTGAATTCACCCCCCCCCCCAAGAACAAACATCCTTGCACAAATAACTGATCTTTAGTAATAGCCGCTTTCTGCAACATTTATGTGGCGTCACAAGACGGTCATGTATAGACACCACAATCACTGTGAATCGGGAAGGGTTTGGGAGGTCACGGAAGCGTGCGACTGGCAAACATGCAGGAACCTTCTGGCCTTAGCTCTGTACTAGATGGTAGGATTTCTCTCATAATTTTCTGTCTAACAATCTCTAAAGGTTTTATTAGAACAATCCTGGGTGAGACTGATCCATATATCAAGTATAATCATGCTTATGAAGGTGCATACAAGTCTTATCCATTGAGCGATTATATTTTTTTCTTTTTTGGCTAAAAAAGTGTATTTAAGCCCACATTCGACTTTCCTAGCTTTTCAACTCCTCCAGGGGAATGAATGAATCCCTTGGACTGAATCACGTGTGGTGCTTCCTCCCTTGTATGTAGGTATACTAATCGACATATCCATATTTTACGATTTCTCTCATGATGTCCAATCAAACTCTACCTAACGGGTCAATTGATAGCCCAAAAACTTGGAGCATCGAAAATGGTTGAAAAAGGGTCTTTTGGAGAGGACTGCTTCGTATTTCAAGACAGGAGGAGCATGCTTATGAAGGTGTATACTGGTCTAAGTCATCATGGGACGACATCATTTTTCTGGCTAGAAAAGGTATATTTAAGCCAAGATTCGACTTCTCTAGCTATTAATTTAAAAAACTTCTCCATGTCATAGCTTTTAACCCTTTCCCTGATGGCTGTGGGGGGGGGATGTCATCCTCAAAGCCATAATTTCCGGACTTTTCAACTTGGTAGAACAAAATGGCTGTCTCAAAATTTTGATGGGATGTGTATGGGGAAATGGTGGGCGTGGGAGGAGGGTTAATTGCCCTCCAGCCACTTTTGACGATTAAAAAGGGCACAATATAACCACTTGAAGTAAGAAGGAAGTATATAGGAAAGTAGGGCAAGATGGTGCCTACTTTTGCCGGATGTGTGGAAGTATGGATGAGAGTGGGGGTCATGTGATGTATAAGTGTGTAGAATTGAGTGAGTTGAAAAATAAAGTGCATTGAAACTGTAGGTTCAATGAGAGATGGCAGGTGAATGTAACGAGGCATGAACGTTTTCCAAGCGGTAAAAATTCGGTACCATCTCTTAGGTAGGCGATGGAGCACAGGGGTAGATTTTTTTTTGGTATTTTCTTTGTTTATGTTATGTAATGTTTATGGTATGTTTATGTAACGTCAATTATTTAAAAGCGAATTTTGTTTTTGTTTTGTATTACCATGGCACAAGGGCTTTTAGCGCAATACAAGTTACCTACTTATGCTTTAATATACAACATCAGACATGATTACTCGCAGTTTTGATCGTAGTTTCAAGAAGACAAGAGGGTGGGGGTACCTACAATACAATCAATCAATCAATCAATACAATCAATACTACAATACAATTTACTTCGTAAGCTGTTCTTGTTCTGTGATTCCCATTTCTTGCCAAGTAAAAGGAGATGCATCTCTGAAATTTTTATTCATCCAAGGGTTATAATTTCTATCTGGAAATCAACTACGCTGAACAAAATGGCTATCTCAAAATTTTGATTGGATGTGTTTAGAGAACTGGTAGGCGTGGAAGGGGTGTTAGTTGCCTTCCAATCACTTTTGAACCTTAAAAAGGGCACTACAACTCTCGATTTCCAATCGAATTAGCCCCCTTTGAAGTTTCTACGACGACCCCTTCCATATGAAGTGCCTCTGGGGGAAAAAAATAATAAAACATTGCAGCCCTTATGCTTTAATAAATATACAACATTAGACCTGATTACTCGCATTTTTTATCGTTGTTTCAAGAAGACAAGGGGGTGGGGGTACCTGTAATACAATCGATCAGCAAACGTCAAAAACGCAGTATTTCGCAATAAATCTTTTATTTATAGATTCAAGTCCCCTTCGGTAATTTTAAGGTGATTATCACGTCACTCATCTATTTAATGAGGCAAATTACAGATTCCAAGAATCGCCATTCACATTTTTAGAAGAAATATTTTTCTAATCACCTCATCCCACAGTGCATATATTGAGATTTCATTGATTGATTCTTCCTTTAAGGTTTTTCAGATGAAAATAATTTGTAATTTGGTTTACTAATACATCAAATGTCACAAGTGCACAGAAGTCTAGTCACAGAGGGAGGGATGTCAGAGAATTTCTCTTATGGGGGAGGGAATCAAGAAAAACGTATTTTTAGTGCTATTTTTGTTTCTGGGGAAAAGAGGAGCTCCACCCGATGTATCGATGTTTCGAACTCCATTTCTGAGATTAGGGAAAAAGTTCCTTGGAAAAAATTCCATGATCCTTGCTCCAGTTAATTCATGGACGAAAACACGATTTTCTTACCAGATTTACACGAGCCATGCCAATAAATGTAATTCAAAATAATTATATTTGGAATAAAATTGGTTCCCCGGTACCAAGTAATAACTAAAATAGATCCCGCCTATTTGTTATATTTATTGGCATGGTGGAACTATGATTAATTATTACTTATTCAAGTCCAGATTTTATTAAGAGATAACACGTTCTAACAGATCAGAAAGTTTATACCGTTCTTGACATTGCATTTTGACTCTAGTTGGGCCACACCTATAAGATGATATAAATTATATTTAACAATGTATTTTCTTATAATTTTCAATAGTTCTTACCGTTTCCCCCACCAGCAACACTAGTGTACTAGCCTACCCTACCAGTAACTTATGACAGCTCGATGTAACTTGTCTTTTTAAAATCTGTTCCTGCCTCATTTGACGATATCCAGCATTTATTTAGTCACCCCAACTGTTTTAAAAAATAAATTTTGTTATAATCAATATTTATTTTTTTTTTTTTTTTTTTAATCACAGCCTGTTATTTTGTATTCCGTAATCGCCTTTACGAACGATTTATATTTACAAACGTAAATATAAATCGTATATACTTATATTTATAATTTACATTTACAAACGATGCTGCCAAGTCCTACGTATTAATGCCGTTAATTATAATCAATCTATGTGAAAAACCCCTAATCTTACAGACCACTTAAAATTGGGTGCATTAACCATAGTGGCAAGTGGCCTTAGACCAGGGCTGTACGTAGAGAGGGGTGTCTAAGAGACTGCCCCCTTTAAATTCTAAACTTCACAAATTTTTGGGTACAACTGATTCAAATTATCAGATAAAAAGAATTTTTTATCCCTTCCAGATAAGAAAAAAAAATCCTAAGTACGTATGTGCCTTACGTATGAGGGGTGTCTAAGAGACTGCCCCCTTTAAATTCTGAACTTCACAAATTTTTGGGTACAACTGATTCAAATTATCAGATAAAAAGAATTTTTATCCCCTCCAGATAAGAAAAAAAACATAAGTATGTATGTGCCTTCGATGTACTCCGTCTCTTTATATTTTTTCTTTTATTTTTACCTTTTTTTCCTTTATCTCACGCTTTACCTCTTTAGCTTTACCTATATTTATTTATGCAATACTTTCATCTTTATCTCTTGGTTTATCTATATTTTTTAAGGTCAAATAGTAATTGAATAGCAACGACGTCAAGCGTTTGTCACTCCTACGACTACTACTAATCACTGATCGTAACACCAAGCCGCCTTAGTTTGAAACACCAGTGCCAGCTCCTCATTCACCCTAATCTTTTCAAAGATTCTATCTTTAGTCCATTCCGTGAGATGATGTGTCTCCTAGAAATCCTTTCTTATAAGCACTTCGTACCTTATCAGCCATTTGTTTCTGAATGACCAATCAGGAGTACCCATAGAGGAGGGTGGGGTTAAACAGGGCAGCCTCTAGGAAGAGAGCATCTCTTCCCACCTCATCTTACGACCTCATCCCACCCCGCCACCTGAACTTATAAATTGTTTCTGTTTCTGGCGCATATCAGGGATACCTGTAGTGAGTGGGGAGCTAAAGGAGGCAGCTGTATATCATTTCCTGGAAAACTAGATATATACGTGAAGTATAAAATTGCTACTTAAAAAAGGGAAAATCTCTTTCCACCTTATCTTATGACCTCTTCTCGCACCATTTGTTTACGCCCAGCTCTATTTATCAAATGTTTTTTTTTTCTTGTCGTCCTATCAGGGATACTCATAGTGGGAGAGGGAGAGAAAAGACAGCTGTGTATTCTCTCCCCTGGGAGACTGTATACACACATAAAGCGTAATATCGTTGTTTAAAAAGGGGGGAAATCTGTGAGGGGCGTGCTTTTATAGTTTTTTATCACATTTAAGGGGAGGGTTAAGGACTCTTTCTCCCCACTTTGTCTTATCTATAACACTACTCCCTAATCTTTTTAAGGGCGTAGACTTCATATTGGGAGAGGAAGATGATAAATAGTCGTCGTTAACAGCTGGCTCAGTTCAAAACTCTTTGGAAACAAAGTAAATTAGTTAACATTCCATGCCAAATGGCTCAATTAATCAAAGGAGTTTTTCTCTTAATTTATTAAGCCTTCACAAGCCAGAACTTGTGTGGTTCTTCAAATACTTGGCTTTATTTCTCCATGTAATAAACAGGTATATCTCTGTCCTATATTTTAAGCTTGTTTGAAATATTTATTACTGACTTCAAATAGCAGTCTATGTGTGAATCATCCATTTGACCAAAATTAACCGTGGAGCAGTTTGTTCGCAATATCAAGGAAGAAATGTTTTTTTTTTCTGTTCCCGATTATCCTGCAAGTTTTTTACACTATAAGCTTCCGTGAGACTAAGAATTGATTATCAACCAAGTAACGAGGTAAATCGAAAGGCGCGATGTGTATTCAGGCTATCAAAATATCGCATCTGCAACATATCAGGAACAGCTCTCGGGACCTAGTTTGAATTTCAAGGAGTGCTGGGGGTCAACTAAACCATGACTTGAGCAGACCTGACAGAAAGCAGACACGTTATGTTATGACGATGATAGAAAATTTTAGGGAAAAGTTCATACACAGGCTTCGACGCATCATCCAGCCACAGAGCCTTGGGGCACGAGGTCACTTTGTCTTAAATCGCAAACCGACAGTACCCGTGTTATAACGACCCGTGTTTTAAGCAGAGGTTTGCCTGAAAGTATTTTTGGAAGCACACAAAAACAGAGATATTAATTGTAAGAACTTTTGCTATTCAAAAACTTTTCGGTCAGTTTACCAATTTAAAATTCATGCAAATGAGCTAATCTGGTATTGTGTTCTTGTTACTGGCTTGACCACTGGCTTTTTTACCCAACAACGGGTAAAAAAAGCCAGGGTTATACAAGGAACAATACGATTCGCTAATATGAAATTACGTAAAAAAAGATTCTTTTTGGAACTAGCCCCTGCTTCAAAAAAATGTGTGGACACCACTCACTGGTTCCGTGTATATAGCCGAATGTAATCACAGCAGCACCAACACCATTGGTATGTGTTATCATTACATATTTGTTTACTACCGTATTATCGGTGCGAAGTTACTAACAAGACAAGTATGTGGGATTGACATCAGGTCAGTGCCCCCACCAAAAAGTGGAATATTTGACCAGTGGTCCGCGCAGCGCAGGTAAAAGTCTCCTGATTCTCTGACTTCGTTCGTGAGTTCTATGAGTGGTTGGGGGCACATCATCCGACGCTTCTCGTGTTTTTCCCTAAGATTTCTCCAAGTACCCCTTTGGAGCTGGGTTGACTCTGACTGAGCTTTCAGTCAGACCACTTACCCCATCCAAACCAAATAATTAGCAAACCCAGGACTCAATCACCTGCCCCGAAAGACATAGGATCTCAAGTCAAGCGTGCCAGCCGCTCACTTATGACGGCTCAGTATCCTAAAAAACCCAAAATTTTTGCGATTCACCCCTTCTGTCTGTTTTCGACCCAGATCCTCCTGCGCCTATTCCCGGTCATTCTGAAAATGACTGGCAACGTCCTCGAGGGAGACCGCGTACCAAACGGGCTGATGTAAGAAACACCAATGTCACGATATCAGCCCAAATGAGGCCCCATCCCTTAAGACAAAAAAAAAAATCGCGAAGAAACCCCATCCTTTGTCCTGGACATGTCCCTTAGAGGAGACCACAGTAGACAGAATATACCAGTAAGCTTATCGCAGATCATTTCTGGTCTTCGTGAACAAAAAGCTCCTCCCACTTATTTCTGCATTAGCGGGAATGCAGGTTAGTCTGTCTCCGTTTGTTTCAATGCACTTTGATGAAAACAATCTGATACAGATAGATAGATAGATAGATTTATTTTCCATATACCAGTAAAATAATTACATAACAATCTACAAATCCCCACAAAGGCTCCATGGCCTGTAGGAGGGGGATTATGAAAAGATCAAATAAACATTAAACATTTAAACGCTTAAGATTTAAACAATATAAACATAACATTAATATTTAAACATATAAACATAAGCATTTTAACTTTTAACATGTAAAGCATTTGCTTAATAAAAAAAAAAAAAAAAAAAAAAAAAAAAAAAAAAAAAAAAAAAAAAAAAAAAAAAGGAGAGTTCACTAAATAAGCTTTATCAAACTACAGTGAATCACAACATCTATAAAAAAAAGGAGAGTTCACTAAATAAGCTTTATCAAACTACAGTGAATCACAACATCTATATATATATATAAAAAAAAAAAATTAAATGAAAAAAAAACTATTGGCAGCAGGCAAAAGTAAAGAAAATTAATCACATGAAAACAAATATTTTTTTACTAGTCTTTTGAAGGTGCCAAACGAGTGGCATTCTCGAGCCGAATCGGGAAGGGTGTTCCATGTCAAATGACACGCAACAAGAGGATTAAAATCGGATCTTATTGTTGGTGTATGGGGAATTTGGATATTTAGAGAACTACGGAGTTGATAATTTGACCGATCAGATACAAAAGAAGACGTAAATCTAAGGGACCTAGGAATATCACCATGGAGCTGAAGAAAAGCGAAAGACGCACAGGAAAGAATATAAAGTTTTTTAATATCAAGTAACGATTTAGTTGCCGAACGATTTACATCCTGGATAAGATTTATAGCTTTATCATAAGTATTCGAAAGCGGTTTGAGAAAAGAAGGGAAAGTAGACATCCATATGACTGAACAATAGGAAACATAAGAATGAATTAAGCTATGAAATAGGATTCTTAGAATTGGCCCTGGAAAGATATGTTTTAGTTTTCTTAGAATACCGAGGTTTCTGCATACCTTCATTTTAATCAAATCAATATGGTGTTTAAAAGATAAATTTTCATCTAGGAGGATACCTAGGAAACGGACATGGCCATCCTTTGGTCTACTAATAAAGCCTTTGGATATATGAATTTCAGATAATTGAGGACAAGCCTGGGATATACGAGAAAAAACTAAAAAACTAGTTTTAGAAACATTTAAGGCAAGAGAGTTAGCATCAAACCAAATTGAAACTCTCTCAAAGAGGTCCACTAACTTTGTACGAACCTCATCCTCTGTTCTCCCAGAAGTAATAAGGGTGGTATCATCAGCAAAAGTAACAAGAGAATCCGAGGTATGCAAACTATAGTTGTGGGTAAGGGAGACTGTTGGATGACATAGACGACAGCAATAAAGAGGATTTTTATTTCTAACTGCAAAAATTAGGTCATTTATATAAATTAAAAACAGTGCCGGCCCTAAAACTGACCCTTGAGGGACCCCCTGGTCAACACTTGATGGTGAGCGAAAAAGTGGATCAACAGAAATTATTCTACCAGACAAGAAAGACTTGAACCAATCAAACGCACTACCTCTTACGCCAAAATGAGAAAGTTTAAATAGAAGAACACTGTGGGTTAAAGAATCAAAGGCTTTACGAACATCCAGAAACAAAGCAGCAGGAATCAAATGGGAATCTATGGCAGAGTGAAGATAATTCAGTAAAACTGCACAAGCATGCTCAGTCGAATGATTTGCTCGAAAACCAAATTGAAAATTGTGAAAAAAATCTTTAGAAGTAAGAAAATTATTAAGACGAGAAAGCATCGCCTTCTCTAACCTGTATTCTAATACTAACCTGTATTCCCGCTAATCTGACTTCGCCTATGTTTATATCTGCAAAAACGTTCTCCGGAGCACTCGCACCCCGGTCCGGGTTTTTATAATGGTTGAGATAGAGAATGATCATACTGGATAATATATGAACTGTGGAGGAGACAGACGGTTCTTTCAGCTAGTTTCCTCTACGCTGACGACCTTGCTGAGCAAGAGAGTCAAGTCCCTCTTTAAAGAAAATTGCTATGAACATGCCAACAATTCGCTCCCCTCTATAGTTAACCGAATACAACCACAACAACACCGACAACATTGGTACTGCTATTTATTACATCAATTTTTTTGTTGACTGTTATCATATATCAACTTGACTCTCCAAAAAAGGGAAATCGGATGTGTAAATACCACCTTAAAAGTCAACTTAATGAGCAATTAAAATTCGATCTCTGTACTAAAGCGGGTGTAAAGCTTTATGTACAAAATGATTCACGTTGTTAATGAAATTCGTACATTTGCACCATATAAGGTATACCTTCATTTGGTATTAAGGTCAAGTTCTGGATTAATATATATACTCTGAGGGCGGTCCTAAATGGTACTGGCAGGGAGGCAAACAGGCCACCGTGGGTAAATCAAGAAATCACTTGTAATAAGGGTGGAGCCGATGAATTAGGTTTTTTGCACTACATACCCTTAATCTACTTCAAGATAAAACTACTGACATATTGGCACCAACGTTGCCAATGCTTCAAGATAAATTGTACCTGTTTTTCGATCAAAATTGTACCACAAAAAATTTTTGATGGTACAGTTATAGCATTCGACGTTAGATTCCATTTCACAGACAAAAATACTAGAATATACTAACAAGCAACATTTTTTTAAGCTCATATCATCATCGGGAAGGCGTCATAACATATATCCGTCAAAACCACTAACCGTCATAACATCTAAAATTTTACAACTTTAGTGTTTTGGGGGTTTAGGGGGAAAAGGTACCTAGGTTAGGTTAGGTTACGTATTTAATATATGCTATGCTTTACCCCCACCCTCCTGGTGTGCAAATATATAGCCAAGTTTGTTTCTACACTATTATATACTTATTACTATTATATAAACTTATACATTTTTTGTCGATGTTATGGCAGTTAGTGCTTGTAACAGTTAGTCGAAGTGGTAGCACCCTATCTTCATCCTCTCTCAGAAATCCATTTCGAGCACTGTTTCATCGTGCAATATTTAGTTTGAAATTTGCGGAGATTTCTTTTTTGCGCCACGTAGGAAAAAAAAAAATCCTTTTTCATTCGCTAACATTCATGAGAGGTGACTGGAGGAGTTTAAAAATTTTCGAAGAGTAAACTTGACCAGGCCAACTGTACCGAAATGTACCAGAAATTTTGGATTTTACCGTAAATATCCAAATGTGCCGTATGTTACTAGGACCTAGAAATTGTATCAAAAACGTTGAATTGTACCGCGTTGAGAAGGCTGATTGGCACTGTAGCCAAAGAAATGTGAGAATGACACTGATTGGAATGTGAGAATTTTCTGCAGAAAAGTACTGGCGTCATTTCGAAAGATGTAAGGAGGAGGAAAAAATATGTTCTTTAAGTTCGTTTGTTTTGTTTGAGTAGATTAAAAAAAAAATTGTCATGTATCAATGAAAGTACCGATTTTTGTTCAAATCTAGAAGGGTAAACATCTGGGATGGGGGGGGGGGCAAATATACACCATTCCCCTGCTCTGTCACTCCTTCTCGCAATAACTATTCAAAATTGGAAGGGGGTTAACAGCTGTCCGTAAGCTAATGTATATCTCGGATGATCGCTTGTTCCCCACGCATGGTATATTGAGAGTATTGGCACCCGAGTATTTTAAGGAAGAAATTTAACAAATTCCAAGATAGCCAAGCAATTGTCCATGATATAAACCCAAAGCAGGCAGTCTTAAGCCCTTCTATATTTACAAGCCATAAAAGAGCAGCCCTTGATGCCCTTTTGTGCAACCTAACATCAATTTTCGCCGAAACATCAATCAAAATACCAGAGTATGCAAATTCTACGATAACTAATCAATTTTTGATGGTCTGAAACCCTGCACAGGAGACTTTGTACGCCCTCCTACCTTGATAAATCACGACAGAGTGGTGCTTTCTGCCATTTTGTGCCACAAAGCCTTAATTTTGCCCAAAGAGGGTCAAAACGGCAGGGAATGGAAATTTATATGGGGAGGGGGCAAATTCCCTTCGCTTTCAGCTATGTGACAATTACGACTACAAAGTAATTGACACCAGCAAAATTTTTGGATAAAGATGTTAAATACATGAAATATGCAAACCCTCAGTTTTGACAAATCGCTTTAAATGCCAGGGGACATTATACACTGCCACGTGGCAGCATGTCGCTGGCATGCTGCCATATTTCTCTATTTTTTTTTTATTAAAAAAATAATAACAATTTAGAAAATGAAAAAATAATAACCTTATAAAAATAAATAATAATAATAATATACTAAAATAATATAAAAATGAAAAATCCTGATAATATACTAAAAATGAATAATAATAATAATAATACACTAAAAATAATATAAAAAATAATAATAATAACAATTTAAAAAATGAAAAATAATAAGATAATAAAAATGAATAGTAATACTAATATACTAAATATAATATAAAAAATAATAATAATAACAATTAAAAAAATGAAAAAAAAATACAATAAGATAATAGAAAGGAATAATAATAATAATAATTATATACTAAAAATAATATTAACAAAGTTAAATAACAATTGAAAAAATACCATCTGAAAAGCATCTCAAAGAAGAACATCTCGAAAAAAGAGGTTTTTCTGGTATTTCTAAGAGGTAAATTTTTTTAAAATAAAAAAAAAAGACTTCAACAAACTAATGTATATGTACGAGGGGCGCCCACATTCAGAGACTAAATGAAAAAAAAACAAGTTCTTTCAACTGAAAGTAAGGAGTAACATTGAACTTAAAACGAACAGAGTTATAACGTATATGAGAGGGGTTGCCCCCTCGTCAATACCTCGCTTTTTGTACTAAAGTTTGAATTTCGTCCCAATTCTTTAAAAATGACTCCTGAATCACAAAGGCCGTTTACTTAGACTAAATAGCTCTCTTAAAAGTTCTAAAAAAACTTTAGCGTATTTTTTTGTAGAAGGAGAGAGGACAGGAGGACAATGTTTGTAGGGAATATCTTCCAATAAGAGGGTGTCTGCTAACCCTAAAAAGCACCCAGCCCACCAGCTACAAACTGACCTGGGCAGGCAGCACTTGAGGGAAGTGTGACCCACCAACAACCAGCCATCAGCACCATTTTTGCAGTGTAGCAGACTCAGCAGCACACTTGTGTCCGGTGCAACTCTGCACTCCATACATTCCATTTCTAAATATCCCCCCCCCAAAAAAAAGAACTGTTCTAATGAAAAAAATGTTATACATCTAATTTAAAGATGTACATTTTAATTATTATTAATTACTTTTTGCTACTGTTGGGGAATCATGGTTGTGCAAGCGCTTTGTACATGTTAAACACAAAACGCAGGACGTCTAGTAACACTGCCCCTAAGGGGTTGGACTTTTGTGATTCCATCATAGGCAGCGCAATAGCGCTGCCTAAGTAAAGAACGATGCTGGCATAATGTATTAAAGCCAGAACATAAGCCAGATGTTCTTCCTAAGGCCAGAACATAATTTGCACTTTACTGAAAAAAAAATGAAATGAATGTACATTGTCAGTTTAATATACATATACTGTTATTTAGTAATCAAAATGTTAATATTATTTGATTTATTAAAGTTATGAAAGTAAAATTATTTATATTTTTTTCAGTAAAATGCAAATTATGTTCTGGTCTTGGGAAGGCATAGGAGTTTTGAGCCCAACTTATGTTAATTTCTGCTCGTTTTGAGTTTGACTCGGTTATTTATTGTAATTTCTGTTCGTTTTGGGTTTCATTTATTTATCGATGCTGATTTGTGGTAGTTTCACGCTTGGTAAATTATTTGATTTTATTTTTGCTCATTTTTTATTTAATGAAGCTCTTTACTTTTCTTTGAAAAACTTATTTTGTGGGAAAAGTTTTTTTTTTAATTAATCACAACACAGACTAAAAGTCTTGCAGAGAAGTATTAATTCTTAACTCTATTATTTTTATTTTATCTTGGCAAACATATTCAAATGATTAATTGAAATAAAAAAAAGCAGCATGTCCAAATTAGCGTTATCTCCGACCATTTTTGTTTTTATTGAACACACTTAAGCTGTTAAAAAGATTTTGAAAAATCATGCCAAGGATTATTCTGAATCACACACAGATTAGCTCGTGCTCAGCTTTATTAGGAAGTAATAGTTCCTATGCGGTGATTATAAAGACATCAGCAAGAATCATACCTTAGATGTGAATGCTTCACCGTGATTAGCCCCTCCTTTAACTTCAACTGGTTCTAATTTAAAAGCTTCGTCTACCAATTTCATATCCTTTTTAGTACATGGTTTATCACTTTTAACTACCCCTTTGGTAATTGAAGTTTTCAGGGGTTGTGGGCCACATTGTTTTTTCGGGCTATTAATCTTGTTCTCTTGAGTTGCAATTTGTGAGGATGTCATCAATCCTTTGTTGATAAGGTTGCCGCTGGAGTTGTCACTTTCGACCAGTTTCGGTGTTAGGTTTTCCACCCTAGGCTCCGGTAGGATTTTTAATTGGGTTTTACTCTCGCTGTCGGTTTCTTTGACACTTTTTTGAACAATTTTGAAGCTTAGATTCGTGCAAAGTACTTTTTCTTCATAGGTTGGGACATCACTTTTTCGAACTGTTTCGGATGGCTTTAGGAGTTCCGAGTTTGGACTGCTTGAAATAGAACGAACATAATCTGTACGACGTTGCAACAGTGGGGTAGTGGAGGCACTATATGGCGGTTTATCGGAACGTCTTTCGGGCATTTTAAATCGAGGCATGCCGGGAGATACCGGCGGACTCAGGGAAGATTCACCATACCCCGAATCAATAAACTTTGGGGTAGCTTACCGAGATCCACCTTTGGGGGAGTTATTTTGGAAACACGATTGGGCTTTTCAGCCTTCACTTCTATTTTATTATCACATTCTCTATTTTCATTTTGTTCTTCCTGTTTAGACACAAACTCAATACGTCCTTTTTCAACACAAATATTTGCCGGAGGTTGTATGTAGTGAGGACGAGGGGGCAGTCCTTTTCCTGGAATGGCACTCTGCTGTAAAGGTGGCTTTATTCTACGAATTACTCGGGGGCTTGAAGGCGCCGATACAGAAGTTTGACAAGAAGATACACTGGAAGCAGAACTGTTCAAAGGCCTCTGCAAAACCCCCTTTCGAGTGCTTTCTTGGATATTCTGTACAGGTGGATTGCCAATCCTGAAAAAGAAAATATGGTCAGTGGAAAAAATATGTATTCAGCAAACAAAGAAATTACACATATTACATTTTTAAAGTTATTTACAATTAGAAATTTTAATAATAAAACAGATTTTAATAATAAAAAAGACAGATATTTCAGACCCATAGTCAAGGTCCGTCATAATTGAAAGAACGAAAAGACAATTACCGATAAAAAAACAGCATTGATAAATCATTATACATAAGCAGTTTACAAATTATAATGCAATATATAGATACAAACTATATAATACAAATTATATATCTAATAATTCTAACACGCTTGTCAATATGATTTTTTTTTCGTTTAATTTACATTAATTAGGTAGGCCTACATTACATGTTTCGAATTCAGCTGTTTTAAATAAATAGCCAATTACATCCAAGTACACTTGACAGGGGCCGAGTTTAGAGGCAACCCCTCTCTAAGGTGCGGTCATTTTGATTCATTGTAATTTTGAAGACATAATAAAAAAAAAGATGAAGCCAACGCCGTATCCAGGGGGTGCCCCCCCACCAATTTTTTTTTATCCGACTCGTAAAAATGCAATAAAAATGAATATAAACCAATTTGTATGCGTTTTCTGAAGTTTTTTGTAAAACCCCCGAAAAAATCCTTTTGTACCCCCCTCCCCTCGAAAAAAAAATTCTGGATTCGGCTCTGGATGAAGCTAATATAAAAACAAACAATGGGGAAAAAATTTAAAACATATAATCACACCTCATGTTCAGTGCCTAGTTGAAAAAAAAGACTAAAGACGAAGCAATTACTTACTTTTCTTGAAAAGAAGAAGAAAATGATAAAACCAATTACTTACAGATCATTAAGGATACATTTACAGTTTATGAATCATGATATAAAACATAATCCTATATTACAAATTATATATATATATATATATATATATATATATATATATATATATATATATATATATATATATATATATATATATATATATATATATATATATATATAATAATTTGTACATGCTGGTTTTATTACGTAATATTTCCGTTTAATTTAAATAAATTAGCCAATTTATATTCCATATTTCCAATTCCGTTGCTTTATATAAATAGCCAATTATATGTGCACTTGGCAACGTTGAAAACGACACTACTCTCGAACAGGGGCATAGGGAGCATTGCCCTCCACTAAATTAAAAAAAAAATATCTTTTTCGGTATTTTCATTTAAGAATATACCCTTTTTTGGTGTTTTGATTCGAAAAAAATGCCCCCTAAATTCTAGGAAAATATAATCCCCCCCCTCCAACATTATTACAAATTGGCCCAACTGCTCTAAAACGTGGTAACTTTATTTCATCCGAAGTTTCAATTATTATTAGTTGTTTATAGTAGATATTTTAAAATCAATAATAACTTAGTTCAGTTATTTGAATGTATTAAAAAAATCGGCCTTGTCAATGATTGAGTATATCCAAGAAAACAGTACAGTATTTTCATATATGAATTTATTTTTAAGTCTACGACTTTAATGCCATTAATTAAGCCTATTTAGAAAAGAAGAATAAATTTCACGGTTTCTCAAAACTATGACATCTGATCTTTGGTCACGGTTGCCAAGACAAGGCGTCGGGAAAAGGCTGTTTCTAATCAATCATTAAATATGTCAGAATTTTAACAGTAGGTGAATCTGTGCGTGTAATCGCCGTAAAAATAGTTTTCTGAGGAGAACATATATGCACTGATAGTGGGAACCCCTTGTGGCTAGCTCACTCGAACAGAAACACAGAAGAATTGGGTAATAGAAAATGTAAGTTCTTGAATATCTGAGCAGTTCTTACACAACTTATCACAAAAACTGTTTATTGCTGGTCCCCAAAAATGTTTTTTACGATTGGCCCTCCCCCGAAGAAAAATTTCATAAACATCATAGTCATACATAGAAATTAAGCAGTTTACATACTAATTGTGTAATTTTCTAATCTAAGTGGTTATGTTACATGACGTCAAGTATAAACCTTCGCACTTAAACAAGTCTTTTGACACTAAGCTAACGCAAAATGCACAAAATAACCATTATCATCTTTTAAAACTATCACAATTAGAAGCAAACTATTAAAAAATTGAAAATGTTGAATGAAGATTCAAGCTCTGGCTAAGCATGAAAGGCTTTCTAGTAAAAGTTTATCAACTTATTTTCAAAGCTTATTTATTGCTCACCTCAAAATTTCATTTTATTGTTACTATTTTGACAATTTCATAATCTTGCATAACGTATCATTCTAGTTTGGGCTCGAGTCTGCTAGGAACTACCTACATTGCGGATAAAATCCACTCCGTAAGACTGCATAACGTTACATAAGGCCTTAAGTTATGCTGGTGTGAAAGGTCCTACAGCTTAGAATGAAAAAAAAAATCCCTGGTGACTGCAGCTAGTTTTCTACACTCGGTTTCAACCGCTTGTCTTACAATTTCGCCTTAAAGGTTCATGAACCATTCTCTCTATTAGGGATGTCGTCGTATATTGTTCAAAAACACTTAACTCAGAAGAAGCCGTCTGAAAACAGCCCAGTTCCTTTTCTGAGGCTCGGTAAAGCAAGTTCCAGTGTCCTTCCCATGTCTCTGGTAAACTTTGTTAAAAGGCGATAAATGTGGAATATTTTCGATACATCATCTAAGAACTAAATTTCTTTTATTCTTATATACCCTTTCTTTTCCTTCCAAAAAAATCGGATTGCCTTCTTACTAATATTATTTTAAAAAAAAACTCTAAAAAAGAACTATTCAAAGGAAAGTAATGGGACATCATAGGCAGCGCTATTGCGCTGCCTGAGTAAAGAGTGATATGGGCACAATAAGTCGGAAGTGATTGGAGGGCAGCCAGACCCCCCCCCTAACACCCATCATTTCCCCAAACCCATCTAATAAAATTTTGAGATAGCCATTTTGTTCAGCGTAGTTAAAAGGTTCGGAAATTGTCTTTGGGGATGAAAATACCCCCCAGAGCCTCAGGGAAGGATTGTAAGTTATACCATGGGGCATATAAGGTTTCTATAGAAAGGGTGGTCGTATACGTTTCGGATGGGGTTCACTGGATTGGAAATCAGAAATTTTAGTGCCCTTTTTAAGAGTCAAAGAGATCTGAGGGCAGCTACCCCCTCCACAAGTTGCATTTTCCTCAAATGCATCTGATAATAAATAGAAGTTCAGATAGGGATAAATCCTTTTAATAGACAGTGATAATTCACAGTAAATATTGGCTATGTGTTTCTGCTGAAAACGGTCACTGCATAAGTGACCGAAATATACACTATTTCTTGTAAAATTATCACAGTCTATAAAAAGGATTTATCCCTATTTGAACTTTTATTTATCGTCAGAGAAAGGCAGTGTGGTCTACGAAATTATCTATGCATCTGATAGAAATTTTGAAATAGTCATTTATGAAACAAAAATTATTCCAAAGATCACATAACAAGATTTGTGGGGTAGACCCAACCCCCCAGAGTCTGGAGGCAGGGGTTGTAAGTTATGCCCCAGGGCATATTGTGGTCGTGTGAACTTTAGAGGAGACCCATTTGATTGGAAATATGTGTTTCTAGTTTCCTTTCAAAAGTCAAGAGTGATGGAGGGCAACTAGCCCCCGCCCCTAATATCCTCTTTTCCCAAAACTTATCCGATCGGAATGGCGAGGTCAGGGTTGATACAACACCCCAGAGCCCAGGGACAAGAGTGGTAAGTTGTGCCCCGGGGCATATAAGGTTTTTATGGACCGGGTGGTCGCATAAACTTCAGATCAGAGTTGGCTTATTTGATAGGGAGTCGGAAGTTCTAGTGCCCTTTTTAAGAGTCAAAAGTAAATGAAAATTACCCCCCCTCCAAGTCTATCATTCCCCAAAACAAATCTGATCAAATTTTTAAGAGAGCTATTTTGTTCAGAATTGTTGAAAGGCCTAGTCATTATGTATTTGGGGATGTGAACCTCCCGACAGTCCTCAAGGAAATACTGTAACTTGGACAACTGGTTCATTGTTTACATATCGTATATGTTTTGAGAAACGTATGCATGTTTGAACTTTAAAACCCCCATGTTTTCTCAAGACCAGAACATAATTTGCACTTTACTGAAAACTAAATCCATTTTAAATGTTTTCACTTTTTTTTACTTTACTTATGTTCTTGTCTTGAGGAGGCATGGGATTGTCAGCCCTATTCGTGTTAATTTTTGCTGGGTTCAAGTTTGACTCGGTTATTTATTATAATTTCAGTTCGTTTTGAGTTTTATTTATTTATTGATCGTGATTTGTGGTAGTTTTCCGCTTGGAAGATTATTCGAAGTTATTTCTGCTCATTTTTGGCTTAATGGAGCTCTTTACTTTTCTTCAAAAAACTCGGTTGTTTTTTTTTTTTTTTTTTTTAATTGATATTAAACCTAAGGCGAGCAGATATAATGTCCTATAATATATTCCAAGCTTAAAAAGACCAGAAATTATAAACAAAGAATAAATGAAACTCAAAACTAGTAGAAATTAAAATAAATAATCACATCAGACATAACAATAACAGATACAAATATAGATGAATAAAGAAATCCAAAAATGAGTAAAAATTACAGGCCAAGGAGCCTTTGGGGGATTAATTTAGTGTATTATTATATAGGCATTTTATTATGAATAAACCATATTTGATATATATATATATATATATATATATATATATATATATATATATATATATATATATATATATATATATATACATATATATATATATATATATATATATATATATATATATATATATATATATATATATATATATATATATATATATATATATATATATATATATATATATATATATATATATAATATTTTATATTTTTGAAATCTAAAACGTCAAGAGTTTGGAACGTTTCCTTCTATAGCTCCGTGTACGGAGATTCAAACTGCAAACTAGAAGAGTTCAACTTCTTGTTAGTCGAATTAGTGATAACCATGTGAATTGTTTATTTCAAGTGCAATTATTTTTCAAAGAATCGTGGGAAACCTTCCCTTTTAAAGTTGTAGATTAGATCTTAATCGCATGTGTGTAAGGTTCGCTGATTTTGTATAACCAAATGCAATGTAATCTTTTCTTCTGTTCCTGCTTCTCATTTTTTAACGGTGAAGCACAGATATCGCTCTATCCGTGCCATTATGGATGAATACAAAAAAACTATAAGGGAAAGGAGACATAAATAATTGATTATTATTATATTCTTTGGTATTTTACATAATTATGTGAATATAATTAATAATTCCCGTATATTATGAATTAATTAGATCATATAACTTATACTTATATTATATTAACAACCTAAAATTAATTATGATAATATTTCTATACAAGCTATTGCTTACATATATATATATATATATATATATATATATATATATATATATATATATATATATATATATATATATATATATATAATATATATATATATATATATATATATATATATATATATATATATATATATATATATATATATATATATATATATATATATATATATATATATTATAATTGGAATTTTACAAAGTAAACTAAATAAAACTCCTAGTGTAGTTTTTCACATTTACTAAATTTGTTTTGCTAAGGTTGTAGGAAGATTGGATGCTATTAGCAGACTTTGAAAAAGATTAAAGTAAAAAAAAAAAGTTTTTCCAACTGAAAGTAAGGAGCAACATTAAAACTGAAAACGAAATTATTACATGTATGAGGGGGTTTTCCCACTAGTCAATACCTCACTCTTTACGCTAAAGTTCGAATTTTGTTCCAATTCTTAACCAATGACCCCTGAATCACAAAGACCATTTAATTAGAATAAATAGCTTTTTTGAAAGTAGAAAAAACTTTAGCGTAAAGAGCGAGATATTGACTAGGGAGCGAACCCTTGCATATACGTAATAATTTCTGTTCGTTTTAATTTTTAATATTGCTCCTTACTTCCAGTTGAAAAAACTTGTTTTTTCATTTAATTTCTTATCGTTTTTTTAAATAATGCTGGGAAATCGCACCCCCTTCATAGAAACGACCCTTCCCCCATTAAAACCTCCTCCATGGAAAGATTCTCCCGCATAACTCCTCCACCTACCCCCTCCTCGCAAGAAAAATCCCCCCTTGAAAACGTCTGTATACTTCCCAATAACCAATACTATATGTAAACAATGGGCAATGTTCATAACTTACAGGCCTTCCCCGGGGACTGTGGGGGATTAAGTCATCCTCAAAGACATAGTTATTAGATTTTTCGACTATGTTGAACGAAATGGCTATCTCAAAATTTTGATCGGGTAACTTTAGGAAAAAGTTGAGGGGGCCTAGTTGCCCTTCAATTTTTTGCTCACTTAAAAAGTGCACTAGAACTTTTAATTTCCGTTTGAATGAGCCCTCGCACGATATTCTAGGACCCATGGGTCGATACGATAACCTCTGGAAAAAAAAACAACAATTAAACACGCATCCGTGATCTTTCTTCTGGCAAAAAAATACGAATTTCCACATTTCAAGCTCCAGTTAGGAGCTTGAAACTTCTACAGTAGGGTTCTCCGACACGCTGAATCTGATGGTGTGATTTTCATTAACATTCTACAACTATTAGGGGTTATTTCCCCCTTTTTTTCGAAAATAAGGTCAATATTCTCAGGCTCGCAACTTTTGATGGGTAGGACTAAACTTAATGAAACTTATATATTTGAAATCAGCGTAAAATTTGATTCTTTTGATGTATCAATTGCTATCAAAATCCGTGTTTTGGAGATTCGGTTACTATTGAGCCGGGTCGCTCCTTACTTACAGTTTGTTACCATGAACTGTTTGATCATGGCCCATGGTGAAACTACTTTTGTTGCTGTAAAATTAAAATTAAAAAAAAAAAAAAAAAAAAAAAAAAAAAAAAAAAAAAAAAAAAAAAAAAAAAAAAACAGTGCACTTTGCTACACATTACTTTCTTGTGAAAAAGTTTTGCTGCAAAATAGCTTGAGATACTTAATACACTACAACCAAAATCAAAACATTTTAGCTGAAAATATGAGGAATAAATCCACCAGAACTAATATTATTCACCAGGCACGTCTGTAGGAAATTTATCCCGAGGAGTGGATACACCAAGGGGTAGTTCCAGGGCCCAATCATAAGTTAAACATAAGAAAAATATAAGAAACCATGCAACAAATCTTAAAAACCTTGAGATTTAGAGGGAGGGAGCCCATGGACCCGAAAACCTCCCCTGCTTGGATGCCCGGGGATTGGCAAGAACTAAAAGACAAATTCAAAACTAATACCCCTGTATGTTAGCTTACATATGGTGCCTGCGCCAGGGCAGCGCTGGTGCATGTTTTTATGAAAGCTCCAGCCAAAGTTTTGATTTTTCTTTTTTTACGATAGAAAATTTTCAAGGATATTTTTCGTTATTTCACTTAAGTTTTGATAAGCCCCAGATGACTACCGCAGATTCGGCCCTGTGCAGAGGAAGGCCTTCGGGATTGGTCAGTGCTAAATAACAAATGTTCACGATTTCTCCGTAATTTCAACTTTTTATATTGTTTTTGTGTTGTTTTTCTCTTTTTGTGTTGTTTTAAAATAGAACCCTTCCTCTATCCATAAAAATACTTGCACATGTAGCTTGTTGAACCTTCTGGACTAGTTGGTAAGATTTCTAAAAGCACTTGGAGTCTCCTTTTCAATGTATTACAATTCAAAAGACAATATTGCAGCAGGCCACGACACACCTTGTACGATAAAAATTTTTGTATGAGACAACACTGTCTTATTTGGCGTACGCGTTCTTTGACGAAATCAAGGCATGTTTAGTTGCACGTGGTAGTGGTAGTGGGATGAGGTAGCATAAACGGGGACAATTTTTTGTCACAACTGGAGAATTGGCAGAACAAGCGGCAGGCATGTAAAAAAGTATTTTCCAAAAGATGAAAAATAAGAGATGCTCACACCGCAGGTGAGACATGCTACCATTCATACTTATATACGAGGAGGAGATGGACAGGGTACTGAAATTGCTCCGAAGATCCCACAGATGAATTGGAAAGTAAACTGATCAATAGTAGACTATTTCACGTTTAACCCCTCCCCCCTAGGAATTGACCTATGCGACCTTGTATTCATTAATGAACACAAAAGGGTTTTGAGGAATTTAAATTCACTTACCAATAAACCCCAAAAAT
Organism: Artemia sinica; assembly: GCA_027921565.1. Lineage (NCBI taxonomy): Eukaryota > Metazoa > Arthropoda > Branchiopoda > Anostraca > Artemiidae > Artemia > Artemia sinica. The sequence goes on from CM051261.1 coordinate 74,172,513, forward strand.
TAATGCATTAGTTTCACGTTCACCAAGTGTGATTAAATTGGGGGAGGGGGAAAGAGCAAAGAAAAAGAGGGCTAACCAAAACTGAGCTAAAAGAAATTCATTAAGTTCTAAGACCATACTGGCAAGGGTGCATCCAGGATTATTTTTCGGGGGGGGGGACAATAAAAACTTAAAAACGCATAACCAATTTTACATATGCATCTTTATTATGAAAATCACAAAATTTTGCGTAGGAAAAATTTTGGAGGAGTGTCAAACCCTGTAACAATCCCCCTCCCCTGCATACGGCCTTTCAAACCGGCTATACGTTTTACAAAAAAAAACGAGAAAACATAGAACTATTTTTTTTTAAGAAATGAAGAAAACGAGGGTGATTTTCAGCCAGAGGTAAATCTCCCTCGTTTTCTTATGATTTTTTATATTTTCTCGCTTTTGAGAAGCGTAAAAACAAGTGATACATCAACTGAAAACTAGTAACCTATTAAAAATTAACGAGCATCATTAGAAGTGGCAATACTGAGTTCAAAATGTTTAAATCAATCACTGTTAATGGCAAATTCTTAAGAAAGCCACAGTAGCTTGTACACTACAACTCAGAAACAGAGTAACTACTCATAAAAACTCGTGTGACTCAAAAACATTCCCCATCCACTTTTTACTGATTAAATCACACAAGAGAACTAATAAGGTCTTAAAAAAGGGCGGAGGGCTACTTGCTTCCCTTTCCAAAACACACTTGAGGATTAATTTGATTGGTTTATGAAAATACGTCACGTTCCTAAAAACCAATTAAATTAAAGCAAACTTTTTGCCACAGAACTAATAGGAAAGTAACCTCTCTTTTCTCAAACTGCTGCAAGTCGTTGTGAATGATTCAACGAGGTTAACTTATAGCCTTATTGGCCGAGGTTAATTTATATAGCACACCTTATGACTATTCTCAAACCCTCTCCAAAATTCGGATCGAGCGTATCGGAAGCGAAACCAGAATCGAACTCTTAAAAAAAGAAAAAAATACCTGACCGTGGTCAGGAAACTTTTGTGGGGTCAGATTTTGGGGGGTTTCTTTCGAAATTCATACAAATTAATTTGGCAATACTTTTAGCCTTTTCCTAACTAATTAAATATTTGTCAACGCAGAGTCTCATGAAACTTTTGTAGTTAGGCCTATATCTACATTGTAGATATAACTACAATGCCCGTTGATTAGTTTTAATGAGACTCCTTTGAGTCTCATTAAAACTCATAAAACTTTTTTTTTACATAATAAGTTTTAAATTAGCACTGGTTAGGGGGTTTCTTTTAGATCATTGCTTTCGAATAATCTACTTAACTCTATACGGAATCGATGTGAACTAAAAAAAAATGAGGATCATTTAAGTCTTTATTAAATATCTAGAATCGAATATTCGTCTATGAACATAGTAAGTAAGAGCGCCAGAGAATAATGCATAACTAATAGGGGGAGTGGAATATTAGTCTATGCATATAGTCACTACACCATTGAATTATGCAGAGCCAATATGAAACTTAATATTCGTCTATGACTTTGGCAACTGAGAGCACCACAGAATTGCGCGGAACTAAATATTTGTCTATGAGTATAATAATTAAAAGCACCATAGAATCATGAAGAAGGAATACATGAAACGTAATATTCGTCATTGAATATAGCAACTCCAAGCACCGTAGAATTACACGGAACTGAATATTCGTCACTGAATACATAAATTACGAACACCACCGGATCCGGAACCACTACGAAGGACAGAATATTCATCTACGAATATAGTATATGTACGGAACCGAATATTCGTCTACGAATATAGCAACTACAAGTTTCATAGAATTCCAGTTGAGTTAATGATTATTTCGTAAGGGACGTGTCGGATTTCTTGTATACCACATAATTACGGTAACCCGATACCCATACAGTTGATACTATGAGAGTAAGAAATAGACAAAAAATTTGGCAAGGCGGCAAACTCATTGGATTCTGCAGCTCTCAGGTTACATAATGACTCGTCGCTACTTGATAGCTTTACAGCTTATTGGAGCCACATAGTTTAGGGCTACTGTCAAACCCTCTCCAAAATTTGGATCGAACGTATTGGAAGCGAAATTAAAATCGAACTCTTGCAAAAAAGAAAAAAAAATACTTGACCGTGGTCAGGAAACTTCAAGCATTTCATATGAGAGCTTTCTGGGACGAAATATCTCAGACCAGAAATTAACAACGAATTGCCTTACAAATATATGCAAAAAAAAAAAAAATGCTTGGCGTTAAAATTACAATTTTAAACTACAACAGGCAAATTGGGTTCAATAAGCGGGTTTAAGATTTTTGCTGACATTATTATTATTTTTTCTTCTTCCATTGTTGTTTGAGGTGTATGAAGGAGTATAGTGGATTCATTGGATAGTTGTTTCAAATTTAATAAGTTTTTAGGGCAGTGTAGCATTTTCGTTAGTGTTGCCAAGTTGAGCGTGAAAATAAGTAAGCAAAACTAATTAGTCGAACTTGAGTCGAACAATGCTTTCCGTCTGTCAAAAATTCAAGCACCAACAATTTACTGACTTTCAAAGACGACTAAGCCTTCAAAGAAAAGTTAGACCTTCTTAAGCTGCTTAGTGTCCTATATTTTGCTAATTTGCACCCATCTTCCTAATTTTTTTTTAAGTTGGGGCCCGCCACTACTAAAAAAATGTATATTTGCATATGGAGGAATTCCTCATTAAATATTGAATTCCCGATTCTTCCTATTTAGTTTTAGGATTTAAATATTTTATTAAGTTTCCAATTAACCAACATAAGCAATCAGATTTAATTTTCCTTATCCTTGCGTTTGTTAAGTTCTGGTAATAAAGAAATGGAATAGCCAAAGCGTTTCATATTAAAGCATTTCACTTTAAAAAACAATTTTAGAGCTAGTATTGTAAATCAAGAACTCGTCGTTTTGCCTTACTGGCTCACAATTTGACACATCAACTAAAGGTGAATACAACAACATTAAAAAAAAAGAAAAAACAAGGTCGTTTTACTTCCCTTTCTAACACCAAACAAGGGGAAACATCTTCAAAAAGTCAAATGATCTTAGCCTAATGAAAATCACATTCTGTTACATTCCATTCATTCATTCACGGTAATTTCTGTTTGTTTTAAGTTTGACTAGTTAGGGCAGTGGTACACTCAGAAAATAATTATGGGGGGAGGGGCAGATCGGTGGTCCCTGGGCCAACCAACAGAAAACTAAAAATTTCTTTGAAAAACCGGTATTTTAAGGCATTACTTAAGTTTATTCCAGCATTTTGAATGCAGGTTTTGAGTAGGGACTATAGGAATCAATGATAAAATCCAGCAGATTAGATAAAAGCAAAAATATTCCTGAGGGGGGAATACAGCCCCTTTAGCCTTTTTTGGTATGTACCCCACCCATTGTTTAGACCTCTCCAAAATACTTCTGCTACTGCGGTTTGTCTACATAATCAGGCCAGTGTCCCCTGAAATCTAGTGAAATTCCCACAATTTCCCTTATTTTTATGAAATTTTCACATTTTTTCAAAATCGCCTGGCTTCTGAAATAAATTCTCGCTTCAAGCCTAAAAAGTACATATATGCCTTAAGGCTACTTCTAATCATTTGATATTTTCTTTATGAAAATAAAATAATATAATGCAAAACCCCTAGTTAAGCTTAGAGAAAGCGATGAAGTTCCAAAATATGCGATACTAAACTCATAACTCTATTTCTGTCTTTTTTTTCTGAACGTTTATTAAATGATTTTATGGCTGGAAAACCCATTTCTTTTTCTTTCAGTACTGCAATTTACCCTATAGGCTAAGACATATACATTTGAGAATTCAAGTTTTCTGCTAAATTAGGTTCTCGGAGACTTGTTGCCATTCTTTCACTTCAATTCTTCAGTGCAAATTAATAACAAAACCAAAGAGAAACAGAAAGACAGCTCTATTATACCTTCGTGCTAAAAAATGTGCTTTAATCCTATTGGCTTTTTGCGACAACATTTAGAGCAAAACTTTCTTTATAAGTATTAAATAAAAAAGTTTTTTTTCAACTGAAAGCAAGGAGCAGCATTAAAACTTACACAGAAATTATTACGTCGATTAGGGGGCTTCCCCTCTTCAATCCTCGGTCTTTACGCAACTAATGTCTTGAGTTCTTTACAAATACTTCTGATTCCGATTTAACGACGCTTATGTGTCTAGGGGTAAATCACCTCTAGAGGCACAGTTATTGGGATTTTAAATTGGGTAAGTCACCCCTAGAGGCACAGTTATTGGGATTTTAAAATGGTTATCTCAAAATTTTGATTGGGTGTCTTTGGGGGGAAAAGGGGGTGTGGGGGAGTAGTTGCCATCTAATCTTTTTGGTCAATTAAAAAGGGCCCAAGAACTTTTTAATTTCCGTTCAAATGAACCTTCTCTCGATCTTCTATCACAATTGGTTCGATACGATCACCTCTGGGAAAAAATCAACAAATAATCACGCATCCATAATCTTTCTTCTCGCAAAAAATACGAAATTCCACATTTTTGTTGATACGATCTTAAAACCTTCACAGTAGGCTTATATGATAATCTGAAATGAGTTCAATGGAACAAAACAGTAAAAACAGCACCTAACTGCGGCGCGATCTCTTTTGTTATTAAAAAAAAAAAAAAAAAAAAAAAAAAAAAAAAAAAAAAAAAAAAAAAAAAAAAAAAAAAAAAAAAAAAAACACTCCTACAACTAACTACTCGCTGGAGCACCAAGCCACTGGGAAGCAACAGAGCTGCTAACGCTTCTTCTCATTCTATTCAAATATTAAATCTTTACCCCCTCCCGTAAAGTTCCAAGTTCGGTACTTTAGTCTTATAGCCACCACACTCCAGATCTTGTATCGCAAACATGAACAAATAACCGGTTTTCATGGTCTTTATACGAGACATTATTAGCTTCGGCTCGGTGGGAAACTACATTGTAGTTATATCTTAATTAAATATTTAGCATTAACCAACTTCACTTCTCGACAGAACTTGAGTTTAGTGGCTATAAGACACAATTACCCCAAGTTCCTTCAAATCCTTTGTTATAACAAAGGATTATAACAAAGGACTGATCTCTGCCCCATTCGGAGACGAGCTACTTTCCGTTTGGTCCCAAATGGATGGCCAAAAAAAACTTTTAAAAAACCATCAAAAATTTGTTTATATTCATTTTTGTAAAGTTTTTACGAGTCGGACGAGTATTTCGAGAGGGGAGTGGGTTTAAACCCCCTACCCCCTGGATACGAACTATCCTTAAAAAATTCCCCTGGTAAAAATCAAAGGTTCAGTTCAAATGAACCTATTCCTAATATACCATGACCGCATCCGGATTTTCGCTCGGGGGAGGGGTTTACAATAAAACAACTTTAAAAACACGTCAAAAATTTGTTTATATGCATTTGGTTACGCTTTTAGGAGTCAGACAAAACTACCGAGTGGGGGGGGGAGGTCACCCCCCCCCCCCGACACGGCCCTACTCATAACCGGTGACTCGATTCAAATACCATCGAGGAAAAAAACAAATTAACGAAAAGGTCTCCAAGATTGACCTTTTCAGAAAAAAACCTGCTAAAGACCTCTCTCATGAGATGATAACTAAAGAGGTTAGGAAACTTGTAAGAAGCACACCTGCGGCCATTTAACACGGAAGATGTGTATTGAAACTGCTAGCACCACTTACAGTGCAGCATATAGCAGCTTCACTAAAAAGTAGAAAATTTCTAAGAAAATTTGACAATTAATATAGTCAATCTGCAATATTGTACGATTAAACCCCTTTACAAACGGTTATTAATCACTATTGTTTCCGTTTTCAGGAATCAGTACCAGGGAACCGAGCTTCGCTTGGTCAAGCGAATTTTAGACTAACAAAGATGAGCTTCAAAGGCTAAAGCAAAGAGCATGAAAAAAAAGTCCGAGGTAATGATGAATGAAAATGAATCACAACAAAATATGTAACTAGAAGATTTGCGACAACAAATCACAAACCAAAAATGAAGCAAAGCAAAATATGCCGGTTAGAAGACAAGGGAAAGCGAGAATCACATTGAATTGCGAACAAAAATACTGCACATCGAAATCTGCGGTTTCAAGACCCATCAAAATTAAAACTGAATGAAGGAACGCGTTATTTTAGAGCTGACCAAAAAAGTAGGAAAATGAATGCTAAACTACGTCAATTTTAATAACTAAAATAAAATCTGATGCATACTTCAATTTGACTTGTATAGTGTAAGCTGGATAACTTTAGATGTAACTGATATAATATCCAATATAACTTCAGATCTATCGATAATCATGTTCCTTTATATAAACGTTTTGTTATCAATAGAGGGCAAATTTCAATAATAATTTCATAATTAAAAAGGAAGGCAGCTGTTCTATATTCTGGACCACACATACTTGAAACGGTTGCAGTAATTCATAAGGCGATATGTCACAGTCTATGGACATTACAAAAGACTTATTGCTGGCAAGATAGCCTCACGAAAAAGAAAATGGTGCAAAATCCTGGAAATATTCTCAGCCAGCGAACAAACAATTGAAGGAAAAAAGCAAATATTTCAGCGGAGAACTTGGCTCTGTCAAATGGTCCGCTCGGTTTGTATTGTATTGTAGAACAATTTGTATTTCGAACAGTGTTTTGTTTGTCATAGTATCAACAACAACAAAAGAACATCACACGCCTCACAATGTTTACCAATAAGAGATACTGCAAATAAGAATGTGGCCACACCCCCCTCCCCTCCCAATCAAATCCCCTAAACAGCCGGAGGGTTATTTACATTTTACTGAAACCGATACGTATTTTCAGCACCGCGGATCAAACAGTCCGTGGTAACGAACTGTAAGTAAGGAGCGACCCGGCTCAATGGTAACCGAAACTCTAAAAAACGGAGTTTTGATACCAATAGATACATCAAAGAATCAGATTTTAATGCTGATTTCAAATATATAAGTTTCATGAAGTTTAATCTACCTATCAAATACCTATCAAACTTTACGTGCCTGAGAAAATTTGGCTGATTTTTGAAAAAGGGGAAAAGACCCCCTAAAAGTGATAGAACCTTAATGAAAATGGCACCATCATATGCAGCGTATCAGAGAACCCTACTGTAGAGGTTTCAAGCTCCTATCTACAAAAATGTGGAATTTTCCATTTTTTGCCAGAAGAAAGATCACGGATGCGTGTTTATTTATTTTTTTTTTTCCAGGGGTTTCATCAAGTTTAGTCTTACCCATCAAAAATTACGCGCCTGAGAAAACTTGGCTGATTTTAGAAAAAAGAAGGAAAGGCTCCCTAAAAGTTATAGAACCTTAATGAAAATCACACCATCATATTCAGCGTATCAGAGAATTCTACTGTAGAGGTTTCAAGCATATATCTACAAAAATGCGGAATTTTGCATTTTTTGCCAGAAGAAAGATCACGGATGCGTGTTTATTTATTTATTTTTTTTCCCAGGGGTGATCGTATCGACCCAGTGGTCCTAGAATATCGTGAGAGGGCTTATTGGAACGGAAATGAAAAGTTCTAGTGCCCTTTTTAAGTGACCAAAAAAATGGAGGGAAACTAGGCCCCCTCCCACGCTATTTTTTCCCAAAGTCACCCGATCAAAATTTGAGATGGCCATTTTGTTCAGCATGGTCGAAAATATGATAACAATGTCTTTTAGGATGACTTAATCCCCCGAAGTCCTCGGGGGGAGGGCTGAAAATTATGAACTCTACCCAATGATAACATGTAGTATTGGTTATTGGGGCGCCGGATTTCCCATCATTATTAAAGAAAAAGATAAGAAATTAAATAAAGTTTTCATGAAAAGTGTTATTAGAAAGTATACAGACGTTTTCAGGGGGGATTTTTTCTAGTAGGTGGGGGGGGGGGGTCGGGGGTTATATGGGCGGATCTTTCCATGAAGAAAGTTTTCATGGGGAAAGGGACATTACTATGAAGGGGGCACTGGATTTCCCAGCATTACTAAAGAAAAAGATCAGAAATTAAATAAAAAAAAAACAACAAGTTTTTCAACTGATTTCAACTGACCGTGATTAAGGGGTCATTTTTAAAGAATTGGAAAAAAAAAATCGAACTTTAGCGGAAAGAGCAAGGTATTGACTAGGGGGCGAACCCCCTAATATACGTATTAAAAATCTATGAATATAGAAGTTGGTTACGTAAGTTAAGTATATTTATTACTAATAAAAACGTTGGTAAATAAAATTAAACAAGTTTAGGGAAAGCCATTTAACCAAATAAAAGTAAAATTAATATGCAAATTTTGTTTTAATTATTCATGTACGGTGAGCCAAAATCAAAACCTGCATTAATTCAAAAACGTTCAAAAGTTAAATAAAAAAACAAGTTTTTTTTTAATTGAAAGTAAGGAACGACGTTAAAACTTAAAACGAACAGAAATTAATTCGTATATGAAGGGGGCTGTCCCCTCCTCAACGCCTCGCTCTTTTCGCTAAAGTTTGACTTTCTCACAACTCTATTTTTTTTAAACAATAAAAAAAGCTTTAGCATAAAGAGCAAGGCGTTGAGAAGGGGACAGCCCCCTTCATATACGGAATAATTTCTGTTCGTTTTAAGTTTTAATGTCGTTCCTTACTTTCTGTTAAAAAAAAAAAACTTTTTTTTAAATTTAATTTCATTTAAGCATCAAGTGCAACAAATAAGGAAAATCAAGATAGACAATAAACATAACAGGAAAGTACTAATGAAAGTGGTTTAATCGTCTGAAACACAATGAGATTAATGTCTGAAATGAAGTCCCAACAACTTTTCGTTTTTTTAAATATTATAATTATAAAAAAGAAACTGTTTAAATATACTTTGTTTTCAGTAAAGCGCAAATGACGCTTTTAAGTTTGACTTGATTATTGATTTTAATTACTGTTTGCTTTAGGATTCAACTACTCATCCATAGCATTATCAGTTCTCTTTAGGTTTGTTTGTTCTTTTTTAAGTTTTGATCGTTAAATCATTTTATTCCTGCTCCTCCTAGGTTTTAACATGGGTCTTTACTTTTCTTCAAAACCTTTTTTTAACGTTTTTACAACCAAAATGTTCTTCAATTATTTTTTTTTTGTCCTCATTCAAGCACCCTAGGTCAATCAACCCGTTGTAGCACAGTGGATTGATGCTCTGCTTGCCAATACGGAGAACCAGGGTTCGATCCCCGTTGCAGCAAGGTTGGGCAACAAGCTTGCTTCTTGTCTCTATAAAAACACCCAGCAACTGAAACGTCGACTCGAAGCCCTGTGCGCCAGCAATGGCTCAGGAGGATCTTCATCCTATTTTTTTTTCCTATGAAAATCGTAAAAAAAAAGTCTGGCTCATTTCGGTGGTGTTACTGATCACTCGAACCAAAATTTTCCAAAATATTTTCTCCACTGAGGTTTGTTTTGCCCAGTATCGAGCAAGTTGCCAGCCGATCTGAGAAAAAAATATATATACCTATTTTGGGCGAGATGAACCAACACAACGAATTGTTTTCAAAACTGTTGGTACTGATGCAATAGATGGGCCTTTACAAGGAAACCAGTCACGAAAAACCCGCTCCAGACGGGTTAATTCAAGAGATCGCTATAGAGTAATGTAATGCATAGCGTGGTTTTCATTGCGTTTACGATATTTAAACTGTTGTTTTTTTATGTTTAGGGGGGAAGGTACCTAGGTTTGGTTAGATTACGCATTTAACATATGCTATGCTTTACCTCCCCAACCCCCCCCCCCCCCACCACCCCACCACCCTAATGTGCAAATATATAGCCCAAATTTGTTTATAAAGTATTATACATTCATCCTTTTTTATATTATTTCATTAGCCAAACTTGACTTTTTAGAAAGGCCCATATAATGAACCAGTACCAAACTTTTTTATTTTCACTTGTGGTTCCCTCTTATCTTCGTGTCAGGTAAGCAGAGACCCATTAGAGAAACAGTGTTTATTGCCTTTTTTCAGTGTCATGTGTGCTATGTCTCCATTGAAGTCTGTCTGTTCTGCCTACATGCTGTGTAAGCTTCGGTCCTCCCCGAGAAAAAAAAATTTACGCCTGATTTCGGGGGTCTCGAATCGGCAAGGCAAAAATGCGATTAAAAATATTGTCTTTATAAATCATATTCGGTTTTCTCCAATTTAAATTATGTCTCAAGTACCAACTGTGATGCTTTTTTTGGGAGGGAGTAGAGCTTAGGGATGGGAGTCAAGAATAAGTTTGTTTTACTTCAGTAATAAACTTAAAATCCCGCATTTCCAAATTACGTTATTTTTGCATCGATGGAGAAGATTCCGTCCAGGCCAGAATTGTTTAGCATATTAATACGGCCTGCTTCCCTCTATCTTAACTTGAAGGTCATCCAAGTATACAGTCATCTTTGCAAATTTTTCAAATAAAAAAGTGATCCCGTTTCATGATGTACCCTAATTTTGCTAAATTTTTATCATCTCATCATTTTTCCCATGTTATTATGTTATTGCTAATGTTATGTTATCTTAACGTAACATCATATCTTTTCGATAAAATTATTATTATCATTGCTGTACACAACCAAAAGTGCATTGTTGCTTTTTTTTCAACCAGGCATTGAAAGGCGTCGTTTTTTCCGAGAAAACTTCTTAAGGCTCATTCACAGCCAGATTTTACTAACACCCAGATTTAGCTATCCCTACTGGAGCCAATCAGAATTTTCCATTGAATTTTGTATCCGATCAGAATATTTTATGAAAAATCTGATTGGCTTAAATTAGTGATTGGCTTAAATCTCTATATTTATGAAGTTCACATTGTGAATGGGCATTTAGGATATTTGAAAATTTTGTTTTGGTTTCTTATACTTCAACACACTTAGCGTTTTCTGTTGGAAACGCAGGCGACACATTCGTGATAGTTCACTCGTTTTCACCATTACTGGGCAAAAGTCCCACTTCTCAGCCTTTTCTTTCCCCCCAAGTTTCAAAAATGATTTGCTTTCCATAAGCAGGGCTGTATCCAGAGTTTTTTCGGGGGAGGGGTACGAAAAACTTTAAAAACGAATCAAAGATTTGTTTTATATTCATTTTTGTTACGTTTTTACCAGTCGGAATAACATTTCGGGGGGGGGGGGAGCAAACTACCCTAATCCCCCTGGATACGGCCTTGTCCATAAGTCAATTTTCTTTCTTTGTAGACACCAAATTAAAGGGTCTCCACTGTCCGCTGTCTGGTGAGCACCGTGGAGCGATTCTTATTCCAAGTAACCTGGCACGTCGTCACACGGTATGCACGATTTTTGAAATTGGCAACTCCTGACACTCACTTAGATGAAAACTGATAAGAACATTCCAGACAGTAAAGTTCAATTTAAGAAATTATTTGATACGACAAAGAAGAGGCTTTGCAAAATTATAAACTTATACTTAGATATAGCCTACCTGTATCGTAGCTAGGAAACCCTGCTTTCGGTGAAACAGAACCCCAAAAAACTTGCCTTCAAGGAAAACTCCCTCCTGAGAAACGCACCTTAATAGAAAAATTGCTTCCAAAAGAGATATCTATGCTAATGCTAATGCTCGCAACTCTTAGCTCTGAAAATAATCATATGATGTTATCCAACGGGTACCTGAAGCCATCCTATCAAGCAGGTGTTTCTCATTATACAGTCCAAAGAACATGATAAAATTACAAGAGAGGAAACTGGCGCTAGTATTGAATAGATAAATCACAGACGCCATCTAGCATTTGGTGTCTTTCTTTGGGCCAAAACTGCTGCGTATTTGTCTTTTCAGGTAGTTTTGAATACAGGAGGAAGGGGGTAATGAAAGGGGAATCACAGTAGGCCTACCAGCTTAAAGTAGACTAGACCACTTAACTCGCAAAGATTTTCGCAAGTTAAATAGGATGTCCAATCCCAAAACAGTATATCTGGACTCTGGACCATTACTCGATTTTGAATCAAGGATAGCTTCTTACGTAACTTTCCACGCTGAATCGATTGGTATATACGAAGTTGTTTATATCCTATAATTGCGCAGGATGGCAGTTCAATTTTGAAGTGTATTGACTGTTTGGACTTCCTCAAAAGTGATATTAAATGGGAAATTCCTCAAAAGTGATATTAATGGGGAATTGGTTCCCCAGATAACCAATTCCCCAGATTGGTTATCTGGGGAACCAATCAATTGCTCCAAAACAATCACTATACCAGAACATTGTATCCGAATGACCAATCATAAGCCTGAATTTTCACCACACTCATTACCTGTACCATCACCATCATCAATGTTTACCTTCAACATAGTTTTTTTTTTTAAATAGTTTAGAAAGCAGTTTTTTCTAAGCAGCGTTGCTGGAAATGGCTGAGTGTAACTCGATTTCAGACCTTGTTAAAGTAGTTAATGTCCCAGACTTTTGATTTTTTAGGTATAACTAGCATCTGAACAAAATGGGGTGTTCCAAGTTGCCTATTATAGGACGATTTCTTATGGTATAATTGTGAGATTGTACTAAACTTCCTAAGGCGCATTTTAGAAACAATGTATATACAAAAAAAAATATCTTTTCGAGAATCTGGTTAAACTTTTGCAAAACAATTACCGTAGCTCTACGCGAATCAGCATGAAACGCTGATTGGTAAGCATTATTCATTTACACTTGGTTTCAAGTGCGGTAAGTCCACTTTTTTCCAAGCGCGGTAAGTCTGACTTTCGTGCAAAATTGTTGAGGCTCTCCAGTTGAACTTTGAGAAATGCAGATACACATTTTGGGATTGGACAGCCGACATAAAGCCTTCTTTGAGCGGACAGAGTTTTCACTTAAAATAAATCTTGAAAATAAAAATGTTGATTAATTCTCAGTTGCAGAAAAATTTTCAGCGTCAATCCAATGTTTTTCGAGATAATCGCAACAAATATAGAATTCACTTTGAAATTTTCTGCTTTTTTAATGAAGTCGCCAGAAGCTATACTGTATATTCCAGTAGTTTTTAACCCCAGTGCCGAGGATCCTACTTCTATAACCTCCCCATCCTCTTCGATACAGTGAGGCTTTCCAACCTCACAAAAGAACATAATATACCGGTTTTCTCTCTTTATGCCTGTCTCAAAAGAGACTGTCCCTCCAGCTCCCCTAAAGGATGCACTTACAAAAGGGATGCTGCTGATAAATTGTAAGATATTTTAGCTTCAGAAGATCCGTAAAAATTCTAGCCAGGGGAGAGGCACAAAGGCAAAAATAGCTGGTAAAATTTAGGAAAAAAAACTGTCTAGAGCTTCGACAATGCACGTAAAACTCCCAAGGGTGAGCTGATAGTCGAAGTGAGAATCTGAAAAGGTATTTTTACTGTCATTTTCCTAACCTGTTCTGAATTGTAAGCACAAAAGTCGGTGCTTATGTAGTAGTTGCAGCACAAACAATACTAAATTTCAGCGAGAAGCACTGGAGAGGGAAGTAATGGAGGTAAGAAATTGAAAATACCTCCCTTTCCTCTAACACCTATTCAGAAATGAATCTATTCGCGAAAAATTTTGTTTATTAGGCATGACGATTTCCCGAGTAAAATAAGTCACTGTTATGGAGGGGAGAAGGTGGAGGTGGAGGTGAGAAGTCACTGTTATGGAGGGGAGAAGGTGGGGGTGGAGGTGGAGATGAGAAGTCACAGTTATGGAGGGGAGAATGTGGAGGTGGAGGTGAGAAGTCACTGTTATAGAGGGGAGAAGGTGGAGGTGGAGGTGAGAAGTCACTGTTATGGAGGGGAGAAGGTGGAGGTGGAGGTGAGAAGTCACTGTTATGGAGGGGAGAAGGTGGAGGTGGAGGTGAGAAGTCACTGTTATGGAGGGGAGAAAGAATAGAGATGGGAACTCGAAAATAGATTCTTGATCCCTAATTTGGGCAAAAGATCCACCTGCGACAGTCTCATAAATTCAGCACAACAATTTTTCAAGTCACGTATTTCTTTATACTAAAAAGCTCTTTGCGTTGTAATACATATATGGAAGAAAACAATTATACCCAGCGTTGTTCTCAATCAGAGGATATAACACTATATAGGAGCGTTTTCAATCAATTTTTTCAGAGAGCAAATACAGAAACTGTTTTATCATGACAGACGAGCTGAAAGAAATTAAGTTTTACATAACAGTTTAGTTGCCGAAAAAATGAGGTTAAAGGTAACAACTTTCTCAGAGTGCCCCTAGGAACGATTAGAGACCTATTACTGCTAGTTTCAGTCATCATCCAAACGTCGGCAATCTTCCCCAGTGTTTGACCACGAGACAGGTATTTGAGAAATACATTGCCGAAATAGAATGCTTTGAAGGTGGTAAAGCCTGCCAAAATTACGCCCGGAAGAGGGGGGGAAGGCAACCCCCCAGGACATATGAAGCACCAATTGAAGTGCAAGAAAAAATCCACTGAGGAGCTTACTGAAGTAGGAGAAAGGAGTTCTCTTGCTTTTACCGGTTCTTATGGTCAACTGCCACTTCCGACTGATGGCTGGAAAGTGGTGGGTGACTCTCTCTCTCTCTCTCTCTTTTGAGGGACGAGTGTTGCCACACAAGACCGGTCTGGAGCTGGCAGGTGGGATTCTTGAAATAGGGTAAAAAAATGATGGACACTTAAAACTACCAAGGAAGGCTCTCCTAGAAAGAGGAAACAAGAAATTGACAACCCTGTCTTATAATATTACCTCCAAAGGGTCATTAATGACCCAGTAGAAATGTACTTTTGGGATATGGAGGCAACCAATTGAAGTGCAAGAAAAAATCCACTGAGGAGCTTACTGAAGTAGGAGAAAGGAGTTCTCTTGCTTTTACCGGTTCTTATGGTCAACTGCCACTTCCGACTGATGGCTGGAAAGTGGTGGGTGACTCTCTCTCTCTCTCTCTCTTTTGAGGGACGAGTGTTGCCACACAAGACCGGTCTGGAGCTGGCAGGTGGCATTCTTGAAATAGGGTAAAAAAATGATGGACACTTAAAACTACCAAGGAAGGCTCTCCTAGAAAGAGGAAACAAGAAATTGACAACCCTGTCTTATAATATTACCTCCAAAGGGTCATTAATGACCCAGTAGAAATGTACTTTTGGGATATGGAGGCAACGGGCCTGTGTGGTCAGAGTCTCGACTAAGTTTTGTGACGAGGATCACAATTATAATAAAACTAACTAGAGAAACAGAGTCTCACAGGTCGTGTTTTATGTTTTAGGAACAACTAAATGCATAATGAACTTATTGATTTCAGTTACAAAAGTCTTTTATTGATTGACATACTAGATTCCAAGATTGTAGTTCAGTCTGTAAAAACAAAAAGTCCGGATAACATTGCTAAGATTGTTTTGCTATGACAACCCCCCCCCCCTCAAAAAAAAAGAAAAAGACAAATCCTACATGCGTGCCTCTACTAAATAAGAACTGGAATATATACAAAAAGAGCCTGCACAAGATATCCCTGAGAAGCCCCTTTCAGCCTTCATTCATTACTCAGTTTTTTTATTATTATTATTATTATTATTAATATATATATATATATATATATATATATATATATATATATATATATATATATATATATATATATATATATATATATATATATATATATATATATATATATATATATATATATATTATATATATATATATATATATATATATATATATATATATATATATATATATATATATATATATATATATATATATATATATAATCTTGTCCAATATCTTCAAAATACATTGCAGAAAGTGACAATGGGATATAGCGGAAGGGGGAATATAAAAATCAAGCGATCTTTAAAAAGCTGTTTCTGTCAAAACCGGCCTTTAAAAATCACGGTGTAGTAGAAGTGTGCCATACGTGTTGGAACAAGTGGCAACCAGATATGGAGCTATTGGCTGAAAGTGAGGAGCCACTCGATATGCCACGAAAAAATGACGGTCTAAATCTGTTCTATTTCCAGTAATTATCATATAATGATAAAAAGTTATCCTCACAGGAAACCCATCGACCATTACAACAAGGAGTAAGACATATGCTTAAATAAACAAAAACCCTTTAGAGGGTGTAACCACCCTCTCCACAAAAGATTACGAGTCATTAGAAGAAAGTATGCTGCGTTTAAGTACTGCGGTGATACTGGCGCTCTTTAATTAAAAAGCAAAACCGAAAAACATACAAAAAAAATTACTGCTTTAGACACGGCAGGGACGTACCGCAAGAACTCATTTTGGCAGGAGGGAGTATTTTTTTTGAAACAGCAAGATGAAAGAGACTTATACAACGAGAAAAATACAAGTCAGAAGATATCAGCGAGGGTGCAGGCCTACCACCGGTCCCCTCCCCTTTCGTATATGCCTGAAACACAGGTTATGCACATGTTTTGAAACCCTTTTTTTTACACACTGTCCTAAAAGGACTGGAATATTGACTCTTGTCCAGCAAGAAGCCCATGCCTAAACTTGATTATAGTTAAATATTTAAATATAGTTAAATATAGTTAAACAAATATTTACATTTAGGGGCATTTCTGTAACTCACAACTAAAATCGAATTCAATAGGAAACAGCCATTCAATTTCCCTTACCGTTTTGGGGGAAGTTTCCTCTGTAAGGGTGGCGAACAGGGAACCCTAGTGGCAGTTGAAAATTGTGACAGCGGTGGTGCTGATGGTTGAACCTCTTCATTTCCAGCAAAACGACCTCTCGCCCTCAAAAAGGATAAACGCGGTGATGATACAGGGGTGGAATCTCCTTCAGGTCGCACTAACTGAGGAATTTGGTCACTGTAAGGAAAATATACTTTAGATAAATCTAAATACAATTTTAACTGAAATGAGGTGTTTAACCAAGGAATTAAATTAAATTCAGGAATTTCTTTTTACTAAATTAAATTCAAATAATGAGGTGTTAGCTGAAACGAGGGATTTGGTCACTGTAAGAAAATGACTTCTTAGATAGCGCTAATTAAATTTAAGCTACAATGAGGTGTAAAATAACGATTACGATTGATTATCATCAGAGAACTATATTGAAAGCTACTAAAAGGCCAGTAGTTTTTTTTTCTTTTCTTTTTTGAAGATGATCAAAAACTTTATTAATATTCAACATTCTGAATAATGATGGTTGGGCATACAAAATCGGACGCCAAATTTCCCACTCCATGCCATAAACCTTGCAGACAAACCACCAGACTGATCTATTATAATAATACCCACAGAGTTCACCCCCGAAAAGAACAATGCACAAAAGAAAGGAACAGATTCAAAATCATTCTTGCTAAAAAGAATTTATTGTGCAAATATATATATATATATATATATATATATATATATATATATATATATATATATATATATATATATATATATATATATATATATATATATATATATATAAATATATATATATATATATATATATATATATATATATATATATATATATATATATATATATATATATATATATATATATATATATATATATATATATATATATATATATATATATATATATATATATATATATATATATATATATATATATATATATATAGTCTACATATTCGCCGTCCACCAACGATGCGTAAGTGTATTCTATGCCCAAATTTTTATAGCATTTTATAATAAATGCCAAAATGATTTATCACTCATCCGCCTAGATTTTGATTTTATTGTAATCAAACAGAAAAAAACGCGCAAAAATAAACAGAGTTTAGACACCCTCCTCAATTTTGAAAAACATCTTTTTTGGTAATTGACTTCCTTATTGTTGTATATGATTTTGGATGAAGGAGGATCGGGAGCAGTTGTGTTAGCTTCAGGCGGCTTGGGGCTGCAGTAAGTTGTTAGTAGTAGTAGTAGTAGCAGTACCCGAGGTACTGTTCTATTAGCTGCTACCCACGCAGCGAAGATGATAAAAGAAACTAGTCAAACTGGTTATTTCAACTGAGAAATCCTATGTCGAGATTGCAAACTATGATTTGTACAATGTTTAAGCTTTTTTTTGGGGGTTAAGGGAGAAAAAGGAACCTAGGTTAGGTATGCTATGCTTTACCCCCCCCCCTCTTAATTTGCAAATATATAGCCGAAATTTGTTTCTAAATATTTTCATCATATTTTGTTTTATTTCATTAGCATTAACCAAACTTCACTCCTCGCGTGGGTTGCAGCTAATAGAACAGTACCGTAGTCGATATTTGATTGGTCTATATTTGTGTTTGATTTCTTTGATTGTTGTTGATAATTTTTGGACGGAGTTTTTTAAAACGTATAGATTGAATTATCCTTTGACGTCATATAGCTCGATTTAACATAATAGCCCACGACATGTCACCTTCTTTTCTTTACGCTTTTCTTATGTTTTTGCGTTATGAAATTAGTTGGAAAAGTAACATTTGACAGGTAATAAAAAAAACACAAAGTTAAATAAAGAATGCATTACATACCACAATAACTGCATATTTGACCTACTTTTTGATACAGTTACTATACACAATCAAGCACTAATTAGATATAAAAAGTATTTGAATGCTAAACTCAGCTGAGTAAACCTTCTCAGGCAATTATGTAGGAGAAAAGGGCTTCCCTCCTCAAAATCACAAGATTTCCTCAATAGTTTTCAAAGTTTTTATTAATGGCAATTCCCATGACGCCAAATTGCTAAAAGCTCGGAGCCTCACATGCGATTGGTTAACTATTTATCCATGTTTCCCCACTAGAAACGTGAGGGGTGCATATTCACGAAAATATAGGCTAGGGGACAAAATGTGATTTTCAAGGTCTAGGGGAAATTTTTATTCTTTTCGGGCTTTTTCAATGAAAATACCAAAAAAAGTACTTATGAATGATAATATCAGAAGTGCTATTTTTTATCTTGGGGGAATCTACGGGGCATCTGCCCCCTCCTGGATTTAGTAAAATGGCTACTTCGGTATACCCTTTTTGTATTTTCATTTGAAAAACCAAAAAAAATTGCCCCCTAGACTTTAAAAAATAGATTTTGCTCCTCCCCCTTAAACTTCCGCAAATAGATACTTCTGACATTTCTAAGGAGAAATACCCCTCCCCCTACAGATACGCCTGAGAAATGTGTCAGTTGAACTTCCTTTTAAAGGAATCAACAGCTGGGTTGTCAGAGACCCCCTCGGGGAATCATTTCAAGTAGAAACGCACTCAGCATAAAAATCTTCTTCTTCTAATTCACAGCAAGGCGGGCTATTCAGTTGATACTATTTAGCCCTTTTCTTTTTGCTTCACTCTGTGGGCAACAGAGCTACTGGCTTGGTTGTCTCTTATTTATTAGATATTCTCATATATCTTTCAGTAGATCTTTCGACTCAAGGAGTTCAAATATAAGATGATAGATATCAATTTCTGTGCTCTGTGTGCAGGTATAGTTGGCTAGGCTCTTGGCTGATAGTGAGATTTTGTGGTGTTTGAAGCATTTTAACAGTTTACAAAGCAAGGTATGTTGTGCAGAAGTTAGCATATTACATTCAAATAGGCAATGGTCAATTGTTTCATTATTCATATTACAATGCCTGCAAAGAGGGGCAGGGGAATTGAACCACTTGAATTAGAAAACTTATATGAGAATGCAAGAAAATTTAGTCCATTTGTTCCAGAACGAATTCTATGATAAATTTTAGAAAGATACTTATTGGGAAAGGGGGAAAGGATAGGATTAATCTTATTGAAATTAATATCTGATAGCATCCATCGGTAAATATCTCTAATTGGGATTGGTCTCCCACTTGGCTGGTCAATATTTATAGCATTTTTTGCTATTTCATCAACCTGATGATTACTACTTATGCCAGAGTGGCTAGGAATATACTGAAAATAAGTTTTTATGCCACTTGAAGCAAGATTATCTATAATACTGAGACAATGATAAGTGTCAATGTCCAACTTATACTGAGAAGCTGAGGCCAGCAACTCAGGGCTTGATAGAGAGTCGGAATATATGATAATATTATTTGAATTTGCAATCAAAGGTTGGTTTTCCTTAGGGTGTTCTAATGCCATGATTATGGCATTTAACTCAGCAGACATTATAGATAAATTATTATATAATCTCTCGCCCATTGCAATTTTCAGGTGAGGGAGGAAAGCAACACTTGCAACCTTCTCATTCATTTTTGACCCATCAACAAATATTTGAAAGGGATTTTTATAGGTAATTGTATTAAGTTCTGCAAATTTTTTCTGGACAAAAGCAATGGGGGTTAAATCTTTATTCCACTTTGAGAAGTCAGTATTTATTATGGGACTTGACCAATTCCATGGAGGGGATTGGGGGAAAGTGGGTGCAATAGACTTTGCTGGTATGGGGATCTTCTTCTGAATATTGGCATACTCATCTGCAATGCCTCTATACATGACTGGATTTCTTAACCAATTATGTAGTGTGTGTGAGCTATTTGATTCAATTTTTGTAAGATGTTTTGTCAAGAGAAAGCTACGTCTCTCCCTAATTGTTGTTAATCCACTCTCCATAAGCAGAAACTTGGTGCTTGTGGGTTTCCTAAGACCAAATATGAGACGTATTATATCATTTTGTGTTGTTTCAATTTTTTGCATCTGGGTCTTTGCACATGCACAATAGACGATGAGCCCATAGTCAATATGGGGTCTTATATGTGATTTATAACACTGGAGTAAGGTTTTCTCCTTACATCCCCAGGGTGTGGAAAGAAGTCTTTTTAGTATATTTGTTTTTCTATAGCATTTTTTTATTGTGTTTGAAATGTGGAGGTGGAAATTAAGTTTTTGGTCAAGCATGAGACCTAGGTAATTAATATGATTATCTTCTGGAATAGTTGTTCCATTTAGAGTTAGTTTTGCATTTACATGGTTTCGCTTTCGGTGAAATTGGATTATTTTTGACTTGGTAGGTGCAATGGGTAAATCTGAATGTTGAGAGAATTTTTCAAATTGGAAGTGACTTTTGCAGCTTTGACTGTGCAATCTCAAAGGTGTTGCCAGATGACCATAGCACCAGATCGTCAGCATATTGTAGATTTGTGTGGGGTAGGTTCATGTCCCAGAGATATAGGGCAAACAGGAGGCAACTGAGGACTGCTCCCTGAGGTAGGCCTTTGGTTGTTGTTTTTTGGGGTGAAGAGGCTGAACCAACACAAACAATGAAACTTCGCACTTCTATGAATGATCTAATAAAAGATACTAGCTTAGGGGGTACTCCAAGGTTTGCAAGTTTGTTTAAAAGGATTTGGTGGTTCACATTGTCATATGCCCCTTCAAAATCTAGGAAAGCTGCAACTAGGACATTATTTTTTGAGAAAGATTCACTGATTGCATTTGTTAGCAAAATGAAAGCATCTGTTGAGGAGTGGTGTTTCCTGAATCCAGTTTGAGTGTGAGGGATCATATTATTTTTTTCAGCAAACCAGAGGAGTCTGTGATAGATCATTTTCTCCATTATTTTCCCCATCACAGGAGTAATCATTATGGGCCTATAGGACTCAAGGTTATCTTTGGGTTTATTTTTCTTTAGGATTGGTAGGAGGGACGAACATTTCCATATATTGGGGAACATAGAAGAAGCCCAAGCGTCATTATAACAATTTAGCAGTTCTTGTTTGTAAGAAGGGGTGAGATTCTTTATCCATGTAGGGTGAATATTGTCATAGCTGCCGCTAGTTTTGGTCCTAATATGATGTATTGCATTATTCATTTCCTGGATTGAAAATGGGCTAGTTATATACTCGGATCCTGGGCGTGGTTGGTAACTTGGGTTCATAGGAATTGGGGACATTTTGCTTTGATTATTTGATGTTAGCTTATTAACAAAAAGAGTTGCAAATAGCTTAGCTTTTTCATTATCATTGTCACAATGGGTATTATTATGTATAAGCTCATACAGGAGTGGGTTGGGGAAGTCTTTTTCCCACAGATGTGGCTTATGACTTTATGTATAATTGGCTCATGTGTTTCTCTGGAGAGATTATTTGCAAAATTATTCCAGTATTTATATTTAGCATCTATTATAGTCATTTTTAGATTAGATTCTGCTTGTAATTTTTTAAAATATGTAGTAGTTGATGGTTTTTTATGAATTCTGTCCTAGCTGCCTTTTTTATTCTCCATTTATTTAGGCACTCATTTGTCCACCATGCTTTAGGAATGTGTTTAGGGAAGGTTTTCTTAGGTGTTGTCCTGGGGATAGCATGATGAGCTGTATTTATTAGTAAAGATGTCAATACTTCAGCATGTGTGTCAACTGTTGTGTTTGAAATGCATGAATTTTGGGTGAAACTTGTAATTTCATCATTTAGCTTATTCTGGAACATAGACCAATTTGCTTTAGTGTTGATATATTTGGAGGTATGTGATAGAGTTTCAGCAGGTTCATTTAGGGAGCAAACTATACCGAAGTGGTCAGTACATAGACTGTCAATTTTATTTGTATAAATTTTATTCAAAATATTTAGAGACACAATTTGTAGGTCAATTGTGGAGAATCTGCCACTTTTGGGGTTGAAATATGTATTCAGATTTGGAGGGGTAGCAACAGCTAATTCATTATTATTTGAAGTCATAAGCTCAATGAATATACCAGCTTTATTTGCTGGTTTATTCCCCCACAAAAGCCTGTGGGCATTGAAATCTCCACAAATAATGATATTTTTTAACTTATTAGAATTGTTTATATAATTAAAGAAATCCATGGCATCTGTAGTTTGGCCATTAGGGTTATAAAAGCTTATTATGTAGGTTTTTATATTATTCAGCCAAACACTGATACCAATTGCATCAACATCATTTGCAAAATCTGGAAAATTGATGCCACAGAATTTTATATTATTTTTAACTAATAAAGCTACCCCACCTCCTTTTCTCTCTGATGATCTATCCTTTCTCAGGATAGTATATACCAGAGACTTAATTTGTTGATTTTGGGTTAAATGAGTTTCCTGGAGGCAAGCAATATTAATGGAATTATTATTCATAAAAGATATTAGTTCATTTAACTTATTTTCTGTGAGTGATCTTACATTCCACTGGAGTATTGATATGTGTTGTGTAGTTGATTTATTTTTCATATGTCTGTTTGTCAATGTTCAGCTTTGTTAAAAGTAAAGCAAGATCTTTTTTGCTTGAATGAGCATATCATCAGGGATGTAGATTTTTGCCAATTCTGCAATGATTTTTGTTTTCTGTAGTTGATGTATGTTCATGGCCTGAACTGCATTACAGTTTAGAATGAATAAGCATATATTTGGGGATTGCATGTTTGGTTGTGTATCCTGTTTGTCGGTTAAGGGATTAATTCCTGGTAGTGTTTCTGGTTTGTTTCTTCTTGGGAGAGGGGGGGCCAGGCTGACCTCATCTCACCGGACAAGGAGGCTTGTTGACTTGGTGATTCCTTCTGATAGGGATGTGAGCTAGGGGTCTTAGAAGATGGTGTTTTATATGGGGTACTTGATGCATTGGGGGCGTTTGACTTTGGGGTTTTGGTTGGTTTCATTACAGGCTTTATTTGGTATTGTTTGGCAGCATTTGCTTCCATTGCTGCAAAGGGGTATGGGATGGCCTTCTCTGTTGCTATTTGGAGTGTTAGAGCTCTTTTCTTATATGCAGGGCATAGTGATTTATTTGTAGATTCACGTGGGCCTTTGCAATTGGTGCATGTAGGCTGAGTGTTGTTGCAAGTTGTCAACTCTTTAGGATGGAATGCTTTACAATTACTACACTCTAGGAGAATTTCATTGCATTTGTTTGTTGTGTGTCCCAGTTTGAGACACTTCTGACACTGGATAGGCTTAGGTTTGTATTCCTTGTGTGGTTTGATTTGCCCATATAGGAACAATTTTTCTGGGATATTAATTTTTTCCTTCAGTGTAAATAAGAAGGATCTACTGGTTTTTAGGCCATTAGAGTTAGGTTTGCCAAGTTGGGTAACATCTTTAACTGGGATTGTGTTATCAGCCCTATCTGAGAGCCCTTCTTTTAACTCCTGAATGGATATTCCTGGGGGAACATTATAAACTACTATTTTTGTTGGTGATTGTTTTGGGTTCCATTTAGATGCATTAATTGGGGTATTCAGAAGGGATTTTAGGTTAATTATTGTGTCTGCTGATTTCTGATCTTGGACAGATATTAGCAGAGATCCATCACGGTTAATATTAAGAGAGAAAATTGATTTTAGCAATTTGAAAATTGCAACTCTTATTGGAGTAATCTTTTTTATTGCAAAGGGGGTAGTAGGAGTAATTTTAAGGTAAATTCCTAAGTTTTGGGAGGGAGGATCTTGTGCAGGGAGAGGGGAAATGCTTTTGATTGGGGAGATTTTTTTCCTTTTTTTAGAGCTTCTAGAAAGGACCTCTTGAAACCCATTATCATCATTTATGGTGACATTAGCCCCTACACTTATCATTGTCCTATTCTCAGAATTTGAGCTATCATTTGAACTTTGAGATAGTGAGCTTGACCAGCCAAGATGGGTATCAGTTTCACTGTTATTTGAGGTGGGATCTGGGGGGACTTTTTTTTGGAGGGCTTCTAATCATTGCCTATTGGAAAAAGCTTTAAACAAAAACAAAACTAAAACAAGAAGGGGTAATAGAATGATATCTGTCGCCTGTCACTTCATTCTTCTGCTTCTTCTTATCCCCAAAGTAAACCATTGCTAAAAAGGTCCGCACTGGGGATAAAACTAGGACTAAGGACTATGACTATGACTATATGACTATAACTATGGCTATAACTAGGACTACGAACCATCACTCAGCAAAAGAAGAGTGAACCATCCACGAACCAACAAAAGTATAGTCAAATATGTTGGTCCAATCAAACTCTCCAAACTAAATCAGAAAAGCCCGACAAGGTTTTTCTGGTAAGAAACTCATGGCAACCCCTTCCTGGAAACAAGAACGTGAACTGCTAAACATTCAGACAAACTAATAAGGGCCGTATGAAACAAACAAAATGGTACGCTGACTTCTCCCATAGTTTCTTCACATGACAACACTTGACCTGACACTCCTCAGGGTAACCGAGGACGTTAAACATTGACTTTTCTAGATTTTGGCACCAAGCCATTATCATCTCTTCCTGCATATGAAGAAATGGCTTGCGTCTTGGTCATGATGAGAAGCTGAAAGATGAAGCCATAGGCTTGTTCAAGGCACAGGTGGCATATTTTACGCTGATGAAATTCCTAAGCTAGAGTAGAGACACGATAAATACATCTGATTAGGAGATATGATAATCACGGTAAATAGATATGATAAGTTATCAATCATCCACCTTACAGCCAAGATTTGTCAATCAGCGATTATCCTCCTTTTTCGATTATGAAGAAATGGCTTGCCCTTTGCTGGTGATGAGGAGCTGAAATATAAGGTCAAAGACTGGATCAATACATAGGAGACAGATTTCAACGTTGGTAATTTCTAAGCTATTGCAGAGGTGCGATAAGTACTTGAATTTATATGGTAATTATGCTACAAAGTGGAGCAAATATATAGTTTTCAGATCTATCTCATTAAATGAGAAATAATTGTATATCTGTAAATTATTTCTCGGAAGCGGTGCAACAACTTTTTCTGAAAATTAGCACACTGCTATTTTCCGGTGTGAAAGAACGATTTAGACAGGTCAAGACTTTGTGAAAACTCGTTTCCCATTTCCATCTCCCTTAATACCTTTCATAAATCGTCTGCTGACTGAAATTGGAAATTCATGAAGGTTGAAATACTTCAGCATATGTAGAATGAGTTTTCTAAACGCAATTCCTGTGAAGACAATTCCTGTGAAGAATCTTTTGTGAAGACAAATCAGTGGATTCCAAGCTTTTAGGGATTCAATAAAAAAAACATGTTTTTTTTTAACTGAAAGTAAGGAACGACATTAAAACTTAAAACTAAAAGAAATTATTCGGTATATGAAAGGGGCTGTCCCCTCCTCAACGTCTCGCTCTTTACGCTAAAGTTTTTTTTTATTCTTTTTAGATAGAAGTGTAAGAAAGAGTCAAACTTTAGCGTAAAGAGCGAGGCGTTGAGGAGAGGACAGCCCCTTTCATATAGCCGGTTCCTTGTAAGTTTTAATGTAGCTCCTTACTTTCAGTTAAAAAAACTCATTTTTTTATTTAATTTCTGAACGTTTTTGAATTAATGCAGGTTTTAATTTTGGATCACCGTACATGAATAATTAAAACGATTTTTGCATATTAATTTATTTTTTTGGCTAAATGATCCCTCTCAAAATTTTGACCGGACGATTTTGATAAAAAGGGGTGGAGTGGGGGTCTAGTTTCCCTCCAATATTTTTGGTTACTTAAAAAGGGCACTAGAACTTTTAATTTTGTTTACGAACGATTTTCTTAGTAATAAATATACATAACTTACGAATGTTTTTTCGTATATTTTTATTGCGTACATGAGGGGGTTCCACCCTCATCAATACCTCACTCTTTACGATAAAGTTCGAATTTTGTACCAATTCTTTAAGAATGACCCCTGAATCACAAATGCTTTAATTAGAATAAATAGCTCTTATGAAAGTACTAAAAAAAACTTTTGCGCAAAGAGCGAGATATGAACGAAGGGGCGAACCCCTTCATATACGAAATAATTTCCTTACACTTTAAGGATATGTTTAAATATTAAATGTTCATTAAATTTTAATTTCACAGTATAATCTAAGTCTTTCATTTCATGAAGTTGCACACAGGTACAATCCTGTGTAAGATAAATCACCTCCTTCAGCTAAATGAAAACATTAAACATTAGGCTAGTTTAAATAACTTGGATTGTAGTTTAATACTTGGGTGTTTTCATATCGACATTCAACATAGTTTATTTAAATACAAACAAAATAGAAAGCTCTTTTATCTTCCCTTACAAAATTTTCTATGGCCTTCAGCATAGAGGATCATACACATAAAAACAACTCCTAAATTTCTCAAACAAAATATTAAGATAACAATTAATCAAAAACACAAATGTTCATTATACACTAAATAATTTATTATAAACTAGAGAATCATCTTTGAAATGGTTACTTATGCAACTTGAAACATTTTCCTTAGGGAGGAAGGTCATTTCAAGACAAACGAGTCATTTTTTTTTTTTTTCTTTTTTTTTTTTTGCTGCACGACAGAAAATTTTGTTCAAAGAATCTCGGCCAATAGATTTTTTTAAGTTAAGGGTAAAAGACGTTTTTAATTGAGAAAGTATTCTGCTTTCTTTACTCTCATACCTACCTGAAAATGCATGCATGCTTATAATTTGGGGCAAATATAATCAACAAACGCCAGATGGCGCAGTGATATTTCTTTTCAACGATAGGGCAAGTTTCCAACCTTATCCAACGTTTCACATTCGCCAGTTTCCAATCTTAGCCAGAATCCAACGCGTTTTGTATACGCGTTGGATGTAATTGTTAAACTTAAAAATATATAATAGGAGGATCAGAAAATGGAAGTGGGCTTTAAGAAAAGAAGAAAAATGATAAGATGCAAGTTAATCAACTTGTCCATGGGAACTATACCAATTAACGTTCTGTAATTACTGCAGACGTTGTTAATGACAGCGAAAAGGTGATGAAAAAATTCAGTTGCCTGATTTGTTTTTGCTAAGACTTGAAATTCATATCACTGCAGTCACTCAAGCTTGAATTGCTTATAAGAAAACAGCTCGATGACCACACGCAAGTACTCTTAATTAGAGTTGCAACTCCGAAAATCGCACTATTTAGACACTTTGCTTTGTAAAGGAGTTTTTGTGAGCAATTGTTCTTAGGCAAGAGTAACCCAATTAAAACTCGATCATTTCCATAACTGCCGTTTTTCGTAAAACACATTATACGAAACGCATCTTAGGTTGAAGTAATGTAGCGCTATACAAGGGTAGTCTTTTACCCTAATATATATATATATATATATATATATATATATATATATATATATATATATATATATATATATATATATATATATATATA
This sequence comes from Artemia sinica, assembly GCA_027921565.1. Taxonomy (NCBI): domain Eukaryota; kingdom Metazoa; phylum Arthropoda; class Branchiopoda; order Anostraca; family Artemiidae; genus Artemia; species Artemia sinica. Next base: position 74,200,515 of record CM051261.1, read on the forward strand.
TATATATATATATATATATATATATATATATATATATATATATATATATAACGTATTTTTTTAATGTTGGTTATAAGAGTGTGGTGTCACTTTTCTTTATTTAATTTGTGTTTCTTTTTTGGCTTGGTCTTTAGAGTACAGTATCGCCTGACTTCTGTTGATTAATGATGACGATGGCGAAAAGTGGGGGAGGGAAGGGGTACATTTGGTCCATCATCATAGGTTTGGAAAAACACCAGTTTTGGGGTATTTTCATTGAAAATGACTTTGTTTGTTTTTTTGTAAACAAAATTGAATAGAGATTACTCTCTAGAATTAGAACACACACCCCCACAGTCCCCTATGTTTTGCGAGTCGATGCTACCGATTGGTGATGAATGGCACCAGGTTTTTCTTTTTCTTTTTTATTGATTGGTTTATTTTTTCATTTCCTTTTTGAGTTTCAGAGTAGAACACTGGGGAGCAATGTCGATTTTCTGGGTTTTTTGTTTTTGTTTCGTTTATTTGTACGTAAACTATCAATAAACGAACTTGAACAATTTTTGATCAGACAAATGAGAAAAAAAAATAACAAAAAATACAATTCTTTAGCAATTACTGTTTTAATGTATTAGTACTATTGTGTCAGGATTAGTATTATAATGTAATAGGATTTTAGATAAATTGAAAAGTAAATAATTTCGGAGACCACACTACCTTTCCATGACGATAAATAAAAGTTCAAATAGGGATAAAATCCTTTTTTAGACAGTGTTTCACAAAGAGTGATAGAAATTCACGACTAGTAAAACAGTTTTACTACTTATGACGGTCTGGTAGTTTTTGTGAATTTCAATCACTGTTTGTGAAACACTGTCAATTAAAAGGATTTTATCCCTATTTGAACTTTTATTTATTGAAAAGTAAATATCTAGCAATTTCCCATGAGTCAATAATCGTTACAAAGTTATAGTTAATCGAAGATTTACATAAAACCAAGTTAAAACATATCAAAAAAATATTTATATTTTAACATCAAGTCTTCGGCATGAAACCACGGCAGGTTTTAGAACCATTTTCAACATACAACCACGACCTTGTACCATGTTAGGGATATCCAGTCAAACATCGTATAGAAAAGAGACCCTAAAAATACCACAAACTAACAGGAAGCCCTGTACTAATTCAAAAATCCGCATTGGTATTTTATACCACATTGGAATAAAAATCCACACAAATTATTTCGAAAATTTTGGTGTACTGATTTTGGTAAATTTTAAAAAATGTTATTCTAGGTTTCAAAAAAATTCACTTCTCTCAAAAACCTTCAACTGTCTTTCCCCAACACCTACCCTGGCATTTTTGCGATGTTAGCACACGGTCTGATATCCCCTAGTGATGGGGTTATGTGTGCACCTATGATCTACAGAAGTATCTTCCAGTAATAAACTTCCAGCAAACTTAAACAAAAATATTTAATAGGAGACTATGAGGAATATTATAAAAGTGCTGACACTTTGGAAGAGGACCCCCCCCCCCCTAAATACGTAGGCTATCTGGCTTAAAGTGTCATTAGATTTAGGTCAATAGGTTTGCAGGATCAGAAATTGTACCGTCTCGAAAAATAGAAAGTATTAGATTGTGTCTTCTCAGACACTTAAAATATGTCAAATTCACATTACCAGTAATTATCAATTACCAGTAAAAAAATTACCATTTCAAGGGTTTGATGGTAAATAACGTGACTTGGGAGAGGGGCTAATTTTTACTAAACATTCTGGTTCAATCTGGTGCCAGAAAGAAACTTTCTGGTTTCTGGTGATATCTTTCTGGTTCAAGTTTCATCGTTGTGCACATTTGCACGAAACTATTTTTACTTAATGAAGATGTACTGGAACATTCTCAAAACTCAACCCCTCCTTTTTTTCTGCACGTATGTGAATATAATTTTGGTGTTACACCTAAGACAGTTCGGCAACAAGAGCGAGGCAGCAGCACCCATATTATAAAATTTTTCAAAATATATTTCCCAAAAAAGGGAAATTACGCCAATCAAATCAGGTAGATACGCAATAATCTTATTCCATGGGGGGGGGGGTAATAATACAAAATCTGATTTCATAATTTAAATGAGGAGAGCCCGGAAAGTCTGAAAAAAAACAGGATTTCAGAGAGGAACATAATCCCTGAATCAACTTAAGATTTTTAGATTCTGATACTCTTCAAAGCCCCAAGCCTGCAGTAGCTGCCATTAAAAAGACTTATTGGGGCAGATTCAGGCGACCACACACATACACCCTTAATTGCAAGTGCTACTACTAAAATTACAATATTTAGCCATCTGTTAACTATGAATATGCATATGGACCTCCTATGTATAGCTAAAAGAAAAAAAAAACAACATTTTCACTTCATTCAAAGTAGTCGTCCCTACTGCTTCTTTTACAATTAACGCTTCTTGATTGGCATGGTATAAAGAAGCTATAGCAGTAATAGCTTTTAGTAAAGATTCCTTCAGACACGATTGTGCAACATTTAGCCTAAACTAAGAAAAGAAGTCACTTCGAGTATTCCGTCAGGTTTTAGACCATGATAGCACATTTTGACGTTCGGGATTTTTTTTTTTTTCTGTCAATATTTTCTTGGACCACACTTTCCCATTTATAATAAATACAAATTGAAAATATTGAAAACGGGTAAAATTCTTCATAAAAAGGTGAGACTTTGTAAAAACAGCGAAACTGTTTCGTTCAAATACTTTAGCTACTATATAATAGCTACTGCTTCCCCTCCTCTGACCATACAAGTTCTAAAGCCTATTGCGTCATTTGCGCTTAGTTGAAAAACAAATTATACTACATACATTTTTTTTATAAATATGTAATTTTGAAAAATAAGTGAAAAAAATGAATTGCCGAGTTTCTAGGGGCTGATATCATTATACATTACATATTAAGTTTATTTTCATTAGTTCTCTTCAGTCATCTTGATTAATATAGTGAGTTATTTTTATTTGTCGTCGATTTTTTGAAAAACAAAAGCACATTGTTCAAAATAGTTTTCAAACAAACGCAAATGACGCAATACGCTTTAAGAATGTTACGGTTAGAGGAGGGGGAGGGGACAGTAGCTAAACTCCAGCTTGAAGTAATTTTGTTCGTTTTAAGTTTGACTTCAAAATTCAATTCAACTTTTAGTCGTTTTAAGATTTATTTATCCATCTATATCATTATCTGTTATCATTTGATCATTTATTTTTATTTCTGTTCGTTTTGGATGTAAATTATCCTTTAATTGTAATTTCTGGTCGTTTTAAATTTGAGTTATTATAAGGACTTCATTTCTGCTGGATTGATGTGGCTCTATGCTTTTCTTTGAAAAAAAAAATTCTTGTTCTCGGTAATTTTTTGTTAATTAATATCTTATAGACCTATTTAAATGTGAGTTATTCTTTCGCTTTTCTTTTTGATTGTTTTTGTATAGAATTTTATGTTTTATACGGCATTGGATTATATCCAATTAGAAAAAAAAAATGTGTAAAAAGGAGTAGCAATACTCCGAACCTCAGTAAGGTGACAAAGATCGCCGGAGGCATGCCCACCCACAGCTTTCATTAATCACAAATGTAGAGGACCTTGGGCGCGTGTCCCCTCAAAATCTAGCAAATTTTACAATTTTGTCTTTTCATTTCCTATAGCATTTTATGTGATTCACCTATTCTGATCGTTTTTGAAGTTTTGCCCCCCCCCAAAAAAAATGCTATGTACGTGTCTGATCTTCAATCCTCTTTCTCTTAAAAATCTCAAATTTTTGGCTTATTCCTGTAAATTCTCCAACTTTCCATATGCCCATATGCCCCGGGCTAAAAAAAATTTCTATGCATGTGACTGGCCAGTAGGACGGGACCGTAATCCCGGCCTACCTCCTAGACGACTCCATGTATTAGGACCCATTCACGGCATGGCTCCAGAGTGGCGGTTCTGGCCTCCCTGCACCCGGGAAAAATTTTGATTAGCCCCCCTCCCTGTATCCCCAAATATTTTCAGGCCAAATTTTAACAAAATTCTCATTTATCAACAAAATTTTCATTTATTAACAAAATTTTTCTTTTGTTAAAATCTGACTTTTCTTACTGTATATTGGGAAAAATGAAAATTTCGGATTCAATCTGCTTATACTTACTGCCAGCTGTTATTTTAATTAAAATAAAATTTCATAAATTGCAAAATGATTATAAATGTTAGATTATTCTTTTTTAAATTTCGCAATCCTAAAATTTCTGCACCTGGGGCATGTGCCCCCTCTGCCCTCCTTGAAACGGTCTCTGCGGCTCCAGCCCTCGGGACTGCGAGGAGGCCTGCCTCCTAGGCGATTCCATGTAACAGGACCCATTCATGTCGTGTGCATAATCTTTAATATATGTTGATGGTCAAAAAACTTTTATGTTTCACGACAAACCTACAAGACAGATAAATGACTCGCAGTTTTCAAATATTTCCACGGGACATTTTTCCACTCCCTTGCAAAATAATTCTTGGCTACTTGGAAACGCGCTGAACGTGAATTAACAAAAACAAACGAAATAAGAATTTCGAGAATCCTGAAAGACTGACAGAGAGATAAACCGACTAGTAAAGCAAAAATAATACCTATAATAAAAATAATCAAATATAATATATAAAAATATTCAAATATAAAAATGGCACTTGTATGAAATACCCCTTACCTAATATTCTTCATCCAAGTAGAACCTAAGTATAACCGATTTTTTTTTCGATGTTTTTTTTTGGACAAACAAATTTGAGCTATATATTTACACATTAGGGGGGATGGGGGTAAAGTACCTCTATAGTTTCCATAATTTGGCTAATAAAGTATTATATTTTCATCACATTTTTTGATATTTCATTAGGATTGAGCGTAAGAGAAACAGACCCGCTATACTTTACCCCCCCCCTAATGTGCAAATATATAGCCCAAATTTGTTTCTAAAGTATTATATTTTAATCTTACTTTTATTTATTTCATTAGGAGTGAGTCAGAGAAACATATATGAAGAATGTTAGGTAGTACAGAAATATACAGATATGAAAATATACAAAATAAAAATATACAATATAAAGATATGCAAATTGACGCTGCTACGCGCCTAAAGGTCGTATCTGACATTTTCAAACTTCTGAAGTAATTTCCAAGAACCTTACGCTGGGCAATTATGGAAGGGATGGTCAACAGGGCAATTTATGTTCAATCAAGCTTTGATCCTTCTTATATATAATACCTATACCTATTACATTACAAGCCTTCTTATAGCAGTTTGCTATATAGCCTATATATATATATATATATATATATATATATATATATATATATATATATATATATATATATATATATATATATATATATATATATATATATATATATATATATATACATATATATATATATATATATATATATATATATATATATATATATATATATATATATATATATACATATATATATATATATATATATATATATATATATATATATATATATATATATATATATATATATATATACATATATATATATATATATATATATATATATATATATATATATATATATATATATATATATACATATATATATATATATATATATATATATATATATATATATATATATATATATATATATATATATATATATATATATATTATATATATATATATATATATATATATATATATATATATATATATATATATATATATATATACTATTGGTTCGAAGATGCGAATATGGCTCATCTGGCTTGTGGTGAAAATTTTTCGGACATAAATCTTCTTACCCTGCGAATCCTCCCCTTAACAAACGGTTTGTGGCAATTATCTTAGAAGTGGAACAATTTCAAATATGACTGAAACGACGAAATATACAACAACAGGTAGGAAAATTTACTTAAGAAAGAGCGGACTTCATAAGCCCCCTAAAGTCATTATTTTTTCAAAAAAAGGAACATTTTTGTAAAAATTGAGCTTTTCTCCAATCTTAGCCGCAAAAAGAAAAAATTGGCTCTTGTCGCCTTAGCCCCAAAGATAAAATGAAAACCGGGGAAAAATGAAAACCCAAAGATAAAATGAAAACCGGGTCTCTGAAACCCAGAATCCAAAAATAATTTGTAGTGTGTAGCTCATTGGAATTGACAGTGGTATGCATTAGAACATGATACCTGCTTTATAATTGGAAAACACCTCTATTGAAATCCATTACTGTGTGAGCAATGAACCTTGAAATTACTTCAAAATTAACGAACAATACGATAGGAGTAGCTAAGATGTCAAATCGACTAACTTCACCAAACAAACACTGGAGAAACTTTGACGATTACAAAATACTTATTTCTACTAATAATAAAAAATAAAACAAAAACACATTAAACGTACCCTGCCAGTGGCGCACTCAGAAAATAACTATGGCGGGGGACGGGGGGTCAACCAACAGAAAACTGGTACTTTCTCATTATATGGGCCTTTACATATACTGCTAATGAAGTCAAACGGGAGATGCTACAGTCAAACGGGAGAGACAGATATCGACCCGGTACTAAAACAGTTGTTAAAGTGGAATTGAGTGTACCCCCACCCCCACCCCCTAATGTGGAAATATATAGCCCAGGTTAGGTTAACTATTACATATTCATCCTATTTTATTTCATTAGCATTAACCTAACTTGACTTTTTTGAAAGGCCTATATAATGGGAAAAAATCAAACGCTATTTTAATGTATTATTCTAAGTTTGTTTTAGCTCTCTGAATGCAAGTATTGAGTAGGGACTAATTAATGACTAATAAAACCGAGCAGATTAAATAAGATTTAAAAGATAATGTATTTTTTCTTGAGGGGGGCCTTCACCCCTTCATCCCCCCCCGTGGGTGCGCGCCTGTACCCTCCCCCTAGATGCTAATTTTAAGAACAATGGGAAACAAGAGGAACAAAAGCGATAGAGGAAAAAACGTTGTGACCTGCCTTTCAACAATGAACAAAACTCAGGGCAATCTATATAGCAAAAAAGCCTTATAGTGGCGTCAATTCATGGAAATGTAAGAGGTAGCGAAATTATCGCTTCTAAAATCAAGGAAGGTGGCAACCCTGTTGTTTTTTTTTCAATGAAAACACCGAAAACAGGTTGCTTTGAAGAAATTACCTCAAAAAGTTATTTCCCAAACTATAGTGGGAGCATGGGGGTATAAGTACCTCTCTCATCAAATGAGGCCACCGAAACCTCGCCCAGTGAGAACTCTAACCGCAGAGAAACAGAGTGTTTACTTGTGAAAAATGTCAGGAATTTTAACAAGCCTCAGAGCCTCAATAGCCAATTAAACAAAAGCATCCCATTGAACAAGTAGTCTTTTTCTCTTTGCTCTTATGGGCGCCCATTTAGGGGGGGGGGCTTACCTGGTCTAATCGACAATTCCAATGCTGTATAAAAGAAAGCTTAAAAAAAACCTCATGGGTGCCCATGCTCCCATTTTTTGGACTGTAGCGATTTTTTTTAAAGCGAATTTCTTTGAAAAATCGGACCTCTTCGAAAACGGTTATTTCAGTTCATTTTCGCAGTTATGGTTGCACTAATCTTACCAGCCATCTAGTAGCTTCTCATTAGCATTATGTACAAAAAATTCAGGGGCAGAGGTGACATAATAAATGAATAACATTTATTAACTAGTAGCATTTCCATCAGCTCTAATAAATATTCATAGCTAAAAAACTAATAAACTCCGAATTTGGCGAACTCCTGCCAAACAAAACAGCTAAAAAGTCAAAGGACATTAATGCGGTGGAGAAAAGAGTAAATTAAGTATGCCTAAATAGGATTTCGGGTCATAATCAACACTTCCGTTTGCTGCTTAGGAAGGTGCTCCATATCTCCGTAAATGGTAATGATGCATATACCCTCTCCAAAATTGGGAATGATGAGTTTTTAAAGGCGTGCCTAATTTAAAAAAGGTTTTTTTCATGCCTATTTTAAGAGCAATACCTTAGTTGGCTTACTGACAAATGGAAGAAAAATATTTTGGACATGACAATATTTAAATACAGAACTGTTTAGATGGAAATAGAAAATAAAATATAAGATAATATAAAATATAAAAATATAAGACTACATACACCTTCCTCTTCATACAACAATAACGGTACTTGTGCATTATATCTAACTCAGCGCTATACACGAAAGAAGTCAAGTTTGGTTAATGCTAATGAAACAAAATAAAATAGGGTGAATATATAATAGTTTTAGAAACAAATTTGAGCTATATATTTGCACATTAGGGCGGGTGGGGGGGGGGGTTAAAGCATAGCATATATTAAATACGTAACCTAACCTAGGTACCCTACCCCAAAAAAAACAATCTTTTAAATATTGTAAACTCAATCAGGAACCACGCTATACAATCATTTAACTCTTGCAAATAGCCGTTTGACGGGTTTCGTGTCTGGTTTCCTTGTAGAGTTTAAAGCGCTGGGTTAGATATAATGCACCAGTACCACAGTAACTATACCAGCATAATTAGTGGCGCAGGTTCTTATCGAAGCTGGAACCTCTGTTTTTTAATGCTCATTTCAAATATACTAATTGCTACCTTTAGAATTATGCCCATCATCCATGCATATTTCCTTATCCTTATTTTTCCTAAAGTACCAAGGACATTAAAATTAAAACATGTTATAACCAGTGGACCCTACATAAATGTTCATGTCCCATCAATCGCAATTTTCAAGTTTTTTTTTTGTTCAAAGTTACGAGGTTTTTAGAGCATTATCACATTTTCGTCAGTGTTACCACATTTAACTTTGAAAACAAATCAGCCAAACTGAATCGTTAAACTTTAGAACGCTTTTCACCCCCCCCCCCCTCCACCCCCCCAAAAAATCAATTTTTTCCCAAAAACAGATACACCTTCTTAAGTTTTTTTTAGCTTTACTTTACTTTTCAGTGGTTTTTAGCTTTACTTTACAATTATATCATCCACGTTTTCTTTTTTTAGCTTGCCACCCGCTAGATAAAAAACCTCCTCAACTTCACACGGAGGTCTCCTTCACTAAAATTAAAGTTCTATTTTACATTATTTTTAAAGACATATATAGATAGATAGATAGATAGATTTATTTTCCATATACCAGCATGGAAGTCTGTGCAAGTCTCCACTTAACCAATTCAGACAATAAGATTTCATTTACACAGTCCTTGGTAATTAAAAATTAAGGAAATAAAACCCTAGGTCAACAACCCATGATTAAATTTCCAAGGTTACTAAAATTTAATCATAAGGAGGGGGTAGACCTAGGGTTTTATTACATTTTTTTCAAATAAATATAGCTATTAATATATCCTATTTATCCACTGATTATTAAGAAAAGAGTTCTTGTTGCGCTATAGACATTCGTTTTGGTCTTGTTCGGTTGTAGTAACAGCAGTTTCTGGAAGTTGTTTATAATATGAGTTGTGTTTATTTGTTTTTTGTTTTTATTAGGTTACATTCTTCCCGCGTGTTTAGTTGTCGTTTTTCTCTCTAGATAGTTTAATCTTTATTAATTGTTTTTTTTTTCTTCTTTTCCTTATTTAAAGTTTTTTTTTTCTCCGTTGAGAAAGACTCCCGGATGTGGAGCCAAAATATTCTGATTTTTTACTAATTAATTAAGATAAGATTTTATTCATTTTCAATACCCATACAATAGCACACTGCGCTAGTCCCCCCAAAGGCTCCTTGGCCTGTAATTAGGGGAGTATATACGGAATACAAACTCAGAGAACAATAGCCAATTACTTACTGAGATAAAGAAGAAGAAGGAGAAAAAAAAACTAAATGAAAGTGTTGTTTTTTTTCTTAGCTTTTGTCACTGCTCTGTTTAAATTAAAACCCCTTTCTCTTGCTTAATTTTTCGTAAATGGAAAAGCAGTGTGGTCTAAGAAATTATTGAAATACAGGAAAGCAGATTGAACAAATCGATAGAACACCTTCAGTCCAGGAAAGTAGAATATGAAGTCATTTTGTATGAGAAAAACCCTTCGGCAACTCTTTTTAAATTCCACAGCCATATAAAATATGTTATACAGCCCATGGGAACATTTGAAATCCCTTAATGTCTATTTGAAAGTCAAAGCGTGTAATTGTAACCAAGCAAGAAGTGCTTGCATATATGTAGAGGTGTGTTTCATTTTAGGACCAGATATGGGATGCATAGATGATCGTTGACTATAGGCCGTCGTAATAAAGGTCACTCAATGATGGATCATAATTAATTACATAGTAATTAAGGCCCTGTAGGCTATAGAGTTCAAAAACAGATTTAGGTCTGTGCTATATTTAGGACAAAATATAAAGCTCCATGTATAAAAAATAAGGTACTTGTCCAGAATCTGGGTACACACGCAAGAAGTGAAGTTTCGTTAATGCTAATGAGATAAAACAAAATAGGATGAAAATATAATAGTTTAGAAAAAAATTTGGGCTATATATTTGCACATTAGGGGGGGGGGGGTTAAAGCATAGCATATATTAAATACGTAACCAAATCTAACCTAACATAACCTAAACTAGCTATCTTTTAGCCCCCTAAACCCCAAAAAACTAAAGTTTAAATCTTTGTCACGGAATGAGCAACACCTCACAAACCTGTTTATCAATAGCAGCTTTGAGATTTCGATACGGTCTTTCTTTCGTGTGTATCCAGTCCAGATTCTAGATAAGTACCAAAATAATATGATGATGCTTGATATCATGTACAGTCTGGATATACCACTATATAAAGATAATATAATATAATTATGTAATCTATTATTTACATCCTGATGGGTATACAGACAAGTCATACTAGCTTCCCCGATAAAGAGTGAGAAACAAATGGTAGTGTGTACAGAGTCAAAAGAGCTCAGGGCACCAATTCACGAGAATGTAGGGGACAAGGATTGGTAATTATTACCAATCCGATAAACACACGAGAAGTGAAGTTTAATTAATGCTAACGAAAAAGAACAAAATAGGATGAAAATATAATAGTTTATGAACAAAATTGGGCTATATATTTGCACATTAGGGGAAGGGGGGTAAAGAATAGCATATATTAAATACGTAACCTAACCTAGGTACCTTTTTTTGCTGCTTCAACCCCAAAGAATTAAAGTTTAAACATTTTTCACGGAGTGAGCAATACCTCAAATATTTCTACTAAAGTAATTAAGTTCATGCTTCTTTCCATTATTTCTCCCTTAAAAAAAACTTATTAACCTCTCCTTTCAGCATGGTATTTTCCCGAGTAGTCTCAAGCGTGCCCAAGTCATCATATTATATAAGGGGGGGCCGAAATGATCCAGCCAACTATCGGCCAATTTCTTTGTTGTCTGTGCTTAGCAAAATATTTGAGAAGGCGATGCTTTCTCGTCTTAATAATTTTCTTACTTCTAAAGATTTTTTCACGATTTTCAATTTGGTTTTCGATAAAAATCATTCGACTGAGCATGCTTGTGCAGTTTTACTGAATTATCTTCACTCTGCCCTAGACTCCATTTTGATTCCTGCTGCTTTGCTTCTGGATGTTCGTAAGCCTTTGATTCTTTAACCCACAGTGTTCTTCTATTTAAACTTTCTCATTTTGGCGTAAGAGGTAGTGCGTTTTAATTGGTTCAAGTCTTTCTTGTCTGGTAGAATAATTTCTGTTGATCCACTTTTTCGCTCACCATCAAGTGTTGACCAGGGGGTCCCTCAAGGGTCAGTTTTAGGGCCGGTACTGTTTTTAATTTATATAAATGAACTAATTTTTGCAGTTAGAAATAAAAATCCTCTTTATTGCTGTCGTTTATGTCATCCAACAGTCTCCCGTACCCATAACTATAGTTTGCATACCTCGGATTCTCTTGTTACTTTTGCCGATGATACCACCCTTATTACTTCTGGGAGAACAGAGGATGAGTTTCGTACAAAGTTAGTGGACCTCTCCGAGTGAGAATTTAATTTGGTTTGACGCTCTCTTGCCTTAAATGTTTCTAAAACTAGTGTTTTAGTTTTTTCTTGTATATCCCAGGCTTGTGCTCAATTATCTGAAATTCATATATCCAAAGGCCTGGTATTCTAAGAAAACTAAAACATATTTTTCCAGGACCATTTCTAAGAATCCAATTTTATAGCTTAATTCATTCTTATGTTTCCTATTGTCCAGTCATTTGGATGTCTACTTTCCCTTCTTTTCTCAAACCGCTTTCGAATACTTATGATAAAGCTATAAATCTTATCCAGGATGTAAATCGTTCGGTAACTAAACCGTTCCTTGATATTAAAAACTTTATATTCTTTCCTGTGCGTCTTTCGCTTTTCTTCAGCTCCAGAGTGATATTCCTAGGTCCCTTAGGTTTATGTCTTCTTTTGTATCTGATCAGTCAAATTATCAACTCCGTAGTTCTCTAAATATCCAAATTCCCCATACACCAACAATAAGATCCGATTCTAATCCTCTTGTTGCGTGTCATTTGACATGGAACACCCTTCCCGATTCGGCTCGAGAATACCACTCGTTTGGCACCTTCAAAAGACTAGTAAAAAAAATATTTGTTTTCATGTGCTTAATTTTCTTTGTTTTTGCCTGCTGCCAATAGTTTTTTTCATTTAATTGTTTTTCGTTTTATATATATATATATATATATATATATATATATATATATATTATATATATATATATATATATATATATATATATATATATATATATATATATATATATATATATATATCTATATATATATATATATATATATATATATATATATATATATATATATAATATATATATATATATATATATATATATATATATAATATATATATATATATATATATATATAATATATATATATATATATATATATATATATATATATATATATATATATATATATATATATATTCTTTACACTTTAAAAGTTCAAATGCTTATGTTTATATGTTTAAATGTTAATGTTTATATTGTTTAAATGTTTAGCGTTTAAATGTTTAATGTTTATTTGATCTTTTCATAACCCCCCTCCTACAGGCCATGGAGCCAATGTGGGGATTTGTAGATTGTTATATAATTATTTTACTGATATATGGAAAATAAATCTATATATCTATCTATCTATCAATCACAAGGCAGCGGAAACCTATTTTTCATTAGGATTTCATTAGATTCTAGATGCGGTTCTTCGCGTGTTTGTCGGATTCTTAATAAGTACCCTAGGATTTATTTCATTTTTTTTCAACGAAGATATGAATAAGTTGTGTTTTTCAAAATCTAGAAGGGTAATTCCCCCTACCCCCCCCCCCCCCTGATCAGAGCTTTTTATTTTGGAAGATATATTCTATTCTGTAATTTTCACTGTCAGTTTATCCAAATGTGTTGTCAATGCTGTTTACCGAAAAAAAATTTTAGGAAAGTTTTGCATTCAGTCTAGGTGCGGCCACAGCCTCCGGGCCCGTAATCCCTCGAAATATGAAGCCGTCCACAATTTGCCTGGTTTTGTGCATCACGTCCATTTTTTGCGCTTTTTCCAAATTCATTCCCACTTCCAAAACAAATACCGGCGTAGGTGTCTTATTCAACCCTTTTGACAGAAATACTACTACCACTAACAACTCACCGCAGCAACAAGCCGCCTGAGGCCAACACAGCTACGCACGCTTCTCCTCCATCCCAATCTTTTCAATACCTCCCTTTTTACACTATCCCAAAGAAGTTCCCATTTCCTTCAAATCTTTCTTTATGCCATCCTCCCACCCCAGACGAGGACAACCTGCTTTCGCTTAGCCCTAGACGGTTGGCCAAAAAGGACGATATTCGGCAATCTGATATCCTTCATCCGTAGAACGTGCCCTAGCCATCTCAACCTTTCTTTCATTGTAGCCCTAGAAAGTGGGATTGAAACGCATTTTTCGTAGAGCCTACTGTTTGAAATACGGTCAGTAAGCCGGGTACCCAGAACAATTCGTAGGCAATTTCTATGGAAAACAATTAGCAAATCTTAATCCGCTTTTCGGATTTCCCATCTCCCATGCTTCAGAGCCATAAGGAACAAACTGGCTAATTTGTAAGGGATCAGTTAAACACAGAAAAAAAGAAGCTAAATTCAAGGCGAGAATAGTTAATTTCAAGAAAATGACTTCGTTGTGGTAGATAATAGGCAAACATGTTGATTCGATCAGACATTTGAATTCATTTCAGGCAAGAAGAAAAAGATTGGAGGGGGAGAGTAGTTAAAAAACAAAAATTATAAATAAAATGGGAGATGAAAGGAATCTTGAAATATAGCAAAAAAAGAGCCCAAATACCCCTCTCCGTACGTGCCTCAACCCGACATACTGACGGGGTCAAAACCCTTGTCCATAGAGAGGTGACATGTCAATAAGGGGTTGTTAAGTCCAAATTCTTCCAGGAATACTCGGACCGACAAAGAGATGGTCAAACCCTATGTTTTGGTGCGTCGTAAAGCATATTGTTTTTCACTAAATTTAAGAGAATGGAGCAGTCAGGACAAACTCCAAGTGTGGAGTCTGTTTCATCAATAGCAATGACAGCAATCGATTGAATATTGAGTGTTACTAAGAGTAAGCTCTAAAAGTGTTACTAAACATATTCGAGTTCCTTTTACTCCTTGTATAAGGTCAGATTTTAATCCGTGAATGGCGAGTCATATTGTATGGAATAAGTTACCTGAATCAGCTCGAAGGTGACACTCATTCATTTTGTTCAAAATTTTTTTTTTAATTCTTTGGCTTCTTAGAATTGATTTTTATCTATTTATTGATTTTTCTTATATATTTACTATTATTTTATTAGAGTCTATTTAATGTAGTTAATTAATTTAGTCTATTCAATCTACTTAGTTTTTTTTTCTATAGTATTTATATTTTCTTTTCTTCTCCCTTTTGCTCTTTTCTCTGTGAGTAAGTGATTATTTCAATTTTGTTTTGTTTTTTTCTTCTCTGAGTAAGCGACTCGTTTGTCTTCCCCTTTGTTTACAGGGCAATGAGCCTTTGGGGGAATAGTAAAATGTAATATTGTAAGTGTATTTCACTGTGAATAAATCTTATCTTACCTCTTATCTTAGTAATAAAGAAATACACTTTTTTATATATTATACACAGATATTATATAAACTGAGAAAGGTATACGTGCCCATAATACACAATTAAAACACTGAAGCCCAAAAACAAGTGAAAATAAAACATAGGATAAAGTGCAGCAAACTCTTTCCGATTTACGGAGAAACGACCTCAAATATGTGCAACGAATGACGACTCACTTATCGTCCCCTGGCGTATATCCCTGAGCAACACTTGTTCCGTCACACATAGAACAGTCCATTCTACGCGTGGACACACTTATGTCAGGCCAAGCACCACATCGTATACACCAGTTTTAAAAGAGGGTCGCCCATCGGTATCCAACGATCTACGATTTTAGGCAAAATTTATGCTTCGCCTTATCTAACTTCTCTAAAGCCCATTTTTATGAAGTTTTGACACTTTTATTCTTATCTTTTTTTTTTAGCTTGAGGGCCCAGGGACGTAGGCAGAGCGCGCAAGGACCCCCCCCCCCCCCTCTGAAATCCTAATTTTGCTTGATGTTCTGGGCACTTCTTGTTAGATTTAGCATGTAAAATTAGTTGTTTTTTTTTATCATCGCCCCATCCCAAATTTTCCGCTACTATTAGCCCCTGAAAAAGAATCTGGTATGTGCCTGTTAAAGCCCTTGCTTCCTGTTAAGATACACCACTGAACGGAGTGCATACTGCTTTAAGAGACCATATATAAAATACACCAGATAAAACATGTTTTGGCTGCCTCATACCTGGTCGAGCATAAAACCAATTTCTTATCACTTCTCATATCATACCTATTGACATCGAATACTATTGACTATCAAAAGGAGTTGTATTTATTTCCTATGTAACCATAATTCACATACAAAAATGTTACGTTCAACACCACAGCGGGGGAAAACAGATTTATAACCCTTACACTTGGGGATACAGAGCCCATGAAATTGACGTTTATAGTACCGAGAAGACTGAAGATGAAGTACGATTGTTTGGTTCGTTAATTGGAAAGTCACACAGCCATATACATGGGCGAATCTAGAGCAAAATCTTGGGGGAGGGGGGGGAATATGAGAAAGATGCCAATAATTGACCAAATTGACAAATTTATTCTAAAAAAGTAAAAACAGAAAAAAAAACGAGGGCGCCACAGAAAAATCTGGAGGCCCCCCTACCCCTCCCCTCTTGATCCACCAGCGACCTATATATATCTTAGAAAATTAGGAATACTTGAAAATTCCATTTTTAATGATCCATACGTTGTTATGCTGTTTTGGGCAATAACGGGCGCAAAATTTAAAAGAAAGAAACGTGGCTTAAAAGTCAGGAAAATAAGCTAAAAACCCATGACACCAAACAGCATAAGAAGGCGTAGCTTTACTTCGAAGCTGTATTTGTCTTTGGGAATCGAGAGATTGTTAATGTTTGAATTATTATGGACAAAAAGCGTTGCCAAATTCAACTTATTAGTTTTGTTTATTTATTTTCACGGTTCAACGTGGCAACACTGACGAAAATGCAACACTGTCCTAAGCAGACCAACGATTGGCCCAGGTGGGGGAAAATGATTTAACTTTGATGCCCTTAGAACATTAAAATAACCTGTCTGCACACCAGAAGACTAAAAAAGTATATATACAGGGATATGTCCGCATATAGGGGGAGGGGAGATTTTTTTTTTCCAATTGAAGAAATATAGCCTAATAAGTGCCTTGCTCCTATTATCAAACCCCCACTCCCTAAGTCCAGCTATGTTTTCGGGGGAGGATTCAGGACCGTCAGATCAATACAAAATGCTTAGTTTTTCTTGCTCTCAAATAGGGGTTATATACTTCAAGCATATCCGAGACCTGGAAGGAGAGATGAAGGATCACAGTGGATGAATAGGCACGCCAAAAGTAGGGGGGCAAAGGAGATGGAGGGCAAACCGAAAAAATACACAAAAACAAGTGAATTACAGCAAATTTAGGAGATCAAAGCAATATTCTTAAAATCTTAGATTTGAGGGAGATAGGCCGAGGCAAAAGTCCCTTTATATGTTCGTGCCTTTAAAAGAGACCTGGTTAGAGGTCAGAGGTCTTGTAAAAGAGACATACATAGAATGCCCTTGGTTCTGAAAATGTTCAGAGTGAATACTCAGGTCAGGTCAGGTCAGGTCAGGTCATATGAAAAATTATGAGCAAAAAAATGCTTTTAGGCATTTCGGTGAATCAAACCGCATGTTGCATCTTATATGAGCGAATTTTACAGGAAAAGAAAATAACTGAAAATTAATTTCAAGTTTTGTTTTTCGAGGAGTGACCCAGCTCAATAGTACCCGAAGCTCTAAAAATACGGAATTTTGATACCAATATATACGTACATCAAAAGAATCAAATTTTTATGATGATTTCAAATATATTAGTTTCATCAAGCTCAGTTTTGCCCATTAAAAGTTACGAGCCTATGAAAATTTATTTTCTTTTCGAAAAAGGGAAAAAAACTCTTTAAATTTCACAGAATCTTAACGACAATCACACCATCAGATTCAGCGTATTAGAGAACCCTACTGTAGAGGTTTCAAGCTCCTACCTGCAAAGATGTGGAATTCTGTTGTTTTTTTTTTGCCAGAAGAAAGATCACGGATGCGTTTTTTTCTTTTTTATTTTGTCGAGACTGAGCTGGTTAAGGCTAAAATCAGTTGACTGATAAATTACGGAAGCAGTAACTTCCTAACACAAGACAAGGATGGACAGAACGGAGTGCGTGTAACTGAGCCACAAGCAACTGAACCCCAGTATAACCGAACCCCCGTGCAACTGAACTCTCGTGTAACTGAACCACCGGGAAACTTAACCCCATTTAACTAAACCCTCGTGCAACTAAACCCCCGTGCAACTCAACCCCATTTAACTGAACTCCCGTGCAACTGAACCAGCATGCAACTGAACCACCGAGCAACTGAACCCTTTTTTAACTGAACAGTCATGCAACTGAACCACTGAACTCAGTTTTTTAGTGTTAAAAAAAAAATGAGGCAATATCTTTGGGTAAAACACAAGTTAGAATTTTTAATGTTCAACCTTGTTGGAACTGTTTGTTCTTTAAAGTCATGATATAAGCGCCTGTCAAGATCATTCATAAAAAAGCTTTGTTTCATTTTTGCTTAAAAAAAATCCGACTTCACAAACCATTAAAGCTGATTTTTTCTTTTTTTTTCAGATGAATCAGACCTTTCTAGACGTTAAGAAATAAACATATGTGTTTAAAATATTTGACCTTTGTGAATCTAGATTACGAATTCTGATCAGATATCTTTGAGGAGATTGCAGCTAAAAACGACATGGGAGGGGGACTGGTAGCAATCCAGCCTTTTTTTCAACATTCCTTCAACATGACCTGAAAGTTTAAACTTAATACCCTCAGGTTCATACCCTCAGCTATTCCCGACGCATTACAGATACGTTGTCTTGTAAAACTGGATGCACAGAGAACCTCTTGATTTAATTGAAAATGCTCCTAAATAACTTGCATAACTTACAGCTCTTGCACCAAGGGCTAGGGATTGTGAACCCTGGAGGCATAGTGATTTAACCGCTGAACTGTTTTATATAAAATGTTCATCTCAAATTATCGATCAGATGTATTTGGAGAAAAAAGAGGCTGAGGGTGGAAGCCCATCGATCACTTTTAACTCTTAAAAAGTGCACTGGAATTTTTTATTTCCACTCGAATGAGCATCCCCTCCCCCACGTTCATACAAAAATCTTTTCGATAAAACCATATGTGTTAACATTTGGTAACTAACTTAACTTATAGCCCTTGCTCCAGGAGCGGCTGGTTGGATTGTTAACCCCAGAGGCATGGTTATTTGACCTTTAGACTATTTGGAACAAATATTTTTTTTTTTATTTTGATCGGATGCAATTGGGAGGAAAATGGCCGGTAAGAGGGAGAGACTGATTGTCCCCTGATTACCTTTGATTCCTCAAAATTGAACCCGAAGTTTCAATTTTCAATCAAATGAGCCTTCTCTAAAGTTTGTAGGACCATCCCTTCTATAAAAACCTTAAATTTTACCAATGGGTAATTTGCAATAACCTACAGCCCTTGCCCCTAGGACTGTGAGGGTTTTTGTTAATCACGTTTTATTGTTCGATTGAAAATTCAAAGATTGAGTGCCCTTTTTAAAAGTCAAAAGTGATTGGAAAGCAACCAGCCCCCCCCCCCCCCATGAAAAGCACCTCCTATGCAAAATACATCCGGTAAATACCACCTCGCAAAAATACCGCCCCGTGAAAAATCTCCCCCCGAAAAATACCCCTTGGGGTAGGTTGGTATCCAATTACTTTCGACTTATAAAAGAAGACCAGAACTGCCCGGGGATTATAACTAATTTCTACCTCCATCCTCCTCTCGTCTCTCCCCTAGAGCTAATTCTGTATTTATCCAAAAGCTCAATTAGAGTTGAGATGTTTTGACCTTAAAATACACCCTTTGAGGTATCTTCGTCTCTCTTTAGCTACAAAACAATCAGAGAGCCCCATTGCAAAAGTTTGAGTACCTTTTTAAGTTTTGTAATTTATTCATTGCTGGCAGATGGTGTTTGTTATTGGGAAACATACGGACATTTTTGCGTGGGAGTTTTCTGAATGGGGGGGGGGGGAGTTTCTGGAGGATTTTCCAAGAAGAACATTTTTGTATGGAGGGGGGTGGGGGGCAAGACTTACACATAAATTCCTCTTTTCCCACTTTCCATGGCACTTCTCAGCTAAACTAAAAAATAATAGAACCCAAATAAAATATTCCAAATTGAAAAACCATATTTCCCGCAAGGGGGGTATTTTCCAGGGGAGGGTTTTTCCAATGGAGGTGGGGGATAAACACCTAGGCCCGTAGACAGTGACAGGGCGAAGGGATTCCCTATTACCAGACATGAAGCAGGCTTTAAGACTTTAAACCCCATTAGCAGGCTTTAAGAGTTTATGACGTTCAATTTTCTTTGTTTTTGTGACAACAAAACATGACTTTTTGATTAATCATCTTGAAAATCATTTATATCATGACTTTAAAAAGCAAACAATTCCAACAAGGTTGAACATGTAAAGATTCTAACTTGGGGTTTACTCAATGTAAGTACGGTGGTTGAGTTGTACGAGAGATCGGTTATATAAGGGTTCAGTTGCATAGTAGTCCAATTACAAGGGGGTTCAGTTACACAGGGGTTTAGTTAAATGGGGTTGAGATGTACGGGGGTTGAGTTGCACGAGGGCTCAGTTAAATGGCGTTCAGTTAGACGAGCGTTCAGTTGCACGGGGGTTCAGTTGCACAGTGGTTCAGTTTTACGGTGGTTCAGCTACATTGTGGTTCAGTAGCACGGTGGTTCAGTTGCTTGGGGTTCAGTTACACGGTGGTTCAGTTGTAATGGAACCGAACAGAACAAAATAAAAGGGGAGTATGGGAGAGTTGTTTCATCTGATTACCTTTTATAACACAATCCCCCATCTGGAAAGGGCTACAAAATTTTACTGAAATATCGGTTGATATATGTGCTGTCTAAAATAATTGAATAACTCTCATTAGCAACTCAGCCCGGTTTGGCCTTTATAGTTGGAGGAGGGACCATCAGTAGGGAGCGCCTCATCTACGATAAAGGACGAGGTTATTGCTATTGCACAAATATGAAGGAATTAAGCCACGCATGTAAGCAAGGTACTTCGGGCCCTTGCCTTCTCTCCAATTCGATTCCCTGAGTTTTTTAGAATTTACTCTATATTGTCCATTTATTTCGCTTAAGATTTCTATGGTATTTTTTTCGAAGTTGTAACCCGCCAAAACCACCTCGTGTACAAGCCTGAATTAATTTATGTCTATTAACACAAATTTTACATACCTAATATAAACTTAAATATAAATGGGATATTAAGATAAGTTAAAACCATGTTTAGTTTGCCGGAGACAACAATGTTTCCTAATAGACTTAAACAATTACAAGATATGTGAACATGGTTGTCAATGTTAGTGTTATTCACTAGTTCGACCTTCACGGTTGGTTTAGTTTAGTTAATTGGTTCTGTCAGGTAACCTCAAAACGATAAATAAGGCTTAAAACTAAAAGAAGTTTAATAGATCCTACAGAACAAATGGACCACGCTTTAGTAATCAAGTGTCTTGGGGGAGGGAGTTAACTCCCTTATATTTAAATACAATAGTTTTGTTAGAACTTTATCTGATCCTATTTTTTTTTACAAAATAACAAACCTTTAAAGAACTATTTTACGGTTCTTTTGAAGAACCAGTAGTTCTTACGACCTGACGAAATAGAGGACGGGGGGCAATATTCGAAAGAATTAATAAGATTCCCATAAAAATTATACCCGTCGATTCTCTGTTTTGGAAACAAAACTGTGGAACCAACATTTCAAAGCCCTGTATGATAGAAAATATGACATAATTCTTGTTATTCAAATTCTGCTTTATTGTGTTCTTGCCTTTTCGTATTGAACATATAGAACCAAGGATCGAATTCTTTTCATATTGAACCAAGGATCGAATTCTTTTCATATTGAACCAAGGATCGAATTCTTTTCATATTGAACCAAGGATCGAATTCTTTTCATATTGAACCAAGGATCGAATTCTTTTCATATTGAACCAAGGATCGAATTCTTTTCATATTGAACCAAGGATCGAATTCTTTTCATATTGAACCAAGGATCGAATTCTTTTCATATTGAACCAAGGATAGTAGAAAGCTAGAAAAGAGCCAATTCGAACAGAGAGTTTCAGGCTTAGTGTCCTGTTAAACAGCCAAGAAATTACACCACAACAAAGCACCTCCTTCGGGCATTTGTTACAGGAAATGACAATCTTGGCCCTAAATGGATTTAAATGACATTGGGTGAAATTTCTCAAATAGCTAGTTAGTTTAGAAACATCAAAAATACCTTTTAGGTTAGCTGCTATCAAGCAGTTCGTGGTAACAAACTGTAAGTAAGCAGCGACCCGGCTCAATCGCAACTGAAACTCTAAAAACAGAAAATTTACACCAATTGATATATCAAAAGAATCGACTTGTTAATTCCAAATATATGGTATAATTTTCATTAAGCTTAATCTTACCTCAGGCTTGCATTTCTTTCTACAATTAGCCATGTCTTGATCCCTACTGCAAAATACTTGATTTTCAATTCAAAATCTACGAATTGATTTTCAATTCAAAAAACACTATGTTTGTTTAATTAGAACAAAAAGAAGTTTTTTCTAACAGTACTAAAGCTTTAGAGGAAAGAGTGAGGCGTTGAGGAGGAGCAAACCCCCTCATGTACGAAATAATTTCTGTTCGCTTTAAGGTTTAATGGTGCTCCTTACTTTCAGTTGAAAAAACTTGCTTTTTCACTTAATTTCTTATCTTTTTTTAAAGAATGCTGGGAAATCGCACCCCCTTCATAAAAACATCCCTTTCCCCATGAAAACCTCCTCCATGGAAAGATTCTCCCACGTAACTCCTCCACAAACCCCCTCCCCACAAGAAAAATCCCCCCTGAAAACGTCTGTATACTTCCCAATAATTAATACTATATGTAAACAATGGGTAATGTTCATAACTTGCAGGCCTTCCCCGGGGATTGTGGGGGATTAATTCATCCTCAAAGACATAGTTATTAGACTTTTCGACTATGTTGAACGAAATGGCTATCTCAAAATTTTGATCGGGTAACTTTAGGAAAAAGTTGAGGGGGCCTAGTTGCCCTTCAATTTTTTGCTCACTTAAAAAGTGCACTACAACTTTTAATTTCCGTTTGAATGAGCCCTCGCACGATATTCTAGGACCCATGGGTCGATACGATAACCTCTGGGAAAAACAACAACAATTAAACACGCATCCGTGATCTTTCTTCTGGCAAAAAATACGAATTTCCACATTTTTCCAGTTAGGAGCTTGAAACTTCTACAGTAGGGTTCTCCGATACGCTGAATCTGATGGTGTGATTTTCATTAAGATTCTACAACTATTAGGGGTTGTTTCCCCCTTTTTTCGAAAATAAGGCCAATATTCTCAGGCTTGCAACTTTTGATGGGTAGGACTAAACTTAATGAAACTTATATATTTGAAATCAGCGTAAAATTCGATTCTTTTGATGGATCCATTGGTATCAAAAATCCGTGTTTTGGAGTTTCGGTTACTATTGAGCCGGGTCGCTACTTACTTACAGTTTGTTACCATGAACTGTTTGATCATGGTCCATGGTGAAACTACTTGGAAAACTACATGGAAAAAACAAGAATCGAAGTAAAACATGTTCTTGATTAGTATTGACCTGAATGAATTGCCTCGTTTCTTGTTGTTTTATCTTCAGTCCAATTTGGACTTTGTTGAAGTAATGATTCTGGGATTGTTTTAATTTTGGTTTTGAAGATCTCACTTTAGTCTTATTTTATTTATACATATGCTTTGCTGAGGATGGCTCATGGATATTTCACCTCTTATTTTTTTTTTTTATTATGGTATAGGCAGTTTAAATCTCCGATGAGAAATATCCTGTTTTTTGAACGATAATACAACAGACATTACCTTGTTCGGTGGCTTCATCTGGGAAGGGGACACAGGGTGGGGGCAAATCCTTCCCTAGATTTTGAAAATTATCTTCTTTTTGGATATTTTCGTTAACAAATACCATTTTTTTGGCATTTTTATTTGAAAAACTGGTATTTTTATTCGAAAAACAACAAAATTGACTCCCTAGACATTGGAAGAATACATTTTGCCAACTCCCATACATTTTCTGAATTTCACACCACTGCTCTTCCATTTCTAAGAAAAATTGGCAACCCCGCACGTCGACTGTGCTAATCCAAAAGCAGCAGGCATACATGAAATTTTTGGAAACCTCAGATTTAACAACCACCCAGTTTAAATAAATGAGTTTATCGATTGATATCAAGGCCGTATCCAGGGGGGGGGGGTTACCCGGTTTGAACCCCCCCCCCCCGAAATTTTTGACCGAGTCGAAAATAAGTCGAAAATTAGTAAAACCTAGGTAAAAATCAGTAAAATTAGTCGAAAACTGAGTCAAAATTAGTAACCCCCCCCCCCCGAAAAAGTCAAAAATTAGTAACCCCCCCCCCCCCGAAAAAAAATCCTGGATCCGCCCTTGATTGATATAGTAAGTTTTCTTCTTTCTTTTGTGGTTATTATACTATTTAAGACTTAATGTTGTTGTTTTTTCCAAATGGGTGATTTCCTCTTTTATCACTGATTAAAATATGCGTAAATACGAGCTTTTGATGTCAAAATTCCTTAAAAAAACGGTTACTTTTTCATTTTTTTTTCTTTTAATTTTCATTTCTTTTTTATACACACGTATGTACAAAAATAACATATTTGGACAAAAGCCAAGGGTCTTCCAAAAACCAAAAACTAGCTTAAAAAAAAATTCTGGCAACATTTCACAGGAGATTACTAATCAACAGAGTGAATGTCGTCCCAAAGAAATTTTCAGTGTCCCTTAGATGTATACTCACAAAGGAGGATTTTAAAAGAAACAGTAATAACAAAAACTAGCAAATCCAAATATAGGCTTCGAAACTTTTAGAGCAAAATTTTTGGCAAAGTCATTGAGGCATCAACTTTAAGATACCTCTTTTCATGAATGGATTCTCAAATACCATATTTAAAAGGAAGAGTCATACACGCACACACACATTAAATCCCACACCCAGTCTACTAACAAAGATGGACCTTAATTAAGTCACTTGTGAAACTTTCAAATACAAACATTTAACCTGGCCATTCATTCTCTATTCCACCATTCATCACCTTCTTCTAGAAGCTATTACACTGAGGATATGGGATGTGCATAATCAATTTATCCATATAGGTCTTCCAAAGGTAATAAAAGTATTCGAACTTTCTAACCTAAGAATTGTTTTAGTTTAAGATACTATATTTTTAGTTTGCAGGAGTGAAGGGGAAAAATTTTCTTAATGAAACAAGATTTCTCAAAAACGTTGTTTTTACACGCCTCTAAGGAATGTTCCCATTTTCTTGGCGAATTTTTGTATTTTTACCAATTTATTTAAGAAATAAACAACCAAATAACATAAAAGATTTTGTATTTTTAGTGAATTTATCCAGAATTTATTTAATGTTTTAAACAGACAGGGGGGGGGGACTCACTTCAACCCCTTTAAAATGCGCTAGGTAATGTGACTCTTATAATAATAATAAAATATGCCGTATAATGTACCTTTAATGACAAAATACGCCACATTATGTGCGAATAATCCTACAATGTGCCACGCAATGTAGCCTACCTGATGATATCAAACAGTTCTTGGTAACGAACTGTAAGTAAGGAGCGACCCGGCTCAATGGTAACCGAAACTCTAAAAAACGGAATTTTGATACCAATAGATACATCAGAAGAATCAGATTTTTATGCTGATTTCAAATATATAAGTTTTATCAAGTTTAGTTTTACCCATCAAAAGTTAAGCGCCAGAGAAAATTTGCCTTATTTTCGAAAAAAGGGGGAAACAAACCCTAAAAGTCACAGAAATCTAACGAAAATCACACCATCAGATTTAGCATATCAGAGAACTCTACTATAAAAGTTTCAAGCTCCTATCTGCAAAAATGTGGAATTTCGTATTTTTTGCCAGCGTGTTTATTTGTTGTTTTTTTTGTTGTTGTTGTTGTGTTTTTTTTTTTTTTATTTTCCCATGGGTGATCATATCGATCCAGTAGTCCTAGGATATCGTGAGAGGGCTCATTCGAAGGGAAATTTAAAGTTCTAGTGCCCTTTTTAAGTGACCAAAAAATTGGAAGGCAACTTGGCCCCCTCCCACGCTCATCTTTTTCCCGAAGTCACCCAATCAAAATTTTGAGATAGCCATTTTGTTCCGCATAGTCAAAAATCTAATTAATATGTCTTTGAGGATGACCTAATCCCCTACAGTTCCCGGGGGAAGGGCTGCAAGTTATAAGCTTTTCCCATTGTTTGCATATAGTATTAGTTATTGGGAAGTATAGAGATGTTTTCAGAAGGAATTTTTTCTAGTGTAAATACATTCTTAGACAACACTGGCTATACATGACAAATGAAAGTCAGAGAGGAAAGAAAATAACAAAATTGAAAAATAAAATAAAAAAAGTGTCTGTTCTGTCTTTGTCGGGTAAACTTCGAAGACCTGTGAGCTTATATGTACGCATGTATCTAGGGATAGTCTGTTGAGGTATTTACAACTGAGGATCCCTTGGGCCCGCCTCTTACCATAAAATGAGGATATTGTGTTTTTTTTGGTAATTTTCGTAAATTTTAATTTATGTGTTTAAGTAACAATGTGTTTAAGTGAACGAAGTTTGCGGCTATCTGTTGTGTGAAGCTCTGACTGTGTTTAGGAAATGTAGTAATGCTGTTGAACTATACGGTTGAGCACGGATTATTTCGTTGAAACTTTTTTTTTATTTCGGACAACTGAGGCATAGAACGCACCACACTTTTTTACAAGATGGGAAATCAGTAGCAGACGGGTTCACTTTAAGGATGGCCCAATTGGAAGATAAACAATTTGTTCAACATGCTTCACTAATGAACATCCGAACTGGACTGACGAAGTGGGACCTGAGTTATTCCAATCAAAAAGAAAAGCCTTAGATTTTTAAGAATGCCTGGCACTTACGCCTTAAGTAGAGGAGGGGGTACCAGCGCGATCACGCACCCCTGCTGCCACCTACAACTTTTTTTAACACCATATATTGGCACGAGAACCACGTGGTTTATGGTTTTTGTCAGTGAGAATTTGAAAAACAGGAATTTTGTCACATTTATGTATGTTTTCATGGATGGTTATGTGTGTGGGTCGATTTATTTGATGTTTTTCATGGATGTTTAATGGTTTTTGTCAGTGAGAATTTGAAAAACAGGAACTTTGTCACATTTATGGATGTCAACAGCAATTCATGTCTGTTTTATGGTTTTCTCAGTGAGAATGAAAAAACAGGAATTTTCTCACTTGGAAAAACATGAATTTTGTCACATTTATGGTTGTTTTCATGGATGGATATGTGTGTTGTTCGATTTATTTGATGTTTTTCTCGCAAGTGAGAATTTGAAAAACAGGAATTTTGTCACATTTATGGATGGTTTTATGGACTTTGTCAGTGAGAATGAAAAAACAGGAACTTTGTCACATTTATGTCTGTTTTCATGGATGGTTATGTGTGTTGATTATTTGATGGTTTTATGGATTTTGTCAGTGAGAATGGAAAAACAGGAACTTTGTCACTTCCTTCTTGTTATTGTTCAAGCAGATGTTATGAGTTTCCGGAGATCGCGTGTTTCCAATATTTGTTGTTCAAGCCAGATGTTATGAGTTTCCCGGAATTTGGAACACCTGTGCTGTCGACCTCAATTCACCTATCGTGAATCAATAATTCCCCTTAGAAACAACAAATTAATTTCCCCTTTCTTGACAGATCAATCAATCAATGACATCATCTGTCAGACTTTAAAAATTTTCGCATAGAAACGATTCACCAGGAATAGATCCAAGTCATTAATGTCTTTGCCTCGGAAACAACTCTTTTGATCGAACTCCAAAGGATATTAATAGCCAAAGGCCATGGAAACAATTCTCCAAGAAACATCTTAGCGATGAATTGTTTTAGCGCGGGAAAGAGTTTCTTTTGTAATTTGAAATGCATTAGCGCAGAGATGCCAAACAAAAGGAACACGCTGAATTACGTTTAGGGATTATTTGGGCGAAACTGTTTTAGGCAGGTTATGGAACTATTTCGGCGAAACAGCTAGACATTTTAAAAGATGATTTTAGAAGATGTTTTAGAAGAGAATTTGAGGGTGAAACTCTGTGGTCGTTATAATACGCAACTTCCATTTGAACAGTGTCGTGAGGTCCTCTACCCAACCCCAAAGGGCCCCGATCGCCCTACCCCGATCCAAAGGGTTCCAATCCCCATACCCCAATCCAGAAGGAACCCCCGGTCCCCAAAGGTTCCCAGGGCTCCCACCGGCCCCCCAGACCCTCAAAGGCCCACCCCGGGCCCCCCCAAAGGCACATCGAGCTCCCAAAAGACCACCGGGGTCCCAAAGGCCTTCACCCGGTCTCCAAATGTCCCCCAGGCTCTCAACCGGCCCCCAGGACCCCCAAAGGCCCTCCACCGGCACCCAAAGGTCCCCCAGGCTACCAAAGGGCCCCCCACCCTCCCCTCCCTCTCCCTCTCCTCCCCACTCCTCACCGTCACCTCCCCCTCCCCCAACCCCCTCCCCCTCCCCATTTTTTTTAATATTTTTTTTGCATTGAGACACAGAAGGGACACCCTCCCCCAAGGGTCCCCCAAACACCCTCCCCGGGCCCCCCAAAGAGTCCCCTCTCCATTTTTTTAATACTTTTTTATGGCTTTATTATATCTTTTCTGAACAAGTTCCATTCATAATGTCATTCCTAAACCCATTTTCCAACCTCAAAGAGTCCCCTCCCCAATTTGTAAATACTTTCTTGAATTTTTTAACATGGTATTTTTTAACTTTTTACGTTCCAACCTTTCTCAAAGAGTCAAATTTAAAGTTCTGTTCCAAATATTTTCCCGGAACAAGAAAAGTCCCAAGACATAAAAAATTTAAAGTTCACTTCTAAATTTTTCCATAGAAGATAGGAAAAGTTATACTATGATTGTGATTATTTTCTATGAAGATAAAAAATTTTCACTTTAATTCTAAATTTTCTTAAATTCAGTTCTGACCATTCTCAAAGAGATGAAAAAATTTAAAGTTCTGTTCCAAATATTTCCCCGGAAGAAGAAAAGTTCAACTTCGATTCTGAATTTTCTCAATGAAAATGAAATAAGTTATTGATCAATTCTATTTTCCCAAAATAATATAAAATTTTCTACTTCAATTCAGATTTTTCTCAAAGAGATGAAAAAATTTAAAATATTGTTCCAAATTTTTCTTAGAAGATAGAAAAGATCAAGTTCTCTTCTGAATTTTACCAAAGAACACAATTCAATTCTAATTTCTCCAGAGAAAATAAAAAGTTTCCACTTCAGTTTTAAGTTTACCAAGACATAAAAAATTTAAAGTTCAGTTCTAAATTTTTCCTTAGAAGATAGGAATAGTTATACTTTGATTGTGATTATTTTCTATGAAGATAAAAAGTTTCACTTTAATTCTAAATTTTCTTAAATTCAGTTCCGACCTTTCTCAAAGAGATGAAAAAATTTAAAGTTCTGTTCAATATATTTTCTCGGAAGAAGAAAAGTTCAACTTCGATTCTGAATTTTCTCATTGAAAATGAATTATGTTATTGATCAATTCTATTTCTCCAAAATAATATAAAAATTTTCCACTTCAGTTCAGATTTTTCTCAAAGAGATGAAAAATTTAAAATACTATTCCAAATTTTTCATAGAAGATAGAAAAGTTCAAGTTCTCTTCTGAATTTTACCAACAAACACAATTCAATTCTAATTTCTCCAGAGAAAATAAAAAGCTTCCACTTCAGTTTTAAGTTCACCAAGACATAAAAAATTTAAAGTTCTGTTCTAAATTTTTCTGTAGAAGATAGGAAAAGTTATACTATGATAGTGATTATTTACCATGAAGATAAAAAGTTTCACTTTAATTCTAAATTTTCTTAAATTCAGTTCCGACTTTTCACATAGAGATGAAAAAAATTTAAAGTTCTGTTCCAAATTTTTCATAGAATATTGGAAAAGTTATACTTTGATCGTGAATATTCAAGTTCTCTTCTGAATTTTACCAAAGAACACAATTCAATTCTAATTTCTCCAGAGAAAATAAAAAGCTGCCACTTCAGTTTTAAGTTCGCCATGACATAAAAAATTTAAAGTTCAGTTCTAAATTTCTACATAGAAGATAGGAAAAGTTATACTATGATTGTGATTATTTTCTATGAAGATTAAAAGTTTCACTTCAATTTTAAATTTTCTCAAAGAAGTGAAGAAAAGTTCAACTTCGATTCTGAATTTTCTCAATGAAAATGAAATAAGTTATTGATCATTTCTATTTTCCCAAAATAATATAAAAATTTTCCACTTCAGTTCAGATTTTTCTCAAACAGATGAAAAAATTTAAAATACTGTTCTAAATTTTTCATAGAAGATAGAAAAGTTCTTGTACTCTTCTGAATTTTATCAAAGAACATAATTCATTTCTAATTTCTCCAGAGAAAATAAAAAGTTTCCATATCACTTTTAAGTTTACCAAGACATAAAAATTTAAAGTTCAATTCTAAATTTTTCCATAGAAGATAGGAAAATTTATACTATGATTGTGATTATTTTCCATGAAGATAAAAAGTTTCACTTTAATTCTAAATTTTCTTAAATTCAATTCCGACCTTTCTCAAAGAGATGAAAAAAATTAAAGTTCTGTTCCAAATATTTTCCCGGAAGAAGAAAAGTTCAACTTCGATTCTGAATTTTCTCAATGAAAATGAAAAAGTTATTGATCAAATCTTTTTTCTCAAAATAATATAAAAATTTCCACTTCAGTTCAAATTTTTTTCTCAAAGAGATGAAGAAATTTAAAGTTCTGTTCCAAATTTTTCATAGAAGATAGGAAAAGTTATACTTTGATCGTGAATATTCGAGTTCTATTCTGAATTTTACCAAAGAACACAATTCAATTCTAATTTCCACAATAAAAAATTTAAAGTTCAATTCTAAATTTTTCGGTGGAAGATAAAAAGTTCTAGTTCAATTTAAAATTTTCTCAACGAAGTGAAGAAGAATTCAAGTTCTCTTCTGAATTTTACCAAAGAACACAATTCATTTCTAATTTCACCAGAGAAAATAAAAATATTCCACTTCAGTTCCTTATTTCACAAAGACATAAAGAAATTTAAAGTTCAATTCTAAATTTTTCGGTGGAAGATAGAAAAAGTAATACCATACTTGTGAATATTTTCATGGAAGATAAAAAGTTCTAGTTCAATTTAAAATTTTCTCAACGAAGTGAAGGAAAGTTCAAGTTCTCTTCTGAATTTTCTCAATGAAAAAGAAATTAGTCATTGATCATTTCTATTTTTCCAAATAATATAAAAATTTTCCACTTTAGTACAGATCTGGCTCGAAGAGATGAAAAATTTAAAATACTGTTCCAAATTTTTCACTGAAGATAAAAAAGTTCAAGTTCTCTTCGGAATTTTACCAAAGAACACAATTCAATTCTAATTTCTCCAGAGAAAATAAAAATCTTCCACTTTCAGTTCTTTATTTCACAAAGACATAAAGAAATTTAAAGTTCAATTCTAAATTTTTCGGTGGAAGATAGAAAAAGTAATACCATACTTGTGATTATTTTCACGGAAGATAAAAAGTTCTAGTTCAATTTAAAATTTTCTCAACGAAGTGAAGAAGAATTCAAGTTCTCTTCTGAATTTTACCAAAGAACACAATTCATTTCTAATTTCACCAGAGAAAATAAAAATATTCCACTTCAGTTCTTTATTTCACAAAGACATAAAGAAATTTAATGTTCAATTCTAATTTTTCGGTGGAAGATAGAAAAAGTAATACCATACTTGTGAATATTTTCACGGAAGATAAAAAGTTCTAGTTCAATTTAAAATTTTCTCAACGAAGTGAAGGAAAGTTCAAGTTCTCTTCTGAACTTTACCAAAGAACACACTTCAATTCTAATTTCTCCAGAGAAAACAAAAATCTTCCACTTCAGTTCTTTATTTCACAGAGACATAAAGAAATTTAAAGTTCAATTCTAAATTTTTCGGTGGGAGATAGAAAAATTAATACCATACTTGTGAGACTAAAAATGAAGATATTTATGCAGAGTTTCAACTAGCTATGGCTAAGTTTGCTAAAGACAAGCTATTTTCTTGCGAAAACACACAAACTCAGAAAAAATGTTCAATGTTCCTTTAGTACCTACGCAATTAGACTAAAAATGAAGATATTTATGCAGAGTTTCAACTAGCTATGGCTAATTTTGCTAAAGACAAGCTATTTTCGTGCGAAAACACACAAAATCAGAAAAAATGTTCAATGTTCCTTTAGTACCTATGCAATTAGGCTTAAATGAAGATATTTATGCAGAGTTTTAACTAGCTATGGCTAAGTTTGCTAAAGACAAGCTATTTTCTTGCAAAAACACACAAAATCAGAAGTAAAATGTTCAGTTTTCCTTTAGTACATACACAATTAGGCTAAAAATGAAGATATTTATGCACAGTTTACACTAGCTATGGCTAAGTTTGCTAAAGACAAGCTATTTTCTTTCGAAAACACACAAAATCAGAAAAAATGTTCAATGTTCCTTTAGTACCTACGCAATTAGGCTGAAGTGAAGATATTTATGCAGAGTTTCAACTATCTATGGCTAAGTTTGCTAAAGACAAGCTATTTTCTTGCGAAAACACACAAAATCAGAAAAAATGTTCAGTGTTCCTTTAGTACCTACACAATTAGGCTAAAAATGAAGATATTTATGCACAGTTTTAACTAGCTATGGCTAAGTTTGCTAAAGACAAGCTATTTTCTTGCAAAAACACACAAAATCAGAAAAAATGTTCAATATTCCTTTAGTACCTACGCAATTAGGCTGAAATGAAGATATTTATGCAGAGTTTCAACTATCTATGGCTAAGTTTGCTAAAGACAAGCTATTTTCTTGCGAAAACACACAAAATCAGAAAAAATGTTCAATGTTCCTTTAGTACCTACGCAATTAGGCTTAAATGAAGATATTTATGCAGAGTTTCAACTAACTATGGCTAAGTTTGCTAAAGACAAGCTATTTTCTTGCGAAAACACAAACAAAATCAGAAAAAATGTTCAATGTACCTTTAGTACCTACGCAATTAGGCTAAAAATGAAGATATTTATGCAGAGTTTCAACTAGCTATGACTAAGTTTGCTAAAGACAAGCTATTTTCTTGCGAAAACACACAAAATCAGAAAAAATGTTCAATGTTCCTTTAGTACCTACGCAATTAGGATAAAAATGAAGATATTTATGCACTGTTTCAACTAGCTATGGCTAAGTTTGCTAAAGACAAGCTATTTTCTTGCGAAAACACACAAAATCAGAAAAAATATTGTTAGGTTAAGTTAGATTAGGTTAGGTTAGCCTACGTACGCGCGCATATAGGTTAGGTTAGGTTGGATTAAGTTAGGTTAGGTTAAGTTAGGTTAGGTTAGTTAGGTTAGATTAAGTTAGGTTAGGTTAAGTTAGGTTAGGCTAGGTTAGCCTACGTACGCGCGCGTACGTAGGCTAACCTAGCCTAACCTAACTTAACCTAACCTAACTTAATCTAACCTAACCTAACCTAACTTAACCTAACCTAACTTAATCCAACCTAACCTAACCTATATGCGCGCGTACGTAGGCTAACCTAACCTAATCTAACTTAACCTAACCTAACAATATTTTTTCTGATTTTGTGTGTTTTCGCAAGAAAATAGCTTGTCTTTAGCAAACTTAGCCATAGCTAGTTGAAACAGTGCATAAATATCTTCATTTTTATCCTAATTGCGTAGGTACTAAAGGAACATTGAACATTTTTTCTGATTTTGTGTGTTTTCGCAAGAAAATAGCTTGTCTTTAGCAAACTTAGTCATAGCTAGTTGAAACTCTGCATAAATATCTTCATTTTTAGCCTAATTGCGTAGGTACTAAAGGTACATTGAACATTTTTTCTGATTTTGTTTGTGTTTTCGCAAGAAAATAGCTTGTCTTTAGCAAACTTAGCCATAGTTAGTTGAAACTCTGCATAAATATCTTCATTTAAGCCTAATTGCGTAGGTACTAAAGGAACATTGAACATTTTTTCTGATTTTGTGTGTTTTCGCAAGAAAATAGCTTGTCTTTAGCAAACTTAGCCATAGATAGTTGAAACTCTGCATAAATATCTTCATTTCAGCCTAATTGCGTAGGTACTAAAGGAATATTGAACATTTTTTCTGATTTTGTGTGTTTTTGCAAGAAAATAGCTTGTCTTTAGCAAACTTAGCCATAGCTAGTTAAAACTGTGCATAAATATCTTCATTTTTAGCCTAATTGTGTAGGTACTAAAGGAACACTGAACATTTTTTCTGATTTTGTGTGTTTTCGCAAGAAAATAGCTTGTCTTTAGCAAACTTAGCCATAGATAGTTGAAACTCTGCATAAATATCTTCACTTCAGCCTAATTGCGTAGGTACTAAAGGAACATTGAACATTTTTTCTGATTTTGTGTGTTTTCAAAAGAAAATAGCTTGTCTTTAGCAAACTTAGCCATAGCTAGTTGAAACTGTGCATAAATATCTTCATTTTTAGCCTAATTGTGTATGTACTAAAGGAACACTGAACATTTTACTTCTGATTTTGTGTGTTTTTGCAAGAAAATAGCTTGTCTTTAGCAAACTTAGCCATAGCTAGTTAAAACTCTGCATAAATATCTTCATTTAAGCCTAATTGCATAGGTACTAAAGGAACATTGAACATTTTTTCTGATTTTGTGTGTTTTCGCACGAAAATAGCTTGTCTTTAGCAAAATTAGCCATAGCTAGTTGAAACTCTGCATAAATATCTTCATTTTTAGTCTAATTGCGTAGGTACTAAAGGAACATTGAACATTTTTTCTGAGTTTGTGTGTTTTCGCAAGAAAATAGCTTGTCTTTAGCAAACTTAGCCATAGCTAGTTGAAACTCTGCATAAATATCTTCATTTTTAGTCTCACAAGTATGGTATTAATTTTTCTATCTCCCACCGAAAAATTTAGAATTGAACTTTAAATTTCTTTATGTCTTTGTGAAATAAAGAACTGAAGTGGAAGATTTTTGTTTTCTCTGGAGAAATTAGAATTGAAGTGTGTTCTTTGGTAAAGTTCAGAAGAGAACTTGAACTTTCCTTGACTTCGTTGAGAAAATATTAAATTGAACTAGAACTTTTTATCTTCCGTGAAAATATTCACAAGTATGGTATTACTTTTTCTATCTTCCACCGAAAAATTAGAATTGAACATTAAATTTCCTTATGTCTTTGTGAAATAAAGAACTGAAGTGGAAGATTTTTGTTTTCTCTGGAGAAATTAGAATTGAAGTGTGTTCTTTGGTAAAGTTCAGAAGAGAACTTGAACTTTTCTTCACTTCGTTGAGAAAATTTTAAATTGAACTAGAACTTTTTATCTTCCGGGAAAATATTCACAAGTATGGTATTACTTTTTCTATCTTCCACCGAAAAATTTAGAATTGAACTTTAAATTTCTTTGTCTTTGTGAAATAAAGAACTGAAGTGGAAGATTTTTATTTTCTCTGGAGAAATTAGAATTGAATTGTGTTCTTTGGTAAAATTCCGAAGAGAACTTGAACTTTTTTTATCTTCAGTGAAAAATTTGGAACAGTATTTTAAATTTTTCATCTCTTCGAGCCAGATCTGAACTAAAGTGGAAAATTTTTTATATTATTTGGAAAATAGAAATGATCTATGACTAATTTCTTTTTCATTGAGAAAATTCAGAAGAGAACTTGAACTTTCCTTCACTTCGTTGAGAAAATTTTAAATTGAACTAGAACTTTTTATCTTCCATGAAAATATTCACAAGTATGGTATTACTTTTTCTATCTTCCACCGAAAAATTTAGAATTGAACTTTAAATTTCTTTATGTCTTTGTGAAATAAAGAACTGAAGTGGAATATTTTTATTTTCTCTGGTGAAATTAGAAATGAATTGTGTTCTTTGGTAAAATTCAGAAGAGAACTTGAATTCTTCTTCACTTCGTTGAGAAAATTTTAAATTGAACTAGAACTTTTTATCTTCCGTGAAAATAATCACAAGTATGGTATTACTTTTTCTATCTTCCACCGAAAAATTTAGAATTGAACTTTAAATTTCTTTATGTCTTTGTGAAATAAAGAACTGAAGTGGAAGATTTTTGTTTTCTCTGGAGAAATTAGAATTGAAGTGTGTTCTTTGGTAAAGTTCAGAAGAGAACTTGAACTTTCCTTGACTTCGTTGAGAAAATTTTAAATTGAACTAGAACTTTTTATCTTCCGTGAAAATATTCACAAGTATGGTATTACTTTTTCTATCTTCCACCGAAAAATTTAGAATTGAACATTAAATTTCTTTATGTCTTTGTGAAATAAAGAACTGAAGTGGAATATTTTTATTTTCTCTGGTGAAATTAGAAATGAATTGTGTTCTTTGGTAAAATTCAGAAGAGAACTTGAATTCTTCTTCACTTCGTTGAGAAAATTTTAAATTGAACTAGAACTTTTATCTTCCGTGAAAATAATCACAAGTATGGTATTACTTTTTCTATCTTCCACCGAAAAATTTAGAATTGAACTTTAAATTTCTTTATGTCTTTGTGAAATAAAGAACTGAAAGTGGAAGATTTTTATTTTCTCTGGAGAAATTAGAATTGAATTGTGTTCTTTGGTAAAATTCCGAAGAGAACTTGAACTTTTTTATCTTCAGTGAAAAATTTGGAACAGTATTTTAAATTTTTCATCTCTTCGAGCCAGATCTGAACTAAAGTGGAAAATTTTTATATTATTTGGAAAAATAGAAATGATCAATGACTAATTTCTTTTTCATTGAGAAAATTCAGAAGAGAACTTGAACTTTCCTTCACTTCGTTGAGAAAATTTTAAATTGAACTAGAACTTTTTATCTCATAATATTCACAAGTATGGTATTACTTTTTCTATCTTCCACCGAAAAATTTAGAATTGAACTTTAAATTTCTTTATGTCTTTGTGAAATAAGGAACTGAAGTGGAATATTTTTATTTTCTCTGGTGAAATTAGAAATGAATTGTGTTCTTTGGTAAAATTCAGAAGAGAACTTGAATTCTTCTTCACTTCGTTGAGAAAATTTTAAATTGAACTAGAACTTTTTATCTTCCGGGAAAATATTCACACGTATGGTATTACTTTTTCTATCTTCCACCGAAAAATTTAGAATTGAACTTTAAATTTTTTATTGTGGAAATTAGAATTGAATTGTGTTCTTTGGTAAAATTCAGAATAGAACTCGAATATTCACGATCAAAGTATAACTTT
Source organism: Artemia sinica (assembly GCA_027921565.1). Classification (NCBI taxonomy): domain Eukaryota; kingdom Metazoa; phylum Arthropoda; class Branchiopoda; order Anostraca; family Artemiidae; genus Artemia; species Artemia sinica. The sequence goes on from CM051261.1 coordinate 74,237,650, forward strand.
TCCTATCTTCTATGAAAAATTTGGAACAGAACTTTAAATTTCTTCATCTCTTTGAGAAAAAAATTTGAACTGAAGTGGAAATTTTTATATTATTTTTGAGAAAAAAGATTTGATCAATAACTTTTTCATTTTCATTGAGAAAATTCAGAATCGAAGTTGAACTTTTCTTCTTCCGGGAAAATATTTGGAACAGAACTTTAATTTTTTTCATCTCTTTGAGAAAGGTCGGAATTGAATTTAAGAAAATTTAGAATTAAAGTGAAACTTTTTATCTTCATGGAAAATAATCACAATCATAGTATAAATTTTCCTATCTTCTATGGAAAAATTTAGAATTGAACTTTAAATTTTTATGTCTTGGTAAACTTAAAAGTGATATGGAAACTTTTTATTTTCTCTGGAGAAATTAGAAATGAATTATGTTCTTTGATAAAATTCAGAAGAGTACAAGAACTTTTCTATCTTCTATGAAAAATTTAGAACAGTATTTTAAATTTTTTCATCTGTTTGAGAAAAATCTGAACTGAAGTGGAAAATTTTTATATTATTTTGGGAAAATAGAAATGATCAATAACTTATTTCATTTTCATTGAGAAAATTCAGAATCGAAGTTGAACTTTTCTTCACTTCTTTGAGAAAATTTAAAATTGAAGTGAAACTTTTAATCTTCATAGAAAATAATCACAATCATAGTATAACTTTTCCTATCTTCTATGTAGAAATTTAGAACTGAACTTTAAATTTTTTATGTCATGGCGAACTTAAAACTGAAGTGGCAGCTTTTTATTTTCTCTGGAGAAATTAGAATTGAATTGTGTTCTTTGGTAAAATTCAGAAGAGAACTTGAATATTCACGATCAAAGTATAACTTTTCCAATATTCTATGAAAAATTTGGAACAGAACTTTAAATTTTTTTCATCTCTATGTGAAAAGTCGGAACTGAATTTAAGAAAATTTAGAATTAAAGTGAAACTTTTTATCTTCATGGTAAATAATCACTATCATAGTATAACTTTTCCTATCTTCTACAGAAAAATTTAGAACAGAACTTTAAATTTTTTATGTCTTGGTGAACTTAAAACTGAAGTGGAAGCTTTTTATTTTCTCTGGAGAAATTAGAATTGAATTGTGTTTGTTGGTAAAATTCAGAAGAGAACTTGAACTTTTCTATCTTCTATGAAAAATTTGGAATAGTATTTTAAATTTTTCATCTCTTTGAGAAAAATCTGAACTGAAGTGGAAAATTTTTATATTATTTTGGAGAAATAGAATTGATCAATAACATAATTCATTTTCAATGAGAAAATTCAGAATCGAAGTTGAACTTTTCTTCTTCCGAGAAAATATATTGAACAGAACTTTAAATTTTTTCATCTCTTTGAGAAAGGTCGGAACTGAATTTAAGAAAATTTAGAATTAAAGTGAAACTTTTTATCTTCATAGAAAATAATCACAATCAAGGTATAACTATTCCTATCTTCTAAGGAAAAATTTAGAACTGAACTTTAAATTTTTTATGTCTTGGTAAACTTAAAACTGAAGTGGAAGCTTTTTATTTTCTCTGGAGAAATTAGAATTGAATTGTGTTTGTTGGTAAAATTCAGAAGAGAACTTGATCTTTTCTATCTTCTAAGAAAAATTTGGAACAATATTTTAAATTTTTTCATCTCTTTGAGAAAAATCTGAATTGAAGTGGAAAATTTTATATTATTTTGGGAAAATAGAATTGATCAATAACTTATTTCATTTTCATTGAGAAAATTCAGAATCAAAGTTGAACTTTTCTTCTTCCGGGGAAATATTTGGAACAGAACTTTAAATTTTTTCATCTCTTTGAGAATGGTCAGAACTGAATTTAAGAAAATTTAGAATTAAAGTGAAAATTTTTTATCTTCATAGAAAATAATCACAATCATAGTATAACTTTTCCTATCTTCTATGGAAAAATTTAGAAGTGAACTTTAAATTTTTTATGTCTTGGGACTTTTCTTGTTCCGGGAAAATATTTGGAACAGAACTTTAAATTTGACTCTTTGAGAAAGGTTGGAACGTAAAAAGTTAAAAAATACCATGTTAAAAAATTCAAGAAAGTATTTACAAATTGGGGAGGGGACTCTTTGAGGTTGGAAAATGGGTTTAGGAATGACGTTATGAATGGAACTTGTTCAGAAAAGATATAATAAAGCCATAAAAAAGTATTAAAAAAATGGAGAGGGGACTCTTTGGGGGGCCCGGGGAGGGTGTTTGGGGGACCCTTGGGGGAGGGTGTCCCTTCTGTGTCTCAATGCATAAAAAATATTTAAAAAATGGGGAGGGGAGGAGGGGAGGGGAGGAGGGGAGGGGGAGGGAGGAGGGGGGGGGGGGAGGGGTTGGGGGAGGGGGAGGTGACGGTGAGGAGTGGGGAGGAGAGGGAGAGGGAGGGGAGGGTGGGGGCCCTTTGGTAGCCTGGGGGACCTTTGGGTGCCAGTGGAGGGCCTTTGGGGGTCCTGGGGGTCGGTTGAGAGCCTGGGGGACATTTGGAGACCGGGTGAAGGCCTTTGGGACCCCGGTGGTCTTTTGGGAGCTCGATGTGCCTTTGGGGGGGCCCGGGGTGGGCCTTTGAGGGTCTGGGGGGCCGGTGGGAGCCCTGGGAACCTTTGGGGACCGGGGGGTTCCTTCTGGATTGGGGTATGGGGATTGGAACCCTTTGGATCGGGGTAGGGCGATCGGGGCCCTTTGGGGTTGGGTAGAGGACCTCACGACACTGTTCAAATGGAAGTTGCGTATTATAACGACCACAGAGTTTCACCCTCAAATTCTCTTCTAAAACATCTTCTAAAATCATCTTTTAAAATGTCTCTAGCTGTTTCGCCGAAATAGTTCCATAACCTGTCTAAAACAGTTTCGCCCAAATAATCCCTAAACGTAATTCAGCGTGTTCCTTTTGTTTTTTGGCATCTCTGCGCTAATGCATTTCAAATTACAAAAGAAACTCTTTCCCGCGCTAAAACAATTCATCGCTAAGATGTTTCTTGGAGAATTGTTTCCATGGCCTTTGGCTATTAATATCCTTTGGAGTTCGATCAAAAGAGTTGTTTCCGAGGCAAAGACATTAATGACTTGGATCTATTCCTGGAGAATCGTTTCTATGCGAAAATTTTTAAAGTCTGACAGATGATGTCATTGATTGATTGATCGGTCAAGAAAGGGGAAATTAATTTGTTGTTTCTAAGGGGAATTATTGATTCACGATAGGTGAATTGAGGTCGACAGCACAGGTGTTCCAAATTCCGGGAAACTCATAACATCTGGCTTGAACAACAAATATTGGAAACACGCGATCTCCCGGAAACTCATAACATCTGGCTTGAACAACAACAAGAAGGAAGTGACAAAGTTCCTGTTTTTCCATTCTCACTGACAAAATCCATAAAACCATCAAATAATCAACACACATAACCATCCATGAAAACAGACATAAATGTGACAAAGTTCCTGTTTTTTCATTCTCACTGACAAAGTCCATAAAACCATCCATAAATGTGACAAAATTCCTGTTTTTCAAATTCTCACTTGGAAAAACATCAAATAAATCGAACAACACACATATCCATCCATGAAAACAACCATAAATGTGACAAAATTCATGTTTTTCCAAGTGAGAAAATTCCTGTTTTTTCATTCTCACTGAGAAAACCATAAAACAGACATGAATTGCTGTTGACATCCATAAATGTGACAAAGTTCCTGTTTTTCAAATTCTCACTGACAAAAACCATTAAACATCCATGAAAAACATCAAATAAATCGACCCACACACATAGCCATCCATGAAAACATACATAAATGTGACAAAATTCCTGTTTTTCAAATTCTCACTGACAAAAACCATAAACCACGTGGTTCTCGTGCCAATATATGGTGTTAAAAAAAGTTGTAGGTGGCAGCAGGGGTGCGTGATCGCGCTGGTACCTCCTCCTCTACTGCCTTACCCCGACCACACTCAAGACGTTTGACCTGTTAGAAACCGTTTTTTTTCTACGCGCTCTTAGATAATCAGCTTAGCCTCAGTGAGATAAACTACTATACAGGTATATTTCAATTAAATGTTAAATATATGGAGTTGGTTGGGTATTTAATATAATGCGTTCTCGGCGGCCTGCTTTCCATAATTCTCTGTTGTATTTTCCATAAATTTGTTACTAGAGTATTATATTTTCCTCATATTTAGGTATCTTTCATTATGATTAACCTGACTTTACTTCTTGAGTGTGGTCGGGATAACACGTACCGAGCGCCTTATAGTAAAACTAGCGTTCGGATACTACTTGGAATTAATTGCTCGTATACAAATTTGTCCTAAAAGTTACTGACTACATTTTAGGTGTTTTCTCATTAAAATCGACCAGTTAACAGTTCAATCATACAATTTTCGTCAAGCCATAACTTTCACAAGGAATAAAAAAATTTTCGGACCCCTGCCCCAGTTTCCACATTTGTTCCTCCCAGAGGGATCCCATCGCAATCCATGTTGGTCTTCTAAGGGGGGAGATGCTAAAATCCACCTTGGGTCAACCTATATCGTCTCCTATCTTGATCTAGTCTTCAATAAGAATATGTTTTACATATGCCAAAATTATCATTGATTCGTCCATATATGGCCGAAAAAAGACTAGCTTACAATTAGAAACACTCCTGGCAAAAAGCTCAAACTAAGTGCAGACAAGCAATTTGGCCGCAAATGAAGTTAGAATAAAAAAAATGCAGGTCTACATTTCGGACATAAAAATGAAAAGTTACAATTCGGGGATAGAAAAAGTTCTTATAAGCGGATCACCTATAAGCACCCACTTTCCGCAACCAGGTGTATGTTTCAGAACACCACGTTTGCCACTCAACCACCCTTGGTGCAGTTTACTCCACGCTTGGCACACTTTTGACATACTTGGAACACGTCACCTGATGTAAGTGATTTAATGAAGTGTGGACCCCCCTCGACATACACATAGGGGAATTTAGGAAGTAATTTTTTCCTGAAATTAATCCCATAGACCCCCCCCCCGTCTCTACGAAAAGTGAAAGCTTCAAAATGTACTTTACAAATTTTGCACCTCTTTTAATCAAGGAGACATTCCGACCTCCCCCATCCCCTCTAGCAGTAGTAAGGGTCGGGCTTGTTCGCACATAGGCGGTGTAGAGGCATCCAGTGTCAGACTTCAAAGTTGCAACCGGTGTTGCTAATCTTTATTCCTCGGCCATTCAGCCATGAAGTGATATGGGGGGTGGGGGGTGGAGCCAGTAAAACCTGTGCTTTCACACCCTCTTCCCAGATTGTTGAGGACAAACTTTTCCATGCTTAGATCAAACCTTAAAAATGATTATCAGAAAGTTATTGTCAAGATTTGCCAAAAAAAAACATTAACAATAAAAGAGAAAAAAACAGAAAAAAGCCTAATAAAAAAAAAGTTTAACATAAGAAGGATCGAAAAAATGCTTCCTTTATTGATACTACAACAAACATTCACTTTAATGAGGGTTCTTCTGTGACCTTGCTTTAATAAACTCCCCATGGTGGTGAGTAGATGAGTCGAACCCACGAAAGGAGAACGAAAGAAAAATAAAGAAACTAAAAGAACGGACAGAAATCCTAAGACTAGCAAACATCGAAAATATAAACTTGTGTGATATTACTCCACCACTTACACGCATTATGCAGTGGGTTACGAATAAATTAATTAATTAGCATCATGGTGAAATGGGTTTATGCCCCCCTCCTTCATATGTGTTTTTGCATGAGTAAATATATACAGCCCATATATATTTTTTGCTTGAATTTTACCCTTGAATTTTCCTTGTTTTACCTTGATTACCCTTGTTTCCTTGTTTATGAAGATGTCGTGCATTAGCCTAGATTTTGATTTCCTGCTTTTATGAATTTCCTGTTTGTGCCGTTTCCTACTAAAATTCCTGCACTGGAAGAAGGACAATCAGATTTGGATGCAATTAAATAAGTATAATAATTGTTTTTTATTGAAAGTAAAGGTAACTTGTATACAAAATAAATGTGTATACCTATATTCTTGCCAATACTGTGGGGTTGTTTTTCTCCACCACTTAGTACGCATCTTAGAGTGCTACTTATTCTGCCACATATGGTACACTTGTGCCATTCCGAGCCATACGAGACACAATTCCAAGTGTAGCACGTGCCGAGCATATTTTGAAAGTGGGAACCCCCTAGGCCGCTATTTAGCGAAGTACTGAAGCCTATTTAACGAGCGAAATCTGTATGATGAGCCCTGATTGATTGTGTTATTGTCATTGTCATTGTGTTATTGTTAGTTTTGATTGAATATATTTTTGTGTATGTGCTATATTTTACTTTTATTCGAACTTCGCACATATTCATCACAGCCTAGCCGTTCCTAGGCCGTTATGTGGTTAAAGATGGTGGGAGCAGTGAAGATGTTAAAAATAGAATAGCCAAGGCTCAGGGTGTTTTTTCACAGTTAAAAAAAGTCTGGAAGAATAGGAAGATAAGTCTGCAAACCAAGATTAGAATCTTAGAAGCTACAGTGATGACAGTGGTCAAATATGGCTCTGAAGCATGGACGCTTCGAAAAGCGGATGAAGATTTGCTAGATGTTTTCCAGAGAAATTGCTTAAGGATTGTTCTGGGTACCCGGCTGACTGACCGTATTTCAAACAATAGGCTATACGAAAAATGTGGTTCAATACCGCTTTCTAGGTCTATAATGAAAGAAAGGTTGAGGTGGTTAGGGCATGTTGTGCGGATGAAGGATGACAGATTGCCAAAGATTGTTCTTTTCGGCCAACCATCTAGGGCTAAACGGAAAGCAGGTCGTCCCCGTCTGGGGTGGGAGGACGTAAAGAAAGATTTAAAGGAAATGGGAACTTCGTGGGCAGGTGTAAAAAGGGAGGCTTTGAATAGATTGGGGTGGAGGAGGAGCGTGCGTAGCTGTGTTGGCCTCAGGCGGCTTGGTGCTGCGATGAGTTGTTAGTAGTAGTAGTAGTGTCTTGGTTTTTGGCTTTCTCCCTTGGTGCTGGATAATTGTGTAAGGGGGCACCCCTAATCAAGTATACAGCAACTAAGCATAATTTGGGCTTTATATTTGAACATAAGGGGGGTTGGGCTAAAGTATTGCGGGCTTGCAAGCAAAATGTGTTAGCTACGATTCTGCATATCATGAAGTAATAATTGTTTTCTAACAAACGCTATCCAAATAGTTTACTCACTCCCCTAATGTGCAAATATATAGCACAAATTATAGAAGTCCAATGCATTCTGTCACCCGTCACGTGTCTTTGTGGCTATGAAACCGGTTTTCTCAGATCTTAGAGAGCGTAATTCGCGAAAATGTTCAGTTTAATTAACAAGTACCCAACTTAACAAGGTGTTTTCGTCTCGTGATCTCTTAACGAATGTTATTTAGTTTTTGCCTTAAGTCCGCTAAAATTAGCAATGCAATTAATAATACGTATCCTTCATTGACCTTTTCCAGGGTTCGCCTACTTTCCAAAATCGTAAAAATAACGTGGCACGCGTTACGTGTGACGGAAATGGAGTAGACATGATATGGCGTGGCAGAAGTGTCCATGCGTGATAGAAAAAAGGCACTCCGAGTTAATACACAAAGTGCAAGTTTCATTGGGAAAGCTGATATTTGTCTTGCAGTATCTACGCTATTTAAAATTAAAAGTATGTCTCGCGTGAAAGAAGAAGTACACCAGATGTTGAAGTAGGCAACCCCTAAAAAATTCTCAAACTTTTATTGCAGTTGGTTTGCGCTTGTTTTTTTTTTTTTTGAAAAGCAAACCACATTGAATGCACAAATTAGAATTATTATTGGGAAACTTGATATTTATCAAGCAGTATCTACGCTATTTAAAAGTAAGTTCATGTGAGGGGTCGACAACTTTCCATCACAGGTGTATATCTTGAAGCTCTACACCTGCCGCACAGTTTGGCCACACATGGCAAGGTCCTATCATACGTGGCAGAGTCCCCGCAACGCTTGGCACACTCCAACTTGTGTACGTCATTCCTGACCCTTCGAATTCATGAGATAAAAGATCTTCGCTTAAGTTGATTTATTACGCAAAGTCCCCGGTGGCGGATCCAGGGCCCCCCCTAGCGTAGTCGAAAGTAGTGTAATTTACTTAATTAACTCAAGTTTGCGTTAATTAAACTTGCTCCTAACGCAAGTTTATCGGATCAACCTATTTTGCCCCCCCCCCTAATTTTTTTTATCGGATCAACCTATTTTGCACCCCCCCCCCCTCCCCCTAAAAAAAAACCGTGGATCCGCCCCTGATAGTCCCTTTCATTATTTACAGAAGCATTATTATAAACGTCAGTTACTAAGCTCTTTCTATCTATACGGTTTTTTCATGATCTAAAATTGCAATTTTACAATATATCTTTTCCCAATTACCCATTCTATTACAACGTAATAAAACTTGGCCAAAGTGTACGCGTTAGCTTATATTTCGTAAAGAGCGATGTCTCCAAGTCATTTTTTGGCACTTGTCTGAAATCCGGTAAATGCGCGATGAAAGACCGTATCGAAATCTCAAAGCTGCTATTGATAAACAGGTTTATGAGGTGTTGCTCACTTCGTGACAAAGATTTAAAGTTTATTTTTCGGGGGGTTTAGGGGGGGACTAAAAGGTAGCTAGGTTAGGTAAGATTAGGTTACGTATTCAATATATGCTAAGCTTTTCTATTCTATTCTGCATGATTTAGGGCAGAAGTTAAGTCCTCGGCTCCGTATATCCCATCCCTCCTTCTCAGCTTGATAAAATCATCATAAAGCAGGAATTTTTGACTTCCATGATTGAAAGGCGGGAGGTGATGTTATTGGGTCATGCCACTTTCACTCGCTTCCATTTTTTTTACTTTCCACGGTATTTAAGAATTTTCTTAACTCGGTTCCTGGGCCCGTCCACCCTCCAAAACACTCCCCTCACTTACATACACTAACAGCTTTTGTGACTCAGTGATTACAAGTTTGAGGCTACTATTGAAATGAATACGTTCAAATTGGAAACACGTTATTTACTTGATTTACAAATTGACACATTTCTGAAGTCACATTTTACACCTATCACAGGTACGCAAGGACTTCAATCTGCAAGACAGGATGAGACCAAGAAGGTCCCCGAGGTCCGTGGGGAGTTGTTTCCTCTGACATCCTTCCAGCCCAATTTTGCATATATACAGACTTTGTATCATTTTCAAATCACGACTAATCAAGGAGTAGTTGTAGAAGAGTCCTAAATGCTCAAACATAACAATTAAAAATTATGAACCTGCGAAATTAAAACACACCAAGGAAATATTTTACATTACTGTTTGATTTTCGACGGAGGGGCTGGAGTCTGCTGGCTTCAAGTTTAGAGCTAACATTAATATATAAAAGTCCAAAATCACAGTAAATTAAAAGGATTTCTCAGCATTTTAATAACTAATCTGAGACTAATTTAGCAATTTAAAAAATATAAACTTAAAACAAAGCAATAGTATTTCATTCTCACAAAATTTGGCATTTAAGGATTTGTGATATTGCTAGTTACAAATATGGTGATAATGTTAGAATATAAAATTCCAATCTTAAAAAAAAAAAAATTCACAGATAGTTGATTCAGTTTCAATACAAATGGTATCTAACAAATTCTGAGAATCTGAGGTTTGTATTGCGATATAGAAGGGCCGTCTTTTAGCACTAAGATCTTACAGCTAAGATCTTTCATCTTTCTGCAAAGATTATCGTTTTTTCAACTCATCTTTGTCCTAAGATCTTACAGCTCACTGATGTTAGCAAAATACGTGAAAGACTCCATCTTTCTGCCATATAGAACAATGATGAGAGAACTTTGATGATCTACTCATCATTGTTCTCAGACCACTGATCAGAGCAGAATGATGAAAGACGTTTGCACAAAAACGACCAAAGATGGAAGATCTTTGGTCAAAGATTTCACTTTTAAGCGTTTTCTGACAAAAGATGTAAGATCTTAGCACCTTGATGAGTGAAAAAACAGGGCTAGAGCCATCCAAGCCGAGAGGTTAGCATACTAGATTTGAAATCTTTTGATGGGGAGGAGGACAGGGGTTCGAGTCCTGGTGTCGCTGGTTATTTGGTTTGGAACGACATTTTTTTAAACGCAACTTTCTATGATAAGTCAAGAGCGAGTATAAAACTTAAAAACGAGCAAGTATTACCTTATACAAGATGTCAGACCTAAAAAGAGCAAAAACTACTATGAATGATACATACAAACATCCCACGTACAAGGAAGTCAAATTTCAAAACAACATAAATAGCAAGAAATAAGGGTATTGTTACCTTCCCTCAACCCCCTTAGACGGACTAGTGTCATTTGCGCTAAACTAAAAATGAAAATACATTTTATTCAGTTTTTCATTCAACACTGACAATTTCATCATTAATAAAAATTACAAGAACTTATTTTTTCAATATCAGTTTGTTTCTCGCAATCAAATTAGTTTGATTAGTCTAGTATGAGATTTTTTCAGCAATATTTTTTGAAGTACCAAGGACATCAAAATAAAAATATTTTTAGCCCTATGACTCATTTTAGGTCTATTTATACCTAAAAACCACGGTTTTCAAAAATTCCGGTTTTGATCGTTTCAATATTATGAAGATTTTAGGGCAGTATTACATTTCCGTCAGTGTTACCACGTTGAAAATAAATAAGCAAAACTAATTAGTTAAATTGAATGACGCTTTTGGTGCGTACAAATTCAAACATAAAAAATCTGTTGATTTCCAGCACAGTTTATATAATTACCCAGTAAGTTTACCGCAGATGATTTCTGGCTCTTCATTCTCGCTGCGAACAAAAAGCTCCTCCCACTTATTTCTGCACTTATTGGTGAGCCGGCCAAGTGGTTTTGTCAGTACTTGTTCCGTAGGTGATTATTCTTTGTCTACCCGTGAAAAGATCTAATGCCGCTTATGTTTATATCTGCAAAAACGTTCTCTGGAGCACTCGCACCTCTGTCCGGGTTTTTATAATGGGTGAGATAGGGAAAGATCATACTGGATAATTATATAAACTGTGATTTCCAGAGACAACTACACCTTCAGAGGAAGGCTACACCCTGTTAGCTGTTTTGCGCCATCTGTATTTAGCATATTTTTGCGGATCCACGTTGCTTTTTTTCCTTAGTTTGAAACCCACGACTACCAACAACTACATGACTGCATATGCAAGTTTTTTTCAATAAATACTGAATTCCAAATTTTTTAATTTGTCAAAAATTCAATTGGCATCTTTTGAATTTTTCTTAATTTTAAAGATATATAGTTGGAACTTCCATTTAACCAGTTCAGACAGTAGGATTCTATTTTCACTGTTCTTGGTACTTTAAATGCGATTCTAGGCGTTTACCGCACCCCCCTCCCCCCGTATAAAGTACATCCCCGCAGAAAGGAAATTATTCCAAAAAATTTTATCCTGGAACTTGTCTAGAATTCGATAAACAGGCGAAGAACCGCATATAGAATTTCAAAGATGCCATATGAAAAACAGGTTTCCGCTAGCTAGTGAGTTATTGTTCATTCCGTGACAAAGATTTAAATTTTAGTTTTTTGGGGGTTGAAGGGGCAAAAATAGGTACCTAGGTTAGGCTAGGTTACGTATTTAATATATGCTATGATTTACCCCCACCCCACCCCCTAATGTGCAAATATACAGCCCAGATTTTGTTGCTAAACTATTATATTTTCATCCTATTTTGTTTTATTTCCTTAGCATTAACCAAACTTCACCTATCGCGCGTTTATCGGATTCTATACAAGTAACTTTCTTCCCACTGAAAATTTCCCAAGATACCCCCCCCCCTGCAGAAAACTCCCCCAAGAAAAATGCCTGTATGTTTCCCAGTAACAAATAGTATCGGTAAGCAACAGACGAATTACAAAACTTAAAAATGCACTTAAACTTCGGCAATGGGGATCTCTGATTGTTTTGTAGTTAGCGAGGAGGGAAATACCCCAAAGGGTGCATTTTAATGCCAAACATCCCAGCTTCCGTTGACCGATCAGATAAATACAGAATTAGTTCTAAGGAGAGACGAGGGGAGAGCGAAGGTAGAAATTGATATATGATCCCCATTGCCGTAACCCGGGTTGGTATTTGGTGGGGAGTATTTTTTCAGGGGGGAGGGGGTACCGAAAAAAATTCAGAAAAGGCATCAAAAATGTGAAATTGATATCTACTCCCTTATGATTTCTGGGAATATGTCTGGTTTACGATGTTATTATGAAAGTAATAAGCAACATTAAACCCCAAAATAAGCTAAATTAATTCCGTATGGGAGGGGGTACCCCTTCCTCATCCACATCTCCACCTCATGGTCGCAGAAAATTCGGACGCTGCTCAATAGATCAAAAATTGAGAGTTTAAGTCCTTTGTTCACAAATCTGAAGTGATTAGAGACCAACCAGCCGCGTGGGGGGGGGGGAGATATTTTCTGGCCATCTTAAATACATTCCTTTCAAATAGCTTACAGTTAGTCAACTAGTTAAATCAAACTTTTAATTTAACTTATTTATTTAGTTTTCGCTAAAGCACAAGTTACTCTCTAACTTTCTAGGGGACTCGAGGGGCGGCAGCACTACCTGTATTTGTAGTTTATGATTGTTTCATGTTTCATTTTTTCATTCATGATAATTTATGCTTGTTTAGATTCAGCATCACATATTGGCTAAATACTGCTCTTTTAAGTAACAAACTCGTCCCAATTTAATATCTAAAAAAGACCCTGACCAAGAAAACTTGTCAATCATGACCGAAAACCTGCCTTGAACCAAACCATTTTATGAGTTCCAAGGCACAAAACCAAAAAACAAAACCGCAGAATTTTGCAGATCATGACACGAAAAAATAAAGTTTAGAAGTAATCGATTTAAAAGATTTGGCTTTTTTGTGGTTACACTTCCTTACTACCCAAACCCATCTTTCTTGGGTGTACCCAAGGTTTGTGTGTAAGCGGTACAATGTCAAAAGTCGTTAAGGAAGTTAACCACCATATCAAACTTTAACATCTACCATCCGGGAATATAATCTGTCATAAACTAAATCATAAGAAAAGTGTTCATTCAAGAAAAAGGAGGGAGGGGCAAGGATTTTAAATAAACAGAAACAAGGTGTTTACTAAAATCAAGGAGGTGGGGCATTTTTTTTAAATAAAGTACAAAAAACAAAATATTTCTCGAAATCCAGAGGTACTACTTCCCTTTAAAAAGGAAGTATTGGCAGAAGAACCACTAGATACATCTAAAAATTATGGCCTACAAATCTTACTATTGTGTGTTTACCCCCATCCATTTAGTATTCACCAAAATAATTTAGTACCCTATTTAACAATTTTTTTTCTGATGTTTTTGACCAGAAGATTGTAATAAAATTGTATAGGGTACAACATGGCCGGTCAACGTTCCCTTAAATCCAGGGTTTCCTTCTGGTCACTCTCCTTTTTAGAATTTTTTTTCACATCTTCCGGGCATCAATTGGAGGGAAGCCTCCTCCGGATTATACCGTTTGGAGAAAATATTGCTTTGGGACTTTTTCATTGAAAAATGCCCTTTTTGGTACTTTATTGATAAAAAACAAAAATAATCAAAATTGCCCCCCCCCCGTAGACTGAAAAATATATCTTGCTTCCCCCCACATGTTCGTGAACTGACGCCAGTGGGCATGCGTATATGGATTATAAATGAATTTGGTACTTGTGCATTATATCCAACACAAAAAAGAAGTCAAGTTTGGTTAATGCTAATGAAATAAAGTAAAATAGGATGAATATATGATAGTTTAGGAGCAAATTTGGGCTAGATATGCAGATTAGGAGGGGGTGGGGGGTAAAGCATAGCATATATTAAATACGTAATCTAACCTAACCTAGGTACCTTCCCCCCCTAAACCCCAAAAAACTACAGTTTAAATATTGTAAACGCAACAACAAACCCGCTTTGCAATCCATGTATCTCTTGCAAATACCCGTTTGACGGGTTTCCATTAGTATTTCCTTGTACAGTCTATAGCGCTGTGTTGGATATAATGCTCAAGTACTATAAATTTTATTAGAAATCATAAAAACGGGCCAAAATAGACAACATAGCTGGAAAATAGAATAGCCTACATAAATATGACACCACGGCAAAATGTCAATATTCCGCGGAAAGGGGGTGCTATGATCCCTCGTAGTGATACCCCCCCCCCCACAAAATAAAGAAAAGTTAGCTTGGCATCTTTGATAGATGGTAGTTCCTAACTGACGATTTCGTAACCAGAACCATCATAAAAGGGGTCGTATGCCCTGTGGCGTCAATTCGCGGCAATGTAGCAGGGCGGAGCAAAAATGTATCGTTGAGAATCTAAGGGGGGAGGGCAGTTTTTTTTTCAATTTTTCAACGAAAACACAAAAAAAAGTCATTTTACAATCAAAGTACCAAAAAAAGTTATTATTATTTAAAGTATAGAGGGGCGAACGCCCCCAGCCTATGCTCTCTCCCAATTGACACCATGACGTAAGAAACTAACAAGCCCATGGTAGCGCGGATAGGCCTACAGTAATCCAAAAGACGGTATATTAAACAACGTAAATATATCAGAAGTTCAGAAAAACAAAAAACAGACTTTTTGGCTTTGTAAATTCTTAGTTTCCTCAAATAATTAGCCTATCAAAAGATGCAACTTAATGCGCCTTTTAACGCTCTTTCCAAGCATAATAATGAAAACCATCGCAAAAGCGTCCCAACCTCTTAATGAGGCTAGGTATAGTCCCAGGAGATATAGCCTACAAAAACTATGCGACAATTATAAAAAAAAAAAAATTCGTGAACATTTTAGCAAATTGTTAGATATAGCCCAATATATACAAATCTTGATGATTTGTATTATTTTTCGTACTTACTTACCACCAACATTTAGATTTTAATGCCCATGAAAAAAAAAAAGTTGTTTATAACCATTAGAATCTGAGTTAAGGTTTATTATAGGATAGATATCCGTTAGGAAAAACACTGCCGTTGCATCTGCGTCCACCCCCTTCCCCCTAACTGGGACAGATATGCTACAGCCTTAGGCATTATACAAAACTTTGCTGATACTGCGTTTTTTTCTCAATTTGGCATTATGAATCAACTATAGATGATATATAAGCACTGAAAATAATTCAAGCCAATCTAACCAGCAAATGTGTGTACATAGCCATACTAGATGCACAGCAATTTGCTGTCCTTTTTTTCGTATTGGAAAGACGGTGGTACTTTTTACTTGGAAAGACGGTGATCGGAAAGAGCGTAAAAGGGGAATAATTTTTCGTTGTTCATATTATTGACTTTGGAATAAATTGAACATACCACGCGATGCCTTTTTTTATGCTCTTTCCAAATATAATAATCCCCTTTTTCGCAAAGGAATTTTACCCCCACCCCTATATATACCAATTCAGGGTATATAGGCTATTTGCAGATTAGCGGTGGGGGGTAAAGTTTAAACGGTACTGTACTAAAATCCAGGACACATGCGAGAAGTGAAGTTTGGTTAATGCTAATGAAATAAAACAAAAATATAAAATGAAAATATGAAAATATATGATGAAAATATAAAATCGGGCAACAAAATCGGGCTATATATTTGGACATTAGGGAGGGGGGAGTAAATCATAGAATATATTAAATACGTAACCTAACCTAACCCAACCTAGGTACCTTTTATTCCCCTTAAACTCCAAAAACTGAAGTAATTTTATAAAAGTCAATAGTATGAACAACAAAAATTTTGCCAAAATATATACCAAATCATGTGTTCACTTTCTTCCTAGGCCTAGATAAGTTATGGAAATATGGCCCTTAATTCTCCATAGTTGAACTGGAAGCAAACCTAAGAATTAAATCTGCAAAATGAAAATTATAGGCTACAATGAAACAAAAAATTTGTCATTAAAGTTTTATCTTTCGGGGGGGGGGGGGGGGGGGGGGTGGAGTTTAAACTGTTACCGGACACAATTTAGTTTCTGGATAAAAATTCATTCACCAGTAAAGATCTAAATTAGGGGCTATTAAGAGGGAAACAAAACAATTTTTTCTTCATAATATGCAAAATAATTGTAGCTAACTGACTCACAAAGCCTATTTTTCAAGATAGAAAAAAGCCAATCACCTAGAACTGAAAAATTTCCCACTTGGCCTACCTGTTGCGCTGGACATTCTGGCCTTCTCCATTTTTAATTCCAAATACTTTAAGCATATTTAAAACCATAATTGATCGAGAATCCAGTTAAGACAACATATTCTTTACAAAAACTTCTTCTCATGCAAATGCAAGACAAAGTACCACTCGATTTAGAGTCTAAATTGCAACTAAATTTGAATGAACGAAAAATAATGACAGTGCGTAACAAAAGCGCTTGCGCACTCACCAGGAGTTTTTAGTTTTCCTTTTTTCTCTCCCGTTTTTTGAAATTAAGTGTAATTTTCACTGAGGATTTATGCGATATATATATATATATATATATATATATATAATATATATATATATATATATATATATATATATATATATATATATATATATATATATATATATATAATATATATATATATATAGATATATATATATATATATATATATATATATAGATATATATATATATATATATATATATATCTATATATATATATATATATATATATATAATATATATATATATATATATATATATATATATATATATATATATATATATATTATATATATATATATATATATATATCTATATATATATATATAGTATATATATATATATATATAGATATATATATATATATATATATATATATATATATATATATATATATATATATATATATATATATATATATTATATATATATATATATATATATATATATAT
The DNA here is from genome assembly GCA_027921565.1 of Artemia sinica. NCBI lineage: Eukaryota > Metazoa > Arthropoda > Branchiopoda > Anostraca > Artemiidae > Artemia > Artemia sinica. The sequence goes on from CM051261.1 coordinate 74,254,604, forward strand.
ATATATATATATATATATATATTATATATATATATATATAATATATATATATATATATATAGATATTATATATATATATAGATATATATATATATATATATATATATATATATATATCTATATATATATATATATATATATATATATATATATATATATATATATATTATATATATATATATATATATATATATATATATATATATATATAATATATATATATATATATATATATATATATATATATTATATATATATATATATATTATATATATATATATATCTATATATATATATATATATATATCTATATATATATATATATATATATATATATATATAATAGTACCGGAGCCCGGCGACTCGCCGCCGTCGCCAGGCACTCGGCACACAGCTGGGTTCTATATATGGACTCTCTCTTTCGCTCGTCTTGAGTAGCAGACGATTCAAACCTTTTCTTGATGTCATCCTTTGAATGAATGAATGCATTTATTACCCATCAAATTAAAAACAGATGGAGCACAACAAAAAACAAGAAAAAACGCAAAAACACTAATTCTTCTGAAACAAACAAAAAAAAAAAAAAACCAAACACAACAACCAACAGCTTATGCCAACTACTGCTGGAGAATCATAGCCCAGGGATGGGACTTAAGTGTCAAATTATATCGAGTAATCTGCGCTAGGATAGCTTCTTCAGGATTCATGATGCCGTACCGATGCGAAACATATCGATTGCTTGTCCATGGTGGTAAACGCAACAAAAACTTTGCATACTTGTAGTACACTGAACGCAACTTCAGTCTATCTGTAGCCGTAAATATACGCCAGAATGGGCTGAGGTACAAATAATGGGGCAAAACCATAGCATTGTACACCCGGGCCAGCAGACGACGGTCAAACTTCCGCTTATTTGCCACAATACGGCTATACGTAAATGAAACCCGCTTCTGAAAATGAGAAAGCAGTAACCGCCGCGTCTCTAGTATTGACCGTCCAATAGGAAGGCCCAGATATACAATGCCACCAGCGAGCCCAACAGTAGAAACACCAAGTGTGATGCTTCGACCAGCATCAGATTTCGAATTAAACAGCAGTACTTCAGACTTGTCGGCATTAAACTGAAGTCCAATCTGAGCATACTCTTGTTGTAGTCGAGTAAAATTATCTTCTAGTCCTTGCAGAAAGCGGCTCAGGTTCAGTACATCGTCCGCATAACCAATCAAAGATAAATCAACACCGCGCAGAATGTAAGTCATAAGTGACTTCGATTGCGGCTTTACGATACTGTTATTAAATGCTGTCGGTGACGAAATGGCACCTTGTCTTACCCCCTTTTTTACCGGGAGAAGGGGATAGCCACGCGGAGAAACAGCAACATCATTCAACAGGCTAGTGCACTCACTCGCTGGTAAAGGAAGTTTAAGTTCCGCTTTTAGATTTTCATACATGTCAGCCAGTGGGGCTAGAGAGCAGGGATCAACACCGGCCAAACCCATATCCAGTATAATCTCCTCGTGGAGAAGCGAATCAAACGCGCGCCTTACATCATGAGTGGCTAAAGCGATGCTTTCACCGCGGTCTTCTGCGTCAACTAAAGCGGATACTAAAGCAGAAAGAGCATGGCCGCACCCGAGGCGAGACTGAAAACCGAACTGATGGGCCTGAACTGTACATTTAGTACGAAGCTCCTCAATAATCAGATTTTCAAATATTTTACAAAAAACAGTTGAAACCGTTATTGGGCGAAAAGACGAACAATCGGAAGGAGGTTTATTTTTCTTTGGGATAGGAGTCAGACATCCAATTGAAAAAGAATCGGGCACAATTCCCAAATTAAATATCATTTGGTAAAGGAGGACCAAATGCTCAATAAACATACCCCCACACAACGACAAATGTTGTGCAGAAATCCCGTCATATCCTCTAGACTTTTTTTTCTTCAGTTTCCCAATTGCAGAAATAATCAGACTCTTTGTAATAATCGGTCCCGGACTAGATGCATGCTCAAAGAAATCTTGGAGTCTCGCTTTATAACTATTTTGAAGATGGGGATCCGGAGCAGAAAATTCTTTTTTATAATGCTCAATCCATGAAGAAAGTGGTATAAGAGACGGGGTTTGACTTGGCGCTTCTTTCACAAGACTAGACCACAGCTTATTAGGCCGCGACCGAACTTCTTCCGAACAAGACGAAATAATCGAATTCCGATGCAAAGAGAGCTGCTTTGCAAACTGACGTTTCGTATAGATGTACAGTTTTCTCAGCCACCCATCCCGCGGCTTATCTGCTTCAATCCAGACCGAGAGCCAAAACTTAGCAGAAAAGCAAGCATTGCGCAAATTACTATTAGTTGACCAACCGGGCTCTTCGGTTCCAGATTTTACTCGCCTAATGGGTACCGCCGATTTTTCTGCAAGGGATAGGGCATGAGTAAGTTCACTACAATATAGATTCAGCCGAATTCGAGAATCCCGCATATTCTGTTTTGAACTCCGCATTAATAAATCAAACGGTACGCGAATTTTCGCCAGAATATCATTACACACATTCTGGAAGAGATCAGATGACGCCCTATCCCAATCACTAATATAAAACACAGATCGCTTTTTAGCAAACGGGATAAAAGAAGGACCGACATCATCAAACCGAGCACTAAAAAACAGAGGAAAATGATCTGACGTAAAACTAGAATCACTAACACCAACTTCCACAATAGTTACAGATCGCGTGTGACAAACATGGTCTAAATTAGATGTGCTACCCGAATTATGGACGTAAGTAAAACTCTTATTCTTCGGCGCAACCAAGTAATCATCATCAAACAGACCGAAGATAATACTTGGACGAACAGAATCACCAGAAGAATTAAGTGAGTCAGTTAGGTCACAATTGAAGTCACCAGTCACGATGCAGCATAAGCCCTGCTCTTTTATTTTTCCCAAGCACTTAGATAAACGAGCGACACTAATGGCAAAAAGTCTCTCAGAACGGTCATCGCGATAGTTCGTGGGTAAGTATACATTCAGCACAACCACATTCTGGATTCTAACCGCTAAAAAGTCACTTGCTGAATCAAAGACAGAAGAAGTAAAACATGACTTCACGTAAGTCGCTAGACCACCACAAGGCCGGCCATGAGACTGAGAGCGGCGCGCAGCAACCGAGAACACTTTGTGATTAGTTGATAGTTCCAAAAGGCTCAGGCTCAAAGTGTTTGCAAAATGTTCTTGAATACACACTATGTCACACTTCGATAAAAAGTCCTTCAAAAACACAGACCGACTTAACAGATTTCCATTTATATTCCACGAGGCAATCGCATAAGAGGCTAAGGGTCCTCGATTCATTTCTTCGCTGGGGTAGGTCTATTTGAAGGGCACCGAACACTGTAACATGTATGACCTCTTTTTTTGCATGTGATACAGAACATATCGTTGTTGCACTTATTGTCCTTACTAGATACGTGGTCAGTGCCACCACAGCGGCCACAGATGGGAGATGCGGCGCAATCTGCCGCCACATGACCGAGTCCATGACAGGAGTAGCAACGTTTCGGTAGGAAATTAAATTCCTCGGCAGGCAGCTTCTCGTAGCCAACGCGGACGGAGTCCGCGAGAAAACGGTCTAGATTCTTTCTGGATTCAAAGTACACCTTGAATACTTTCGAATGTTCGTATTTTCCTATTTCCACTGCTTTTACGGCATTTGGGACAATAGTTTCGACATCCGTGTGGGACATACTATTTGGGACTCGTTTTAGAACTCCGATGAACAAGCGCTCCTTCAGTGACGCTGTAACCGTGGGTGTCCTAGACCTCATATTTTCCATAATCTTCTCTGCAGTCGCCTTCGACTTGACGTAGAGCTTCCAGTCCTGTTTAGTCTTGCGAAGTTCGCTAATGTCGTCAGAATTTGGACATAAACTATCCACGAAACCCTTACGAGCAATTGGGTTGTCTAGAGTCTCTGGTAGGTCTTTCAGTACAACGGCATAGGATGGCTTAGTACTGACATGAGCATGACCATTATTGATAGAGACACTGTTGATGGAAACTTCAGTAGTTGCAGACATACTCGGAACAGCGTAGCTTTGGGCTGAGACGAAGTTCCGGAACTCTAGGCACAAGTCATTTACTTTGCGCGAAAGAGTCGCTGTAACTTCGCCAGGAATAGAGGGTACTTCATCCGGCTCATATATGACGAACTTCGGTAGCTGGACATTATTCTTATCACAGTAATCCAACACTTTCAGAATGTCCGCAAACGTATCCGCTTTCTTCTGCCTATCCGTTTGGCGGGTAGACATCTGTCCCTCGGACCAAATAAACTTCTTTGCTTCATTAATTTTCTCTTCAGGAAAAAATCCGCAACCAGTTTGGATAATGTCAGCAGACGTATTTCCTGTACTCCTTGCCCGTACAGCAAAATTTAAAACCGCATTCAGGACTAGTCGATCGGGCGGCATCTTCGTACGAAATGAAATACAGCTCGGCAACGAAGGAACCTAGGAACAAGGGAAGTGTAAGGACCCCCTCAACTGTTCCCCGCAATTTACGGGTAACTTAATACCGGCGGGTACAATACGTCGCTTGCGGGAGGTTCCTTCCCCTCTTCTGCTAGTTCCCAGTACACTTCTTAACGATAAAGAATCAAAAATGGCACAATATAAAATTGAAACTGTAGATGGCGTGCCAATCTACCCGAGAAAAAAGATGGCGCTGGTGAGAATACCCAGTGAAGAGGGCTTATTCTAACAATTGGAGAAGGTCATACAAATACTAATTGACAAAAAAACTAATTTTAGAGTGTAAACAACAACAAGAAAAGACCTCAAAATAATTCAGAAACTTTTTCCAAGTTACCAGCCAAGATGCAAACTCAGACACACAGCCTTGAATATAACAGCCTTATAGATGGCGTAAAAAAAAAAAAAAAAAAAAAAAAAAAAAAAAAAAAAAAAATTCTGAACCTTTTATTGAGGTTCGATACAAACACCCTGGGAAAAACCCAAATTCTTTCTAAAAGTTGTGACCTATTCAGATCGTTGGCCTGAAATATTAATTTGCCAGTTTTAAGAAGAAAAAAAACATGTAGCCGATATTGAGGCCGGGCTCTGGCATGGATCCGCAACACCCTTGAATTTATCGATTCTCGTTGTCACTTATCTCATAACCACAAACAATGTGAAACCCCTTCTTGATGTCATGACGTCACCATAATTCGATATTGATACAACCTGCCTGGGAAAAATGCAAATTCTTCCTTAAATTTTTGACCTTTTTAGATCGTTATAGTTGTCAGATATGTCAATATACCGATTAAGAAACAAAATATATAAGTAGTGTGCTATCTATATATACCAACCATACAAGCCTGAGGCATGAATATGTGTGCTCTTTCACCGATACATGGCTTACCACCGTCATTCATCTATTACTACGATCGGTATATGCTTTAGCAGACATGTTTCTGTGGCAACACCCATTTTCTGGACCAATCAGAGAGATATAGAGGGTACTCCATATATGATAACTTGATTAGTATAGTAATCGGATTCAAATATAAGGAGTGATTTTCATTATAGTTCATATTAGTAAGAGAATTGAATTCAGAGAGGATAGTTTATTATTATTTGAGAGGATATTAGCAAAGAAAATGAGTGGTACGTTTACACTTTTGGAGCTTAATGGTGGAGCAGGTAGCAGCAACAATGAGACAAGGGTGATAGTACCAAATCTGGCAGTGGAAATTACACGAGGATGTAGACTGGAATGGGACGTATGTATGCAAGATACGTGATGTCTTTGAGCAAATTTAAATTGGAGGAGCAATTATGCTTTGCAGCGAAACTGAACATTGTGCATATAAATAGACTTCAAGCTGCATTAGATACACTAGTGAAATATATCGGGGAAAATAAATTGAATCAGTGATTATTATTGTTGTAACTATACTCAATAAAATTGTTTCTAAATCGAAGATATTTTTTCTATAGTAGGTTAGCGTATATTTTTTTTAGAGTAGAAAAAGAATCATGGTTAGTCTGAAGTTGGTTGTGAGAGTGTTAGGACTCTAAAAAATGGATAGATTTGAGGAAGAGAAAATCATGGGGAATCTTGTGTTTATGGAAAAACGTTTTGATTCTATGTGATGATTTTCTAGAGTTTTCAATTCAAAGGAAGATATTTTCTCAAGGAATGCTTGTCGATATAATGAAAACTAATTCTCCGTCATTAGACTATTGCATGAGGCCTGTCGTGGTCCAAATTTACGTCGTGGTCCAAAGGCGTTTGCACAACTTGTTGAAATATTAATCACGACAAGACAAAATGATATAGTGGATTTGCTTTTAAACACACACTAGCTTAGAAATTTAAGACATTTTTCATGAGAAAGATGTTGTTCAAGGATGATTTACTCCTCTCTCTCTCTCTCTATCCCACTCAAATTGTTGATCATAGCTCAGTTTCATTTTGGCGGTGAGTGTCAACACATGAAAAAATGTTCCATACATGTCCACTTTGCATGTATACACTGGGCAGCTGGTCATCATGTGAGATTTGTACAGTGATTGATGAGTATGATGAAAAGTGCAAATTATGCAACCCTTGTAAATTGCATAGAGGATATGCTATACAAATTAAAGGTTGTAATTCGTGTATTGAAGGGGTATGTGACTCTCACCCTAGAGGACACCTATACTCTAATTGCCGCTATGATAAATGTAAACAGTGGGAGAATACATATCCTGGTATGATGGGAAAGAATCCTAAACGTGATTTTAGTTTATTGCTAAGAGATTGGTATCGTCGTGGCTTTACATGGCTTTGGGAGGAGGAGCCGGGTCTACGATTAAACTGTTGGAAAAACAAAAGAATTTGGTGTCTACGCCATCGTTGTGAAGGCAAGGGCTACTATGATTATAAGCCTACTGATTTTTATTTGGCTGTTACGGAATGTGATTCACCACTCGAGGACACTGTATCTGACATTGCTTCAAATAAGCAAATTGAAACATGCGAATTTTACAAAATGAATGAGAATAGTATAATTGAGTATACAAAGAGATATGATAAGAGTGAAGTAACATTATACTGTAAAAAATATGACCCTGACATTGCAGCATATCAGTATCAGTATACGATGAATTCAGATAATCTACCTGCATTAGTAGTTTTCGAAAAATACCTATACGTAGTAGAAGATGAAATCTAAAGGGTAGAAAAGTCGTTTTTTATAATGTATATATATTATTTTTATTAATAAACAATTTTACATACATTTTCAGAACATTTTATTCGTAGGGCACTAAAATCAATATTAAACACGCTTGAAATTATATTTTCCACTAGAAAGTCGTTCAATCGAGGAAAGTCAACGTAAATGCTAAGAAACTGCTTGTAGGTATAGCCACGATATATGAACATGAAAAAGAGCAGTGCATGAAAGCCACTTATCCTAGTCGTTAAATCCTGTACTCTCCTCTGATTTTGAATAATAGTTTTCCCACTGATCTCAATAAAGTTGTTGATATGTGGAGCGTACAACTTATATGATAGGCCAATAGGATCAAAAAATTTAATATTTTTCGCTGTTTGAAAGATGTATAGCCAGTGATCAATCTTCAAAGTCGATGGACTGCTACTAACATGGATTAGGGTATTGTTAACACTTGGAATTTTTCAGTGAAGTCCGATGGTATGCAATAGGACTTGTACTGGGACATGTATAAATCCATATTAAATACGCTGATTTTTTGGTTTATGTTCATGGTGCTAGGTCTAGTAGAATACTGCCGTCGGGTGTGATTTCCCAATAGGTTTCAAATTGACTCAATGATATTAGCGTGATACTCTCAGTCAAAGCATCGGCAAATGTGCACTCTAAACGTACATTCCCTGTTCGCACTATGCTCATATACTGGGTGCAATACAGGTCCAAAATAATTAAACAATGACTTTTTGAAAACATTGAATCGGTTATTCCATTTTCAAATAGGGGGGGGGGGGTGCAGTCAAGGATCCAACGGCACTGGCACTCTTCACAAAGGCCAAAGCGAATTTTGATGGGATTTCTCCATTGATAAATGATGAATCGGTATAACTGCGAGAGCCAGTGGCAATGTGACGTTGATTGGTGATCGTATGGGGGACAAGAAGTTTAATGTTGTTACCATTGGCTCTTAGCTTTTCCACTGACAATGCCACAGATCTCATAACCTGGTGTTTTCGAACATGAAGAATTGCCGAAGTGATAATGACATTTGCATCAGGTGCTGCAGCAAGTGTTTTTCTCAAAATGAAATTCGATGGGGTTAGTTGTAACTTTATGTCAATCTTGACATTGGGGGGTAACAATTGGGATATATTAAATATCTCATGATCTAGATGATACTCCTGGGTCACTGCAGCAGTTAGCTCACCGTCAGTATCAACACCTGATCGATATTCATAGCCCAATGAATGTCCTCTCAACTCCTTATATGTCTTTGGTGTCATCATCATAAATTGTATGTAACTTGCATAGTTGGATAGATTATTGCTAGTGCTCACCAATGTTCCATTAATAAATACATTAATTTGTTTGAACAAGTTCTGTAGGATACAGTTTTCATAGGACAGACCATCGGCAGCAGTTGAGTTGTATTGTCTGACTTTTTCCTCACCGCAACATTTAAATCAATGAATGCTGATGATAAATCAGAAAAATAGTCTTCATTGGAAAATATCTGAAAGTGTATATTTTCCGAGAGGGCCTGTTGAAGATGAAATTGTTCATAGTAGCCATACTTGACACTGACATCAATATTTTCAGCATTTAATAGATTCAATGAGGAGCTGATTGATGGATGCGATTCCTTATGGTGGAGATAGGTTATCTTAAGAGAAGAAATCCTTCTTTGTTCTAACAATCTTTTTCTTCTTCTTCTTCTTATTGGTCTTCTTCCTTTAATTTCTCAACGTCTTTGTTGATGTCCTTCGTTTCCCACCTAGGTAGAAAATGACATGTAATCACAGCTAAACCTTTTGTTATTGCAAGAGGACCACCCAATTCACTTCTTAGTGTTAACTGACAGAGTTCCAAATACGAATTGTTTACAGGAACATACTGAAGATGTTTTATATTATAGTGATGAACATGTTCATGGGTTGTTTTTCGTTCAAGAACACCTAGGAGGGGGACATTTGAATTACCAACTCTCGATATTTCCACAAAGGATGCATAAAGAAATATGCAAGAGTCCGAGGCGAAACCAGGTGGATAATCAGCAAAAATAATGTGATCCATCCCGCTAACAGTGCCAGTGTTTTTACCACTGATCATATTCTGTTTAAAGCCAAGAACATCTCTCAGATTATCATTGAGATGAATCATTTCAGTGTCAACAGGAAAGGTAATGTAAATCTTATCGTGTTCCATTGAATAATTAAAATAGAACTAACCATTCCTTCGATATGATATTTTTCTATTGATTGTACGACACAAATCCGTCATAGTACCATATTCTTTATACTTCAATGTGACAAGTGGATATTCACTAGGTTTAAGTGCTTCAACCCATTCATACTCGACAAAGAGTGACCAATTGAATGGTATAACTTTTATATCATACACACGATCCTTTCACGGGATATTATAGGTATTTTTGAGAATAAAGTCGACAAGAGCAACTTCATATTTTCCGTCATCGAATTTGATGGAAGGGGAGAGTTTCGTTAAAAAAATCACTTGCCTTACTCAAGTCATTGTATAGAGGATCGGGGACGTTGGACATAAATGTTAAATAAAAATCATTGGACATTGTTAATCTCTTCAACACCGATCTAAGAATCAAAATCAGAGTTTTATCCTAGCCACCGAACAAGTAACCTTTTCTTACCCCTACGAGTAAGAGTCTTTAATATCTTTTCAATTTGATAGATTTCACTATTATTTTTAACTTTTTGTAGTTCATAGTCATAAAAGCCGCCAATAATCTCTTCATATTTGGTGTCTCGCAGACGATAAGTTATGGGTTTGGTGTCTAGGATTTTTGCCAATTTAAGCAGTTCAGTGGACCACAAGTAGTTACCCTTTTCAAAAACATTAGTTGTTCTATTAATTCGAACAGTATCAACAAAATTGAATTTTTTCTTCAAAATCGTTTCATTGGAATATTGTTTAAGAAAAGTATCAAATGTATCCTGATCAGAATGTCAAACTTCCGTCGGGGTTGAGTTGGACAATGATCGATGGGGTTTTTGATTATAAATCAACATGATTTTATTTAAATCATGAATAAAAGCAGGTTTTTTCAATGTGCAATTCTATATCTTGAAATTAAAAGTCGAATACTTCTTATCAATCGTTCGGCCAATGCAGCCTTTATAGGACCATGACTATGATAGAGCATTGTATTATATTTCATTAGCACTTTTTCAAGAAGGGGATTAACAAATTCACTACCCCGATCCGTTTGAATTTTTTATAAGAATCTTGTTCGAGAATACTTTCTATGGCCTGAGCAACTTCAACACCTCTCTTTAACCGCAATGGAATGGGAATATGCATAGCGACTGAATATACTGATAGCAAGTAGAATGTACATTTACGGTATATTGTGGCGCCTTTGAATCTCATCTAGAGCTAAGAGATCTGCTTGCATTATATGTAGGGGGGAAAGGCTTTAGTTTTTCAATAATGATTAGCACGAACCCTATGATATCTATGTAGAGTGTAACTTGATTCATTTTGTAGATAGTCTTGTACACTTTTAGTGTGAACACCAGTGACTTTGGAAAGAGTGAGGGGGGGACTTAAACTTCACACTTCACCAATATATTCATAAACACGTTTCAGAACTTCAACCATTTTGAACGTAAACACGTTGTGTAACGTTCACTACCCTTTTCTATACTAGTGGGCGATGATGGTGGTGGCGAAGCTGACTTGATACGTCTTCGCTTTTGTCTAGCTATCAGTGGTGTGCTCCTCCTCCTCCTCATTGTCAAATCAATGTTTCCACTAGGTGTGCTAGTATTTTCCAAGATTGATTTAAAATCTTTTTCTTCTTCTTCTTCGTGTTTTAATGCTGTTGACGATGAGGAAGGAGTGTGTTTCATTTAATATTTTTAGAATTTGTCTATTGTTAATAAGGTTTTTGGGGAAGTTTAATGTATTTAGAAAGTTGTATAGATGACTGTCAAATGATAAAAGTCCTTTACGATTGGTTATCATATCATAGATAAATTCCAGTAGATTATAGCTCTTGCCTTGAATAATAATCCCATTCCCATGGCTATCAACTTGAATATGATGTTTACCGCTTTCCATGAGATATGTTATGAGTCGTTTCCTTTGTTCACGATATGAGTGCGGCATTAGATTTCCAATCCTCGACACTATAGAATCCAATTCATCCTTCTTTAATTGTATCCAAGCAGTAGCAGAAGAATCCTGAGGAGATGGTTCTTTTTTGTTAACACTGACACTCAGATTGCCACTGGATCTCGCACGACAGGGCTTATGTTTGTCCACTCAGATTGTCCTCAAAGTGTTCCACGGGTGAAAGAGCGAGTTCTATTGGGGTGAATTTATAGGGTTTAGCCATCTAGAGAAAACTGTTTACAAGTCCTGCAATTATTGGCAGTAAAAATGTAAAAAAGCTACCGCCCGCTTGAAGAAGACGTTTTCTTTTAAACATTCTTTCCTTTTTTTACAGGCCAATGTACGTACAATGGAACGATGTTGCTTTGCCTGCTGCTTAACTACTTCTGGCAGTTGAACATTGCCCTCGGTCAAATTTAAACAAAGTTCAGATATAAGATTAATGAAATTATTGTCAATACCATGTTTAAGTATGGCCTTCCTAAGTTGGGGTTTTGAAGTGCTTAGAACGGAGAATAAATGTCTATTTTCATGTAGTTTCTTCAGTGTCACGATGGCAACTATTAGCATTTTTTACTGTTCACGGGGTGATATACTGTAATTTCATTGTCAAAAAAATCTTCGGGTGTATTTTGATTAAGATCCTATAGGATGTAGCCGTAGGGTTTATTAGTTGCCTGATTGTACGCTGAAAGCAGAAATGTGGGGGCGCCGGGATAAATTTGTTTATTAAGAGTTATTAGCGAGCTAGAATCACTAACAACTCTGTAGATTATATAGTAGGTACAGTTCAAAGCAAGTGTTCGCATACATTTGCTCTGATGAAAGAGATTGTATAGAGCTAGAGTAACGGAAATCCGTTCATGATGAGAGCGAACGGTAAATAACTGTAGCATTTCCTGGGACCATTGTTCAATGGATTCAGTTAAATCGTCAATAATTAACCAAGACTTTGATTCAATAATGTTGAAAACATAAAGTCCCTGTGTGAATTGTATCTGCACTAACCCTGATATAGCAATTGCTTTTATTTCATCGTATGACTCCTGCCAAATACTGTAACAATAGTAGATTTTTTCGGCTTTTCCATAAGCATTTTATCACAATTTCTTATTATTTTAGTTAAGAGTGTCGTTTTTCCTGACATTGATGGGCCACATGGAAACGATCTGAATGGGGTTTTAAATTGATACATATTGATGTTCCCTTCAACAGTTCACCTACAACTAACTGTAGACTATAGATGTCTAATGACTAAATAATTTCCCTATTACTAATCCGTTCAAGAATAATGAGAAGAACAAAATCAATAAGGAATCATATTTTTTTACTATTAACATAAAAGTAGCAGCACTTTACAAATAATGCAATTAGAAAAAAGCATATTAAACAAGAAAAATAAACTTTTTTTCAGTTATTTATTTATAACAAAAACAAAAACAGCAATTATTTTAAATAAGCACTAGGAAAAAAGCACTTTATATTTAATAAATACACTTCTTTTTTTATTTATTTATAATAAAAAATACAACATTTATCTTAAATAGGCACTTGGAAAAAAGCAAATAAAATAATACCACATTTTTTATTTACAATATTTTTAATTTGAAATGGGGTCCCCCCACCTCCAGCGGGTGGCCGCTGTGGTGGCCGGGAAGAGGGGTGGGCCCACTGCGGTGGGCCGGGGGTGGGGCCGAAGGGGGCATTAAGTTATGAAATAACTATGTATACTGAAAATTAAATTATTAAGAAGTAACTATTCTGCCTTGCACACACATATTGAAAATTTATTGATAAAAAGAAAAAAAAAACACCCACCACCCACCTTGTACTATTCAAGAATTTAAGTTAATCTTTTCAGACTGAGTTGCTTTCTATACTCTACACATGCCGGTCAGAAATTAAATAGTGGCCGTGTGGTAGTACCTTCACAACATCCTTAAGTACATAAACTTTGTCTGATATAGCCGACATGGAGTTTTTATTAACTCTAACTGTGTAGGATTTGATTTTTAAAGAGCGAATCGCCATGACTTTTGCTCTTGGGACTAAACTACGTTCCACACAGTTTCTATAGATACTCATATCGAAATGATTTCTTACAAAGTGTTCAGGCACCCCCTTGCAAACTTGTTTGAAACCTTGTTGTGTGTTTCCACACAGTATATCGTTGGCCCAGAAAACACACAACTGGATATCAGATCGCTTCCTGTTTCAGATTTTAACATTAACGATTGATTTGGGGCCTGGTGTTTCACTAGCTCTGGATAGAGGGATTCATTGCAGTTGGTGTAGTCCATTCGTGAGCTAATGTACTCTCCATTTTCGAAATCATTCAACAAATTTTCAGTTTTAACTTTTAACAGGAGTGAATCAGTGTCCCCGTAATACACTTGAACTTGCCCCGCAATCGGCCATTGTACCTTGCATACATTGTAATAAAATGACAACATGAGTTTTTTGATATTTACGTTATTGCACTCCCTCCTGCAACATTTTTATTTAAAATGATGTTTCTTTTCTTACGATGTAGGAGCACCATATCAGAGTCTATGATTGTGAACGACGTGAAGTTTGGATCCACAATGATTCGAGCACAATCTTCGGGATTTGTTACAATGTCACAGCGACTTCTGTTTCGTACGATTTCGAACATTTTACCGAAGGCTGAGTTTAAAATGAGTTTATAGACTTCTTTTTCAACTTTTGTTTTCGCTTGTGAACGTTTACAGACAAATGTGTCAATAAACATTTTCACGTAAGGCTTTTGATCAAATTGGAGAGTTCTATGAATCTTTGTGACTTTTAAAACATTGGACACCATCCATTTCAATACCATGTGATGTACAACGATATTCTGTTTTGGGTTGAGGTCAGCAATAAGTTTTGGCTTTGAAGGCACCCAGTGCATACTCCCATCCTCGACTAAAGATAAATTGTATGAACTCAGAGAGTCTCTACTCCCTGGACTATCTATGCACGGGAAAACAAAGTCTTTTACCGAGTCATGGATTTTCATGGGTATTTCACCGTCAATTTCAAAAACCATCCCCGGGCCCCATTTTCCTAAAAGGTAGCAATGTTGGGGAAATTCGAAGCACATGGATCGTTAAGCCACTTTTAATTCAAACACGGCAAACAGTAGTGAGACATTGCCGAAGGATAAAGGGAATTTATATCCAATAAACTGCATCTGACTTTTCATCGGTGTGCTGTCCGGTCGGGTCAGTTTTCATGATACAGTCCCCGTGGAAAACATAGCCACCCCTCATTGATCTCTCTACAAACAGATGCTGATCAACGTCGGCGATAAGACATATTTCTTCTTTGCTGATTTTAAGAATCAAGTCCATCACCAGATGAGGAGTGGAAAAATAACACCCTAATTCCAACCCAAATTCCCCATAGGTTTTATCCGTATTTTTGCACACAATGTCCAGAAGAGTCACTACATCACTGACCAAGTACAATTTACAGTAATCCAAAATATTTTTACACCCTCCCTTTGCCCAAGCCCTCTTAGCAAATTCATAGTCACCAGTGGTGCACTGACTGTCAGTAAGAGAATTGTAAAATGTTTCAATAGGCGGTAATGACACCTCATCTAGCCTCGAGGCAGAGTTGTAGTAATCCTATGCATATACGCCCTTAGCGTTAATAAATAATACATTTCATAATCGGGGAAGCGCTGTTTAAGGAGGGGGAAGCTATCAAAATTGTCACTTTTCCGTACCTGTATCAATTGACTTAAGGATTTGGGGAAGAAACTGAAAGAGTATAAAAAACAGATTTTATTCAGGCACATGTTGCCCTTGCCAACTGTTTTCAACATGTATTCTAGCAACAGTAGCCTCTCCGATGATTTGGGTAAGAAATTATATGAAAAAGTACCATCTATCCATGCCTTATCTACAAATCCCTCCTTGGCAATGCGGGCCAACACCGTTAAAATAAACTTTAAATCATAATTGAAATTGTGTATAAAAACTGGTACGAAATATTGCTGTCTAACTTTTACATTGCACGATTGATGTGCAACCCCTCTAAAGTTACTACTTCCCGACGTAATTACCTGCCATAAATGATCGTGGTCGATCACCTTCCTCTTTCCTCCATTACCAACACCATTATCAAACTCTTCCTTGCAAACCCAACATATTTTACGATTTTCAATGGCCATTCTGTCATCTGGTGATAGAAGCATAGGGAAGTTTTGTGTAGCGAAGGGGAGAAATTGCACCATTCGCTGTTTTATTTAGACTGGTCAATGCAGAGCACATGCAGTCTTCACCACCCAACGACTCAACTATATCCAACACTTGCATGGTATTACTGGAATCTCGTTGCGCATGAGCGTAAGAGACCCCTATGGCTTCGTTTATTTTAACACGATTTGGATTTGACGAATCTTACACGTCTGTGAGTCTCGCTTCGCAGTCCAAATCGATCTGATTGCTATGCAGGAGCATGTTCTGAAAGTTCTTAGAACGTAAAATCACTCTATCTCAGCTAACCGTTTCCACAGCCTGGTATCCATGACGTTTATAGTGTTTCATGTGATGCTTTAACTTTAAATCAGTCCAAAATCTGGACAGGCATGTTGGACAATAATAACGTATCCCCCACAGATTTTACCGTCACTTAAAACCCTAATAATATCTGTAATTGGATTGAAATGTCCTAGTAAATCATGCTCTGAGGGTGGCGTGTATAGAAGCCAAACCCCATTCTTCACTGACTCAATGGACGGAACCCCAATTTGAAATAATACCCCCTTTTTATCAGAACGCTGGCCCTCTTCAAATTCTGTTTCATACTGCAACACCGTAACACCAATCTTTAAATGTGAATTAACCCGCTCAAAAATATCTATCCCGCTTAATGTTAAGGGAAATTAACCATTTAAATAATTAAGATCTACTTTAGGAAACTTTGATCCATCCCCATTAACTGCTAATTCGTCCAACTTTTTCTTAGTAGTTTCCTTTTACAGAGGTCTAAAGGCGTTAGTCAAAATTGCATACTTGAAACACTGCAGCCTCACATCGAAACAGATTCGTTGTATTCCTCTACAACCCTCCAAATAAGAATATTTTAATCCAATTGCCCTCACCCCAGCCCCACCTCTTCAAATAAAATCCTTTTTAAATCTATAAATGTTAAACCTTAAATTCTCAATAAATAAAACAACCGACCTGCTACCCCCCTCGTTATAATTATCTGGTTTAGTCACAATGCTGCTTACAAAATCTAAAAAACCTCCTCATAATTTTTCAAATGCGGGCGAATTGCTAACATTTATGTATGCAAGTATTTTGAATCGACTTCTCTCGCATTCTCATTTAAAAAAAATATTTTTAGTGCTATTGATGCTTTTAAACTGTCCGTCCCTCCCCACACCTCCATCTGTTGTTCAAGAAGGGCTCGAAACTTTTTAACATAGGATTGAGTAATAGCCAGGGGGTCTTTTATTATATCCCCTGACATTAAAGACTTAAGGGGGTCATCAAAATATGTGCTGTAGACATTTGTATGGTGCAAGGCAGAGTTAGATAGGAAAAAATCTGGAAGTGTAAATGCTGGTGGGGGTATTGTTTCACTACTATCATCAACCTCAATGGTGGGGGGCGGGTTGTCATAGAATGGTCAATAGCACCACCCCCAGTCTGTCCAATTGCATTAGTTGCCCGTGGTGTAAAATCACCCAATTCACTGAGTATACATTCCACTGTATTTTGGGAAAGCTGAAATAACCAGCCTGTATTGTCCTGTGAGGGAATTTCTTTTGACTATTGACATGAAAACCCAGTTTAGATGCACTTTTTGGGCTACCCCCAAATACTCATTTATAAACCTATTTGTCCATTCTGGGTCCTCAGTCATATCTAGATCACAGGTTAAATCGTCTAGGCTAACCATATCCCCAAAACAATCATTTAGAAACCTCCTTTGCCGCTCCATATTATCAACAACTAAAGCATCGTCATCTCTAAAGCCCATTGGCGGTGTAAGGATTGCCGTAGGTTCATTTTAAATAAATGCTACATGAGCTGATGGTGGCGATAACTCAACGATGTTAATCTATAAAAAAATAAGATTTATTTTCCATGTGCAATATCTACTATTCTATAAAGTCAATAACTATGCCAACTTTTTCCCCCATCAAAACTTACTTTTCCTCCTACCATTATATTGGCTGAATATTTGCCCACTTCAATCCTATAAGGTACCTGAAGATAGCTTAACCAATTTTATATTTCGCCATTTTTACGATATTAATTTCACTGAAAATAATTGAGCAGAAAAAAGGCGCGGTACATATTTGCTGGTTGGTAGGCATTCACGACGTAAAGTATGGCTAATGTCAATGAAATAAATTAAAGTACGATAAAAATATCTGTCACGGAGTTGGCAACACCTCACTAAGAAAGTCATAACCTATTTATTCGTAAAGCATTTCAATGAGCTTCTACTCACATGTTTACCGGCTACTAAATAAGTACCTAAAGTCATGTATCAAAGTTAAAGCACTATCTGATTAACATTTTCTACCCCACCCCCACTCTTTTTTCTCCATCAATTAGTCCACGAGTAAATACACACGTGCGCATGCAACTAGCTGATTACAAAATTATTAACGGAGCAAACGACGTTCGTCTCGTTGAGTTTGCTTAATTAAGACTGCAACTGAAATATGGACTGATTTCACAAGAAGCGGCGTAGATCAGGCTTTGCTACATTGAGCATTATTTACAAGCCAATTTCGGAAAACTCTATTGATCACAATCACAGAAAGAAATTTTTATGAAATTATTATAATAATAGTTTCAGAATATCTATCCCTTCGTGTATCGTAATTGTAAAACTTGAACTTTAACGTCACTTAAAAAAAAAACCCGCGAATGATAAATATATATTTTCTATAAATTCCCTTGAAAGATATGCGTGTTGTATACAAGAAGCCACGAACAAAGACGGTTTTCGTATGCTAAGCTAGCTACAGCTAGAAGCGTTCCTGCATCTGATTTAGCCATGAAACGCGCTGATCGGGTTTTATGTAATGTATTATTTTTTAACTTTGCTACATGCATGCCATCTCTGATTAATCAAGGCGTGAAAGTTAAACGATAAGCAAGTTTTTTAAAAAAGGAATTTGCAAAATTGTAAGTGAGTTATAAACCTAAATAAAAAATATGGGGTTAAATGCACATATGTTAGAAATTGCAGGTAGCTCATTAGAAAAGCCTTCTCTATCTGAATGTGGACATAGCAGATTACACTAACTTTCCCCATAATCAGATCTTATTAGCTCCTTGTTGGTGATGTCAGAGCCGGCATCTAGCTTCGGTCACTTTTGGTTTGGACTTCGAGCATCAATGTCAAAGAATAAAAATTAATTTTCAGTTTTTCACTAGGTGACTTATAACCTTATAGGCCTAAATTACAATCATCTTAAACACATAGAAAAAAAGAACGCCACTCCTACTTGGAGCTTAAACTGTCTATATTTTAAATACAATGCATAAAGAAAAAACACACAATTTTTAGTATTATGGGCGTTTGATATTAATTAGAATAATCTTGAGCCCCACTCCCGCAAACCAATCATCTTAAAAACATAGAAAAAAAGAACGCCACTCCTACTTGGAACTTAAACTATTATATTTTAAATACGATACATAAAGAAAAAAACACACAATTTTGAGTATTATGGGCGTTTGATATCAATTAGAATAATCCTAAGCCCCACCCCCACAATCAATCATATTAAACACATAGAAAAAAAGAATGTCACTCCTACTTGGAGCTGAAACTGTCTATATTTTAAATACAATGCATAAAGAAAAAAACACACAATTTTTAGTATTATGGGCATTTTTTATTAATTTAGAATAATTCTAAGCCCCCCCCCGCAAAACCAAAAGCTATTACTCCAAAACATTAATGATATTATTTATATATTTAAAGGCAACACATTGCTCAATTTTAGTCTTAAAAATGTGATATTTCTGTAAAGTACTTAAAAAGCATTTTAAGCCAGATAGCCTATATCTGAACGGGTATCATAAAACATATTTAAATACAATATATAAAGAAAAAACCGACAATTTTGAGTATTATGGGCGTTTGATATTAATTGGAATAATTCTAAGCCTCACCCCCGCAAAACCAATCATCTTAAACACATAGAAAAAAAGAACGTCACTCCTACTTGGAGCTTAAACTATCTATATTTTAAATACGATACATAAAGAAAAAAACACACAATTTTGAGTATTATGGGCGTTTGATATTAATTAGAATAATCTTGAGCCCCACTCCCGCAAACCAATCATCTTAAAAACATAGAAAAAAAGAACGCCACTCCTACTTGGAACTTAAAGTATTTATATTTTAAATACGATACATAAAGAAAAAACACACAATTTTGAGTACTATGGGCGTTTGATATCAATTAGAATAATCCTAAGCCCCACCCCCACAATCAATCATATTAAACACATAGAAAAAAAGAATGTCACTCCTACTTGGAGCTGAAACTGTCTATATTTTAAATACAATGCATAAAGAAAAAACACACAATTTTTAGTATTATGGGCATTTTTATTAATTTAGAATAATTCTAAGCCCCCCCCCGCAAAACCAAAAGCTATTACTCCAAAACATTAACGATATTATTTATATATTTAAAGGCAACACATTGCTCAATTTTAGTCTTAAAAATGTGATATTTCTGTAAAGTACTTAAAAAGCATTTTAAGCCAGATAGCCTATATCTGAACGGGTATCATAAAACATATTTAAATACAATATATAAAGAAAAAACCGACAATTTTGAGTATTATGGGCGTTTGATATTAATTTGGAATAATTCTAAGCCTCACCCCCGCAAAACCAATCATCTTAAACACATAGAAAAAAGGAACATCACTCCTACTTGGAGCTTAAACTATCTATATTTTAAAAACGATACATAAAGAAAAAAAACACAATTTTGAGTATTATGGGCGTTTGATATTAATTAGAATAATCTTGAGCCCCACTCCCGCAAACCAATCATCTTAAAAACATAGAAAAAAAGAACGCCACTCCTACTTGGAACTTAAACTATTTATATTTTAAATACGATACATAAAGAAAAAACACACAATTTTGAGTACTATGGGCGTTTGATATCAATTAGAATAATCCTAAGCCCCACCCCCCACAATCAATCATATTAAACACATAGAAAAAAAGAATGTCACTCCTACTTGGAGCTGAAACTGTCTATATTTTAAATACAATGCATAAAGAAAAAACACACAATTTTTAGTATTATGGGCATTTTTTATTAATTTAGAATAATTCTAAGCCCCCCCCCCCCGCAAAACCAAAAGCTATTACTCCAAAACATTAACGATATTATTTATATATTTAAAGGCAACACATTGCTCAATTTTAGTCTTAAAAATGTGATATTTCTGTAAAGTACTTAAAAAGCATTTTAAGCCAGATAGCCTATATCTGAACGGGTATCATAAAACATATTTAAATACAATACATAAAGAAAAAACAGACAATTTTGAGTATTATGGGCGTTTGATATTAATTTGGAATAATTCTAAGCCTCACCCCCGCAAAACCAATCATCTTAAATACATAGAAAAAAGGAAGGTCACTCCTACTTGGAGCTTAAACTATCTATATTTTAAATACAATGCATAAAGAAAAACCACACAATTTTGAGTATTATGGGCATTTTTTATTAATTTAGAATAATCCTAAGCACCAAACCCCGCAAAACCAATCATCTTAAACACATATAAAAAAAGAACGCAATTCCTACTTGGTGCTTAAACTATTTAAATTTTAAATACGATGCATAAAGAAAAAAACACACAATTTTGAGTATTATGGGCATTTGTTATTAATTTAGAATAATCCTAAGCACCAAACCCCGCAAAACCAATCATCTTAAACACATACAAAAAAAAGAACGCAATTCCTACTTGGTGCTTAAACTATCTATATTTTAAATACGATGCATAAAGAAAAAAAACACACAATTTTGAGTATTATGGGCATTTGTTATTAATTTAGAATAATCCTAAGCACCAAACCCCGCAAAACCAATCATCTTAAACACATACAAAAAAAAGAACGCAATTCCTACTTGGTGCTTAAACTATTTATATTTTAAATACGATGCATAAAGAAAAAAAACACACAATTTTGAGTATTATGGGCATTTGTTATTAATTTAGAATAATCCTAAGCACCAAACCCCGCAAAACCAATCATCTTAAACACATACAAAAAAAAGAACGCAATTCCTACTTGGTGCTTAAACTATCTATATTTTAAATACGATGCATAAAGAAAAAAACGCACGATTTTGAGTATTATGGGCATTTGTTATTAATTTAGAATAATCCTAAGCACCAAACCCCGCAAAACCAATCATCTTAAACACATACAAAAAAAAGAACGCAATTCCTACTTGGTGCTTAAACTATCTATATTTTAAATACGATGCATAAAGAAAAAACACACAATTTTGAGTATTATGGGCATCTGTTATTAATTTAGAGTAATCCAAAGCCCCACCGCCCGCAAAACCAAAGCTATTACTCCAAAACATTAACGATATTGTTTATATATTTAAAGGCCACACATTGCTCAATTTTAGTCTTAAAAATTTGGTATTTCTGTAAAGTACTTAAAAAGCATTTTAAGCCATATAGCCTATGTCTGAACGAGTGTCATAGAACATGTGAATTTGCGTTTGATAATTGATAAGCTCGCTGAAAGCCAGACGACAGAGAATTTAGTCTTAAATATGAGATACTGCTAAAAGCGTTCTAATAAATACCCTATACTCGAGCAGCTGTCACATAAAAATATGAATTTGCATTTGATGACTGTGATAGTTCCATTAAACCCAGATGAAAGATACCTAGTAGTTAACTATAGGAAAAAAGTCTCGAATGAAAATAAATAATATATATTTACTTACCAAGAATCTTTTAGAGTTCTCCATTGGAAAATGAATAAATTTAGCAATAAAGGGTTATCTTTTCAAGTTTTTTTTTCAAGTTGTCTTTCAAGTTGTTAATCTTATCTTTTTGTTGTTGGTTATCTTTTCAAGTTGTTCAACTGATCCAGAAAAACTAATTACATCTTTATTTATACTGAAAAAACATGATTATATACCCTCTAGATGAAACCAGTATTTTTACAAAGATATCATCTTTGAATAAGTAATATGACGAAGTCGAGTTTTGGCTATTGAACCTAGAAAAACATGTCTGACAAGGCTTATAGTCGTGAAAATATATAGATACCTACCCATGGTAAGGCAGGAACCTGTGAAACTGCACACATATTCTTGTGTAATTCCTTATACATCTCTGATTGGTCCAGAAAATGGGTTTTGCCTCAGAAACCTGTCTGCTAAGGCATATACCGGTCGCAGTAATAGATGAATGACCGTTCTAAGCCATTTCTCGGTAAACTGCACACATATTCATACCTCAGGCTCGTATGGTTGATATATATATAGATTGCAGACTACTTATATAGCCGATTTCGAAGCCGGACCCTTGCACTCGGCATCTGGTAGGCTTGTATATATTGATTCTCGTTGTAAGTAGCAACCTCTAAATAAGTCAGCTTTGTTTACTACTCTAGATAGAACGCTGAAGGGTTTTGTCTTCTAACAGGACAATAATTTGTTTTTACTTCATTTGTGACACATTCTGATACTCGCTTTTTTGCGATTGCTGATAATTCTTGCTGTCGCTTATCTTTTAACTGCATATTTCCTTGTTCTCGCTGTGCCATATCTCTTAGCCGCAAATTACTTTGTTTTTGAGTAGTTTTACTTTTTTGCTGTCGGTTATCTTCAAACCGTATGTTTCTTTGTTCTTTACTTTTGTTTTTACTCATTATAACTGTTGCTGACAGAAGTATTATGACTGTATATACTTGTTTTTGATCTTTTTATCATTACTTTAAAAAATTTTAATACCCTGTACCTTAGCTGCACATATTGGTCTTGTCACGTTTGATCGTCTAAATTGTTCAATTGTCCTCTAGACATTATGGAACTAATTAAACCGCCTTTTGCAAAAAGGCCAATTACACTTGGTATTTTATATTCAACTATGTTCCTTTTGTAATGTCGCATGCGTCATACATATAGAAGCAATATGTTAGTAGTGTGTTATCTAGTACCACAGAACCTACACGCCTGAGGCATGAATATACAGTGCAGTTTCACACCTACACACCTTACCAAGGACAGTCACCTATTGATTCTACGAGTGATTGCGTCATCTAGCCTGAAGGTACCTTGCATCTTGTCCAAAATTGATGGCATACATGGGCGCCCATATGGGGGGGGGGGCAGGGGGGGGGGCTCTTGCCCCCCTGGCTGAATGATGCTGCCTTATTTTTATATTTTTGTTCTGAGATTTCCATTATATAGCATTAAAAGTAGCAAATAGACGAAGTTTGCCCCCCCTGGAATTCAGCTTATGGGCGCCCATGATGGCATATGGTGTTTAGATATAAAAAAATTGTTGATTTGCTTAGGAATGTGTTGCAGGTAATTCAAGAATTGGAATGCTACGCTCATAATTATTTTAAGTTGAAAGTTATAACATTTGTGTAAACTAACTCAATTTGCGAAAAAAGGTATAGTACTTGCATAACTAACTCAATTTGCGAAAAAAGGTATAGTATTTGCGAATTGGGCTGTATGAATGATCTTAATTGGTGATTGAATAATAGGGGTGAGAATGATCTTAATTGGTTATTGAATAGTATAAAGATGCTAAAAAGGGTTTAAACTAATTACCAGTTAAGGTAAGCCCGAAGGGGTTGTTAACTAATAGGCTATTTATTATAAATTTGGAATAGCATCAATCTATGGAAATGGTTGACGATAATAAATGACCTTTTGAGCTGACCTAGCTTTACTTCTCCGATGTGTTCTGTATAATACACAAGCACCATTTGAACAGTGTTTTCATTATAAAATATGTTCTAATATTATAGTATACTAAAAAGTAGATACTACTAGAGGATATAGATGGCAAGAAATAATTTTAATAAAGAAATTCAGAACAATCCTTAGAAATCCTTGGAAATCAAGTAGTGAGGTGATTATGAGTATGAACCATCAAGGACCGTAAGCACCATTGACCCTAATCACCATGGACCTCAACCTCAGAACGCTCCCAATACCCCCAACATCGAATCGAACCCTCCCTCAACTTTTTGGCCCCCTCCCCTCTCTCCCCACTTTTTATGCTTTTTTTTAAGTTTTTTTTAACATGTTATTTTTTTCAAAATTTTTTTACATCTTTTAGAATGACATGAAACATACTTAAAACATATAAAAACCACATTTAGTATTTTCGAAATTCAAAATGAGAATGATATAGGAATGTTAGTCTTGACTATTACTATTAGAAAAATAATGTATGAAAAAACACTTTTTTTAACTTGGAATTTATTCAAATTTTCTTATGTATCTTAAAATGACATGAAGTATGCTTGCGGCTCTACCACTCGTACTCTATGCTTGTTCATAGACATGACGCGGCTTTCCCACTCGTACTCTATGGTGGGTAATTGACACTACCTAGTTTATTGCATGTATTAGATCAGTATTTTTTACGCAGTGGAACGACAAACCCATAACTAATATCTCTAAAAAGTGAGGATGAGCATTTTAAGAAAGTGTGTTCACATGATAGTGTTATTGTTGCAGTGAATTCTGACAAGGAGAAGTATTTAAACTATGAAATAAGGACAAACGGTAGCAATGTCGGAAACGTATGCGTGCATTGTCATGACAGTAAGGAATTAAATTTCTTTGGAGTACCAAAATATTTTAATTGCACAAGTGGTGGTTATGTGAGATTGAGATCTCCGGGGAGGATTGCACTGAAAGACAATGCCAACATAAAAATAATAGTTGATGAAGAGGGGCATCTTCTTGCTAGTCTTCTGATAACATGCTACCTGTTGATAGAACCTATCGTCATCTTTTAGGTATTAGCATTCAAATGAAAGCAAAGGGGTAAAGAGAGGCCTACTCTTCCAAAAATAACGTTGTAATAGACACAGAAACTGCAAAAAAGGGCATTGATAGAAAATATCACAAAGGAATATAAAGATGAATCAATGAAAAGCAAAGTGCCAGTAAACGTTACTAACGTCATTGATCAAACAATCAATGAACCAAATAATACCAAAGACGAAACGCATGTTGAACCTCTCGATGACACACCAGAAAAAATTGTGTATGAGTCAAAATGGAATAATGATTATTCTACTGACTACGAACTAAGAGAAGACAATAGCTACAGTATCAAGAGAGAACATGGTGAACTATTTTATGGAACAGATTCAAAATGTTCAAAGTTGTTCATTGATATTAATAATGTATAATAATATACTTTTTCTATTAATATCCTACATGACATTATTTCATTAAAAATATATTATGCATTACATTGTTATGTGCTCATTATTTTTAGATTATGCTAGCATATCAAACGTTTAGAAAGTCTATTAAAACATCGGAGATTTAAGAAAAGGAATTTTCATGCATCCTTTTGTCGGATACGTCGGATAAAATTGATAAAGTCTAAGTATCAAAGTGAATAAACGCTTTATCAACATCCTTTGTTGGGTATGTCGGATAAAATTGACAAAATCTAAGTATCAGAGTGATTAAATTCTAGATCAACATCCTTTTCTCGGATACATGAGATAAAATTGACAAAATCTAAGTGTCAGAGGTGAATAATTTTTTTTATCGAGATCTTTTGTCAGATACATCAGATTTAATTGACAAAATTTAAGTGTCAGAGTGAATAAATTTTTTTTATCAAGATCTTTTGTCAGATACATCGAATATAATTGACAAAATCTAAGTATTAGAGTGAGTAAATGCATTATCAACATCCTTTGTTGGGTATGTCAGATAAAATTGACCAAATCTAAGTATCAGAGTGATTAAATTCTAGATCAACATCATTTTCTTGTATACATGGGATAAAATTGACAAAATCTAAGTGTCAGAGTGAATAAATTTTTTTATCAAGATCTTTTGTCAGATACATCGAATATAATTGACAAAATCTAAGTATTAGAGTGAGTTAATGCATTATCAACATGCTTTTCGGGTATGTTGGATAATTAAATTCTAGATCAACATCCTTTTCTCGGATACATGGGATTAAATAGACCTGGGTTTCACATAGACCTATACAATCTGGTCTAAGCTCCCGACATGTCGACTCTAGATCAGAAAATGAGGAATACAGTCCTTAGCAATTCAAATGAAATACCAAAAGCCGAGAATCGGAAGACCTCCCAGTAATTAAATTAGAAATTACATATTTACTTCTAGGAAAATTTTTATTATCAAACAAATGGAAATCATTTTCTTGACCAATTTTTTGATCAAAAATAAGCTTGAGATTTAAATAAGACTCTTATAAATTCTTTAATCTATCTATATTAAAGTCTCCGATACCTCTCGGGGATGAAGCTGAAGAAAGAGTCATCACTTACCAACTGCAAACGACGGTCCGTCGTGAAAATTCCAGAAGAGCGAGGAGTCAAAAACAATGAACAGACCCGATTGAACTTCTTCATGGAACACTGAAAGGAAACAAAAACAAACTAATTGACAAAATCTAAGTATCAGAGTGAATAAATGCTTTATAAACATCCTTTGTCGGGTATATCGGATAACATTGACAAAATCTAAGTATCAGAGTGATTAAATTCTAGATCAACATCCTTTTCTTGGATACTTGGGATAAAATTGACAAAATCTAAGTGTCAGAGTGAATAAATGCTTTATCAACATCCTTTGTCGGATATGCCGGATAAAATTGACAAAATCTAAGTATCAGAGTGATTAAATTCTATATCAACATCCATTTCTCGGATACATGGGATAAAATTGACATAATCTAAGTGTCAGAGTGAATAAATACTTTATCAACATCCTTTGTCAGATATACCGGATGAAGTTGACAAAATCTAAGTATCAGAGGGCTTAAATTCTATATCAACATCCTTTTCTCGGATATATGGGATAAAATTGACAAAATCTAAGTGTCAGAGTGAATAAATGCCTTATCAACATACTTTGTCGGATATGCCGGATAAGATTGACAAAATCTATGTAACAGAGTGATTAAATTCTATATCAACATCATTTTCTCAGATACATGGGATAAAAATGACAAAATCTAAGTTTCAGAGTGAATAAATGCTTTATCAACATCCTTTGTCGGATATGCCAGATAAAATTGACAAAATCTAAGTATCGGAGTGATTAAATTCTACATCAACAAACTTTTCTCGGATACATGGGATAAAATTGACAAAATCTAAGTGTCAGAGTGAATAAATGCTTTATCAACATCCTTTGTCGGATATGTCGGATAAAATTGACAAAATCTAAGAGTATCAGAGTGATTAAATTTTATATAAACATCCTTTTCTCGGATACATGGGATAAAATTGACAAAATCTAAGTGTCAGAGTGAATAAATTTTTTATCAAGATCTTTTGTCAGATACTTCGGATAAAATTGACAAAATCTAAGTGTCAGAGTGAATAAATTTTCTTATATCAACGTATTTTGTCAGATACATCGAATATAATTAACAAAATCTAAGTATAAGAGTGAATAAATACTTTATCAACACCCGTTGTTGGCTATATCGGATAAAATTGACAAAATCTAAGTATCAGATTGATTAAATTCTATATCAATATCCTTTTCTCGAATACATGGGGTAAAATTGACAAAATCTAAGTGTCAGAGTGAATATTTTTTTTTTCATTATCTTTTGTCAGATACGTCGAATATAGTTCAAGTTCAAGCTCAAGTTCAATATGGGTTTTAATTAAAAAAAAATATAAAAATACACTTAACTCAGTTCCTTGTGCATTGATGCACATCTGGGCCCGTAATAATTGCACACTCTAAATACAGCGTGGCCTCCTTTCCTCTCCAATTTCCACCCCGAACCGCCATCAAATAACAATAAATTTAACACAACTTCTCCTCCGCTCACACCCCTCGATATATCAAACTAAAATTTAATAAATAATAATAATATCAAAAAAATTTAAACATAATAATAATAAAATAAATCTAGTAAATACATTTTTAATCTTTTAGATATTTTTTCAAATTATTTTTAAAGTAGCCGAGATACCTATATGACCTCAGCTCTTGCGGAAGTGCATTTCATTCTCTAGCACACGCAATTCTAGGAGAAAATTCCGACTTAGCAGTCGGTGTCGGGGGTATATAAATGTCTGATGAAGACCGTGTATTTAAACTATGGATTTGTGATGCTAGTGTAAATAAGCCTTTAAATGGTGATGGAAGAATTCTTGAAAAATATTTAAAACAAAAAACGGTGCAAGATAGTCTGTAAAGTGATGCCATTGATAGTCTGTTCGGTGCTGGGCCTAAAATTTGAAGTGGTTTGTTGTGAAGTGAGTTTAGTCTCTGTAATGTCTCTTGAAATTAGATTGCCAAACTGTAGAACAATATGAATGTGAGGCTTGATAACTGTATTGTAAATCAGGATCAGTATTTTTTTAGGTAAATGGTGACTGAGTTTTCTCAAGATTCCAAGTTTCCTTGAAAGCTTCGTCTCGACACTTGCTATGTGGTGTCTGAACGAGAAGTATTCGTAGATTAAAACCCCTAGGTAACGAACATGTCCTTTTTCTGGTCTCTTGATAAGTCAACGAGAGGTTTCGATACCAATCACATCAGGAGCCAGCGAATCTATACGTGAAAAAATAAAACACTCGATTTGTCAATGTTGATGACTAGACGATTTGCGTCCATCCACAGGTACGTTTCTTCAAGAATGTCTTGTAGCTTCGTTTGAGAGACTTGATGTTTCATTCTGAGCTTGCCATAAATGAATCATCCGCAAATGCCGTTAGTTCGTCCTCGGCTTCTACTATAGACCCCGGCGTCGTTTGTGGGTGACATAGTTTGCAGTAATAAGGGCTATGACTTGCAGGAGCCAGTACTTGCTGAAGATCATTTACGTGAACAAGAAACAATACAGGTCCCAATTTAGAGCCCTGTGGCATCCCGCAGTTAACTAAGACATCATTGTATGGTGTACATTCCTTTGTAACCTGTGTACATTCGACGATTTTCCAGGTATGACTTAAACCAATCTAGGACTTGGTCACGAACTCCAATATGATCCAGCTTTCCTAGTAATATTTCGTAGTGCATGCTATCAAACGCTTTCTTAATATCTAGAAGCACTGCTGCAGGTAAAGCACCCGAAACTAGGATTCTGTTTACGAATAAACTTAGTGAAGTAAGGGCGTCTTCGGTAGAATGGCCAGACCTAAACCCGAATTGGTGGCTGTTAAAAAAGCCTTTGGCCTCTAAATATTGGTAAAGCTGGTTTTTCATTGGCGTTTCAAAGACTTTCGAGAAAACTGATAAGATTGAGATTGGTCTATAATTTTCTGTGTCTGTATGACTTCTACCTTTGCGAAGAGGTTTTATCTTTGCCTTTTTTAACATTTCAGGAAAGACCCCTTTATCTAATGAAAGATTTACATGGTAAGTTGCACTACCAATTTCGCTGGTAATATGGCCTCTAAATATTGGTAAAGCTGGTTTTTCAGTGGTGTATCAAAGACTTTCAAGTCTTTGTAATTCAAGCTCACCTGGTGTTACAGGACTCAATGCCATTGATTTCATACACTTCGGGCCAAGGTATTCTTTGTATGATTTAAATGGTATCCCGACGGAATTTGCTGTGGTATCGCCGATATTTGCGAAAAATGTACTTAGCGATGCGGCAACCTGTGTAGGTTCGGTAATTTCTTCATCATTCATGACCAATTTCGCTGGTAATGTGGAAGACTTAGTGGTTGGCCGTAGTACCGAGTTGATAATTTGCCAAACGTTTCGACCATCCTTCCCGCTTTCCGTCAGCTTTTGCTGCAGGTAGCCACGCTTTGCTCTTCGTAACTCAGTCCGAAGGACTTCCCTGTATTGCTCATACTCCTCTAGCCGCGCTAAGCTCGGAAAGCGTCTATACTATCCCCAAATGTGGTTTTTCTTATTCACACAGGCCAGAAGACCATCCGTCATCCAGGGGCTAATTGGCTGGTCTTTTTTCGTTTATTAGTTCTCGGGTTTCTCACGCAACATCTACTGTATACATCCAAGAACGTCGAGTGAAATGACCCAAATGCTTCGTTTACATCTTGAATCTCCATTACGTTATCCCAGTTTAATTGCTCTAGTTCATGTTTTAAATTCTTCAAGTTTTCCTCTGTTAAACATATAATCGGTAACATAGGGTTGATTCGTGACCTTATCTTAGCTGGTTCTGAAAGGGCGAGTGTTGCATGAATGGGGAAGTGGTCCGATGTGTCGCTGACGAGGACTGCCACCGACTCTGGGAGCAAGAAGCTGAATATGTTGGCGACAAGTGAATGCGTACTCTCAGTAACCCGTGTCGGAATCGTAACAGCAGGATATAGGCCTGAACCTGCCATATTATTTAGCAAATCTGCTGCTTCGGCCGTTAGGGGAATACTGAGGTTAATATTAAAATCTCCCTTGAGAATAACCTCATTTTTTTGACTTTGTGCTAGCTCCAGAAATTGAGCCATATATTCCATAAACTGAGACGTTGACCCTGACGGAGAACGATAAATTTCACCCACAATAACTTTTTTATTTCGGGGCAGCCATACTTCTAGGAACAACGACTCGAAAATTCCTTCAATATTTCGTATAAGGTCTTGCCTAGTTTGAACCGTGTGTGTGTCACGGATATAAATTGCTATACCACCCCTTTTCATCTGTTTTCTGTGGAGAAAATGCCTAGTGTAACCTGGAATATCCAAAAGGGTTTCGGTTTGTTGTGTAATAAATGTTTCACATAGACCTATACAATCTGGCCTAAGTTCCCGACATGTCGACTCTAGATCAGAAAATGA
This sequence comes from Artemia sinica, assembly GCA_027921565.1. Lineage (NCBI taxonomy): Eukaryota > Metazoa > Arthropoda > Branchiopoda > Anostraca > Artemiidae > Artemia > Artemia sinica. The sequence goes on from CM051261.1 coordinate 74,286,002, forward strand.
GGAATACAGTCCTTGGCAATTCAAATGAAATACCGAAAGCCGAGAATCGGAAGACCTCCCAGTAATTAAATTAGAAATTACATATTTACTTCTAGGAAAATTTTTATCATGAAACAAATGGAAATCATTTTCTTGACCAATTTCTTGATCAAAAATAAGCTTGAGATTTAAATAAGACTCTTCTAAATTCTTTAATCTATCTATATCAAAATCTCCGATACCTCTCGGGGATGAAGCTGAAAAAAGAGTCATCACTTACCAACTGCAAACGACGGTCCGTCGTGAAAATTCCCGAAGAGCGAGGAGTCAAAAACAATGAACATATCCGATTGAACTTCTTTACGGAACACTGAAAGGAAACAAAAACAAACAAATTGACAAAATCTAAGTATCAGAGTGAATAAATGCTTTATAAACATCCTTTGTCGGGTATATCGGATAAAATTGACAAAATCTAAGCATCAGATTGATTAAATTCTAGATCAACATCCTTGTCTCGGATACTTGGGATAAAATTGACAAAATCTAAGTGTCAGAGTGAATAAATGCTTTATCAACATCCTTTGTCGGATATGCCGGATAAGATTGACAAAATCTATGTAACAGAGTGATTAAATTCTATATCAACATCAGTTTCTCGGATACATCGGATAAAATTGACAAAATCTAAGTGTCAGAGTGAATAAATGCTTTATCAACATCCTTTGTCAGATATGCCGGATGAAGTTGACAAAATCTAAGTATCAGAGTGATTAAATTCTACATCAACATCCTTTTCTCGGATATATGGGATAAAATTGACAAATCTAAGTGTCAGAGTGAATAAATGCCTTATCAACATACTTTGTCGGATATGCCGGATAAGATTGACAAAATCTATGTAACAGAGTGATTAAATTCTATATCAACATCATTTTCTCAGATACATGGGATAAAAATGACAAAATCTAAGTGTCAGAGTGAATAAATGCTTTATCAACATCCTTTGTCGGATATGCCGGATAAAATTGACAAAATCTAAGCATCGGAGTGATTAAATTCTATATCAACAAACTTTTCTCGGATACATGGGATAAAATTGACAAAATCTAAGTGTCAGAGTGAATAAATGCTTTATCAACATCATTTGTCGGATATGTCGGATAAAATTGACAAAATCTAAGAGTATCAGAGTGATTAAATTTTATATAAACATCCTTTTCTCGGATACATGGGATAAAATTGACAAAATCTAAGTGTACTTACTTGTACTTGTTGCACGTTCAATCCGCATCCAGACTCATCGTGGCGCCCAGCAGATGACGACATGTCTCCTTCCATAGGTTTCACTCGAGGGTGGCAGGCTCCACCATTTCCAGCAACTGGTGATCCTAGTGACGGCCGTATTTTCGGAATCCCCCGATTGGCTCCAGATCAGACTTAATTGTTGCTAGCCACGTCCTCTTTTGGCCTCCTGCCCTCTTCTTCCAGGTAGTGGTTCGCAGGTAGTGGTAGACATTTGAGGCATTTCTTGCTTATATGGTCATCTGGTCTGCGCATTGTGTGGCCAAACAATCTCAGTCTCCTATACTTAACAATGTCAGAAACAAGTGGGCAATCCCCACATCTTCTCCTTACTTCTTCATTCGAGATTCTATCTGAGAGGCGGATACCGAGGATATAGCGCAGGCATTTGTGGTTGAATATATTCAAGCTCAATGCTTCGGCTGCTTTAAATGACCACGTTTCACATCCATAGAGGAGGACAGAGAGAACCATAGCTTCATACACTCGGAGCTTTGTGCGTAGCGATATTTCGCTCCACTTCCAGAGATAGTTCCGTAATTGAAGAAAGCACTCCAGGCTGGCGATATGCGGCTCTGGATTTTGTTCTGAAGATTCACCGGCAGGTTTTACCATCGATCCGAGGTATTTGAACGACTGGACGTCCTCTATCTGATTACCATTTAGGGTCACAGGGGTTTCATCCATCCCATCTGTTCGCAGGGATTTTGTTTTTTGTAGGCTTATTTGGAGACCAATCGAAAGTACCTTGACTGCCACGTCATTTATCATGGCCCGGGCCTCTGCAACGGATTCAGCAAGCATGTCCACATCGTCAGCATAGTCAAGATCTGTGACGGAGAAGGACGGGCTCACTGCAACGCCTTTATAATTGTCCAGGACCCTGAGGATCCAATCGATGACGAAGTTGAACAAAGTTGGTGAAAGGACACAGCCTTGACGTATACCTTCCTCGATCAGGACCAGATCTGAATGATCGCCATCGACTCTTACCCGGGCCTTTTTTCCAGCATAATATGCCTTGAGCAGATTGATGATCTTCTCATGTACACTGTCCTCTCTCATTGCCTCCTATAATGCATCACGATGGACCGAATCAAACGCGGTAATCAAGTCTATGAAGATTTTGATTGTTTCCTGCTGGTGTTTAAACTGGTGTTCAAGGATCTGTTGCAGGCTAAAAATCTGGTCATAGCAACCCATACCCGGCCTGGACCCTGCTTGGTTGGGTCGCGTTCGGCGGTTTCTGGTGTCTCTGAATCTATTTAAAAGTATGACTGCGAACAGCTTAGCAGCAATGGGAATAAGGAATATACCTCGGTAGTTTTTACAGTCCATTCGGTCTCCAATTTTCAAGATAGGGACAATTATTAAGGTCTTCCAGTCATCTGGGATGTTTTCATTGTCCCAGCCTTCGGTTATCACGCTATGAAGTTAATCCACCGCCACCTCGGGGAGAGCTTTCAGTAACTCGGCAGGAATCCCATCTATTCCTGGGCTTTTATGGTTTTCAAAACTTGGATCGCCTTAATTACTTCATCCCTGGAGGGTGGGTCCGTACATACATTTTCATAAGCCTGGTTGTGCGGGGGTTCTGCGGTGCTGTAAGTGGTTGCTTTCGATTACTATCGTCTCCTGGTCTCAATAGCTCTTGGAAATGAACTCGCCACCTTCGATACGTTCCTCGCTGCTTGTGAGTATTTTCCCATCTTCGCCTTAAGCGAGGGGATGGTAGTTTGCTTCTTCTTCCCAGTGTGTTCTCCAAGTATCTGATAGAGTTTTCGTGTATAGTTCCGTGATGCGGCTCTTTCCATATCACTGGCAACATTAGACCAGTAGGCTTTTTTGTGTCAATCTAAGTGTCAGAGTGAATATATGTTTTATCAACATCCTTTATCGGATATGCCAGATAAAATTGACAAAATCTAAGTATCAGAGTGATTAAATTCTATATCAACATCCTTTTCTCCGATACAAGGAATAAAATCGACAAAATCTAAGTGTCAGAGTGAATAAATACTTTATCAACATCCTTTGTCAGATATGCCATATAAAATTGACATAATCTAAGTATCAGAGTGATTAAATTCTATATCAACATCCATTTCTCGGATACTTGGGATAAAATTGACAAAATCTAAGTGTCAAATTGAATAAATGCTTTATCAACATCATTTGTTGGATATGCCCAATAAAATTGACAAAATCTAAGTATCAGAGTAATTAAATTCTATATCAACATCCTTTTTTCGGATATATGGGATAAAATTGACAAAATCTAATGCTTTATCAACATCCTTTGTCGGATATGCCGGATAAAATTGACAAAATCTAAGTATCAGATTGATTAAATTCTATATCAACATCCTTTTCTCCGATACAAGGGATAAAATTGACAAAATCTAAGTGTCAGAGTGAATAAATACTTTATCAACATCCTTTGTCAGATATGCTGGATAAAATTAACAAAATATAAGTATCAGATTGATTAAATTCTATATCAACATCCTTTTCTCGGAAACATGGAATAAAATCGACAAAATCTATGTGTCAGAATGAATAATTTTTTTTATCAATATATTATGTCAGATATATTGGATAAAATTGACAAAAATATAAGTATCAGAGTGAATAAATTCGTTCTCAACGTCTTTATCAGATACATCAGATAACATTCATAAAATCCAAGTTCTATTCAATTTGACTTTATGCGCCCTTACGTTGAATTTAGGTTAGAGCAGTTATAGATGGCAGCACACCCGCTCAGACACACACTCATAGTAAGAGAGATATGCGAAATTCAACGTAACAACGCATAAGGTAAAACATAATAGAACTTGGATTTTATGAATGTTATCTGATGTATCCGATAAAATCGTTGAAAACGAATTTATTCACTCTGATACTTAGATTTTTGTCAATTTTATCCGATGTGTCTGACATAATATATTGATAAAAAAATTATTCATTCTGACACATAGATTTTGTCAATTTTATCCCATGTATCCGAGAAAAGGATGTTGATATAGAATTTAATTACTCTGATACTTAGATTTTGTCAATTTTATTCGGCATATCCGACAAATGATGTTGATTAAGCATTTATTCACTCTGACACTTAGATTTTGTCAATTTTATCCCATGTATCCGAGAAAAGGATGTTGATATAGAATTTAATTACTCTGATACTTAGATTTTGTCAATTTTATTCGGCATATCCGACAAATGATGTTGATTAAGCATTTATTCACTCTGACACTTAGATTTTGTCAATTTTATCCCATATATCCGAGAAAAGGATGTTGATATAGAATTTGATCACTCTGATACTTAGATTATATCACCTTTATCCGTCATATCCGACAAAGCATGTTGATAAAACATTTATTAACTCTTACGCTTATATTTTGTCAATTTTATCCTCTGTATCCGAGAAAAGGATGTTGATATAGAGTTTAGTCACTCTGATACTTAGATTTTGTCAATTTTATCCGGCATATCCGACAAAGGATGTTGATAAAGCATTTATTCGCTCTGACACTTAGATTTTGTCAAATTTATCCCATGTATCCGAGAAAAGGATGTTGATATAGTATTTAATCACTCTGATACTCTTAGATTTTGTCAATTTTATCTGGCATATCCGACAAAGAATGTTGATAAAGCATTAATTCACTCTTACACTTAGATTTTGTCAATTTTATCCCGAGTATCCTAGAAAAGGGTGTTGATTTAGAATTTAATCACTCTGATACTTAGATTTTGTCAAATTCATCTGGCATATCCGACAATGGATGTTGATAAAGCATTTATTCACTCTGACACTTAGATTATGTCAATTTTATACCATGTATCCGAGAAATGGATGTTGATATAGAATTTAGAATTTACTCGCTCTGATACTTAGATTTTGTCAATTTTATCCAGCATATCCGACAAAGGATGTTGATAAAGCATTTATTCACTCTGACACTTAGATTATGTCAATTTTATACCATGTATCCGAGAAATGGATGTTGATATAGAATTTACTTGCACTGATAGTTAGATTTTGTCAATTTTATCCAGCATATCCGACAAAGGATGTTGATAAAGCATTTATTCACTCTGACACTTAGATTTTGTCAATTTTATCCCATGTATCTGAGGTAAGGATGTTGATATAGAATTTAATCACTCTGATACTTAGATTTTGTCAATTTTATCCGGTATATCCGACAAAGGATGTTGATAAAGCATTTTTTCACTCTGACACTTAGATTATTTCAATTTTATCCCATGTATCCGAGAAAAGGATATTGATATACTATTTAATCACTCTGTTACATAGATTTTGTCAATTTTATCCGGCATATCCGACTAAGGATGTTTATAAAGTATTTATTCACTCTGACACTTAGATTTTGTCAATTTTTTCCGATATACCCGACAAATTATGTTGATAAAGCATTTATTCACTCTGATACTTAGATTTTGTCAATTATATTTGACGTATCAGACAAAAGATGCTGGTAAAGAAAATTTATTCACTCTGACACTTAGATTTTGTCAATTTTACCCCATGTGTTCGAGAATAGGATGTTGATATAGAATTTAATCAATCTGATACTTAGATTTTGTCAATTTTATCCGATATAGCCGACAATGGGTGTTGAAAAACCATTTATTCACTCTGATACTTAGATTTTGTCAATTATATTCGATGTATCTGACAAAAGAAGTTGATATAAAAAATTTATTCACTCTGACACTTAGATTTTGTCAATTTTATCCGATGTGTCTGACAAAAGATCTTGATAAAAAAATTTACTCACACTGACGCTTAGATTTTGTCAATTCTATCCCATGTATCCGAGAAAAGGAAGTTGATCTAGAATTTAATCACTCTGATACTTAGATTTTGTCAATTTTATCCGACATACAATGACAAAGGATCTTGATAATGCATTTATTCACTCTTATACTTAGACTTTGTCAATTTTATCTGATCTACCCGACAAAAGAGGCTGATAGAGCAATTATTCACTCTGATACTTAGATTTTGTCAATGTTATCCGACATACCCAACAAAGGATGTTGATAATGCATTTATTCACTCTGATACTTAGATTTTGTCAATTATATTCGATGTATCTGACAAAAGAAGTTGATATAAAAAAAATTTATTCACTCTGACACTTAGATTTTGTCAATTTTATCCGATATATCTGACAAAAGATCTTGATAAAAAAAAATTTATTCACTCCGACACTTAGATTTTGTCAATTTTATCCGATATATCTGACAAAAGATCTTGATAAAAAAGATTTATTCACTCTGATACTTAGATTTTGTCAATTTTATCTGATATACCCGACAAAGGATGTTGATAAAGCATTTATTCACTCTGATACTTAGACTTTATCAATTTTATCCGACATATCCAATAAAAGAATGCATGTAAATTCCTTTTCTTACATCTTCGATGTTTTCATAGACATTCTAAAGGTTTGATATGCTAGCATACTCTAAAAATAATGAACACATAACAATGTAATGCATAATACATTTTTAATGAAATAATGTCATGTAGGATATTAATACAAAAAATATATTATTATACATTATTAATATTAATGAACAACTTTGAACATTTTGAATCTGTTCCATAAAATAGTTGACCATGTTCTCTCTTGATACTGTAGCTATTGTCTTCTCTTAGTTCGTAATCAGTAGAATAATCATTATTCAATTTGGACTCATACACAATTTTTACTGGTGCGTCATCGAGAGGTTCAATATGCTTTTCGTCTTTAGTATTATTTGGTTCATTGATTGTTTGATCAATGACGTTAGTAACGTTTTCTGGCACTTTGTTTTTCATTGATTCATCTTTATAGTGCTTAGTGATATTTTCTATCAATGCCCTTTTTATTTTTCTGGCAACTTCTGTGTCTATTACAAAATTATTTTTACACATGTAACAGTCCCGGCATGTACACAAGATATGGTTTATGATATTAGTAGAAGTGTAGGCCTTTCTTTTCCCCTTTGCTTTCATTTGAATTCTAATACCTAAAAGATGACGATAGGACCTATGAACAGGTAGCATGTTACCAGAAGCACTAGCAAGAAGATGCCCCTCTTCATCAACTATCATTTTTTTTGTTGGCATTCTCTTTGAGTGCAATCATCTCCGGAGATCTCAATCTCGCATCACCACCATTTGTACAATGGAATTTGTTTGGTACTCCAAAGAAATTTAACTCCTTACTGTTATGACAATGCACGCATACGTTTACGATAGTGCTACCACTTGTACTTATTTCATAGTTTAAATACTTCTCCTTGTCAGCATTCAATGCTACAATAACACTATCATGTGAACACACTTTCTGAAAATGATTCATCTTCACTTTTTAGAGATAATAGTTATGTGTTTATCGTTCCACTGCGTAAAGAATACTGATTTAATACATGCAATAAACTAGGTAGTGTCAATAACCCACCATAGAGTACCAGTTGGAAAGCCGCGTCATTGTCTATGAACAAGCGTAGAGTACGATTGGTAGAGCCGCAAGCATATTTCATGTCATTTTAAGATATATAAAAAAAATTTGAATAATTTCCAAGTTAAAAAAAGTGCTACTCCAAACATTATTCTTCTAATAGTAATAGTCACGACTAACATTTCTATATCATTCTCATTTAGAATTTCGAAAATATTAAATGTGGTTTTATATGTTTTAAGTATGTTTCATGTCATTTTAAGATATGTAAAAAAAAGTTGAAAAAATACCATGTAAAAAAATAAAAAAATAAAAAAAACACTTCGAAAAAGTATAAAAAATGGGGGAGGGGGCCAAAAAAGTGGGGGAGGGGTCCTTTGTAGGTTGGGGGTATTGGGAGGGTTCTGATGTTGAGGTTCATGGTGATTAGGGACGATGGTGCTTACGGTCCTTATGGTTCATACTCATAATCACCTCTTTACTTGATTTCCAAGGATTTCTAAGGATTGTTCTGAATTTCTTTATTAAAATTCTTTTCTTGCCATCTACATCTCTATTAGTATCAACTTTTTAGTATACTATAATGTTAGAGCATATTTTATAATGACAACACTATTCAAATGGTACTTGTGCATTATACAGAACACATCGGAGAAGTAAAGCTAGGTTAACTCACAAGGTCATTTTATCATCGTCAACCATTTCCATAGATTGATGCTACTCCAAATTTATAATAAATAGCCTATTAGCTAACAGCCCCTTCGGGCTTACCTTAACTGGTAAATAGTTTAACCCCTTTTTAGCATCTTCATACTATCCAATCACCAATTAAGATCATTATCACCCCCTATTATTCAATCACCAATTAAGGTCATTCATACCTTTTTTCGCAATTTGAGTTAGTTTACACAAATTTTATAACTTTCAGCTTAAAATAATTATGACTGTAGCATTCCAATTCTTTATTTACCTGCAACGCATTCCTAAGCAAATCAACAATTTTTTGATATCTAAACACCATATGCCATCAATCCTGGACAAGATGCAAGGTACCTTCAGGCTAGATGACGCAATCACTCGTAGAATCAATAGGTGACTGTCCTTGGTAAGGTGTGTAGGTGTGAAACTGCACTGTATATTCATGCCTAAGGCTTGTAGGTTCTGTGGTATTAGATAGCACACTACTTATGTTCACTCTTTGAATCATATAACTTATTCTCTTGAAATATACCCATAATTATATTATGATATATTATAAATATATTATGAAATATAATAAATATATTATAAGTATATTTTTTAGATTAAAATTTATAAATTAGTAATTTGTTTTGGTTAAAACTAGGAAACTTGGTTTAAGTCCCAACATGGGCACTAAGATGAAGCCAGCGAGGGGGAGGTGGCAGATCCCTTTGGAAACAAGACGATATTTAAAAAAAAATTAAGAGCCAAATGAGAGGCACTTCTATTAAACCCTGGAAAAACAAAGCTCCTGGAAGAAATTGAACATTTTTTCCCTTTAGGGAAAGGGGGTTTAAATCCGGTAGCCCTCCCCCTGGATACAGCCTTGATCGTGAGGGAGCAACTAGCAAGGATTCTATGTCGAAGGGAGTCAAACTCACTTCTTGGAAAGGAAAAAGTATTGTTAAATAAACAATATTTTAACAGTTTGTAACTGTTAAATAGAGATTTTTACAGTATTCACTGTTAAGGATTTCAAGAATTGCCCTGTCAAATAACTGCAAAAAAAATAAATTAAAGTCTGTTATGGCATTCTGCTTCTTTGTCAATTTTGACGACCCCCTTCTCTTGGAAGTTTTCCAGTAATTAATTTTTTTTTTTTGGGGGGGGGTAGGCAGGGAAGGCCAATAATAATATATTTCTATGTCTGTGTATGTGCCTGGGCATAATAAGAGATTATCCAAAAAGGTGCAAAGTACAAAAAGAGAGCCTTTTAATAACAGGAAGATGTTATTATGCCATTATGGGCTTCTTAATATCCTCGCCGGCATGGATATCACGATCATTAATTGGATTAAGTCTAATTTTTATATCACACTACCACAATACTTATAGATATCAAAACTGGTTTGAATGATTAATAATACTTATCATTTCCCTAATATGTAACGTCATTTAAATTTTCCTTTAAAGAGGGGAGGACTCCGATTGGCATGTAACATAACCTAAAGTCCTTAAGCCAAAGGAACCAGGCGCCAGGCACGTACGCAGGAATTTTTTTTCGGGGGAGGGGGGGATCCTTCAAAACAGAAGATAAGAGGCAAATTATAGTACGCAACCTATACGAAAACCAAAAGCACATATCAACAAATAGAGACTCCCTCTCTATTGCAAATTGCAACCTACGAGAAGAGCTAAGAGGAAACTTTTCCAGAATCTTATCGACTGATACCGAAACGTCTCGATGGACATTCAAAAGTGCCAAGCCATTTAGTCAGCCTTCTTCTTTTCGGCTGCGGAGATAGGTTTTTAGCCTTTTCATTGAAGAAAATGACCTCTCAACACATACTGCAGAAGTGGGAATTGCACAGAAAATGCGGAGTAACGTATGGACGCTGGGAAATATGCCTCGATCACACTCAGTCAGGCTCTGCGCTGCTGTCTTTGGAAAAAGACAGGGAGCTACTTTCAGCCACTTAGCCCCCCATAATTGAGGCTCAGCCTTCACAGCGGTCTTCGAGGTTGTTAGATCTGAGGGATATAAATTGATCAGTTCTTTAACATCGCCAATAGGTTCTTCTCAAACAAACTAAAAAAAAACAAGTTTTTTTTAGTTAATTTCTAAACGTTTTTGAATTAATGCAGCTTTGATTTTGGCTCACCGTACATGAATAATTAAAACGAAATTCGCATATTAATTTTCCTTTTTTTGGCCAATTGGCTTTCTCGGAATTTTTTTCTGACGTAATTTACGAATTAACTTACTTAACGAATTTCTATATCCGTATCTTTTATTACGCATATTAGGGAGTTCGCTCCCTAGTCAATACCTCGCTCTTTAGGCTAAAGTTCGAATTTTGTTCGAATCACAAACCCCTGAATAACAAAGGCCGGTTGATTAGAATAGATAGCTCTTTTGAAAGTACTAAAAAAAACTTTAGCGTAAAGAGTGAGGTATTGACTAGGGGGCGAACCCTCTCATATACGCAATAATTTCTGTTCGTTTTATGTTTTAATGTTGCTTTTTACTTTCAGTTGAAAATATTTTTTTTATTTAATTTCTGATCGTTTTTAAATAATACTGGGAAATCTGGCGACCCCTTCATTGAAATATCCCTTCCCCCAAGGAAATATCCTCCATGGAAAGATCCTTCCCCGTAAACCCCTGCTCTAACACCCCCCCCCACTAGAAAAAAATCCTCCTGAAAACGCCTGTATACTTTCCAATAACCAATACTACATGTAAACAATGGGCAAAGTTTATAACTTGCAGCCCTTCCCCCGGGAACAGTGGGGAATTAAGTCATCATCAAAGACATATTAATTAGATTTTCGATTGTTCTGAACGAAATGGCTATCTCAAAATTTTGACCGGGCCACTTTGGGAAAAAATGAGCGTGGGAGGGGGCCAAGTTGCCCTCAAATTTTTTGGTCGCTTAAAAAGGGCACTAGAACTTTTAATTTCCGTTCGAATGAGCCCTCTCACGATATTCTAGGACTACTGGATCGATACGATCACCCCTGGGAAAAAACAAAACAAAACAAACAAAAACAAATAAACACGCATCCGTGATCTTTCTTCTGGCAAAAAATACAAAATTCCACATTTTTGCAGATAGGAGCAAGGGGAGGGTTCTCTGATGCGCTGAATCTGATGGTGTAATTTTCATTAAAGTTCTATGACTTTTAGGGGTTGTTTCCCCTTTTCTCGAAAATTATGCAAATTTTCTTAGGCGCGTAACTTTTGATGGGTAAGACTAAACTTGATGAAACTTATATATTTGAAATCAGCATAAAAATTTGATTCTTTTTTAAGTATCTCTTGGTATCCAAATTCCTTTTTTTAGAGTTTCGGTAACTATTGAGCCGGGTCGCTCCTTATATACAGTATGTTATCAAACAGTTCGTGGTAACGAACTGTAAGTAAGGAGCGACCCGGCTCAATGGTAACCGAAACTCTAAAAAACGGAATTTTGATACCAATAGATACATCAAAAGAATCAGATTTTAATTCTGATTTCAAATATATAAGTTTCATCAAGTTTAATCTTACTTATCAAAAGTTACGCGCCTGAGAAAATTTGGCTGATTTTCGAAAAAGGAGGAAAGACCCCTAAAAGTAATAGAACCTTAATGAAAATCACACCATCATATTCAGCGTATCAGAGAACCCTACTGTAGAGGTTTCAAGCTCCTATCTACAAAAATGTGGAATTTTCAATTTTTTGCCAGAAGAAAGATCACGGATGCGTGTTTATTTGTTTGTTGTTTGTTTTTTTTTTTTTTTTTTTTTCTTTGTCCCAGGGGTGATCGTATCGACCCAGTGGTCCTAGAGTATCGTGGAAGGGCTCATTGGAACGGAAATTAAAAGTTCTAGTGCCCTTTTTAAGTGACAAAAAAAATGGAGGGTAACTAGGCCCCTCCCACGCTCATGTTTTTCCCAAAGTCACCCGATCAAAATTTTGAGATAGCCATTTTGTTCAGCATGGTCGAAATTATTATAACTATGTCTTTTAGGATGACTTAATCCCTCAAAGCCCCCAGGGGGAGGGCTGTATTGATATTGGGACCCGGCTCAATGGTAACCGAAACTCTAGAAAACTGTATTTTGATACAAATAGATACATCAAAAGAATTGGATTTTAATGCTGATTTCAAATATATAAGTTTTATCAAGTTTTATCTTACCCATCAAAAGTTACGCCCCTGAGAAAATTTGGCTAATGTTCGAAAAAAGGGGGAAAGACCCCCTAAAAGTTATAAAACCTTATTGAAAATCACACCATCATATTCTGCGTATCAGAGAACCCTGCTGTAGAGGTTTCAAGCTCCTATCTACAAAAATGTGGAATTTTACATTTTTTGCCAGAAGAAAGATCACGGGTGCGTGTTTATTTGTTTTTTTTCCCCAGGGGTGATCGTATCGACCCAGTGGTCCTAGAATATCGTGGGAGGACTCATTGGAATGGACATTAAAAGTTCTAGTGCCCTTTTTAATTGACCAAAAAAAATGGAGGGCAACTAGGCCCCCTCCTACGCTCATTTTTTCCCAAAGTAGCCTGATCAAAATTTGAGATAGCCATTTTGTTCAGCATGTTCGAAAATATTATAAGTATGTCTTTTACGATGACTTAATCCCCCGAAGTTCCCTGGAGGAGGGCTGAATGTTATGAACTTTACCCAATGTTAACATATAGTATTGGTTATTGGGAAGTATACAGTACAGACGTTTTCAGGGGAGATTTTTCCTGGTAGTGGGGGGGGCTTGGGGTTATGTTGGAGGATCTTTCCATGAAGTAAGTTTTCATGGGGGAAGGGACATTGCTATGAAGGGGACGCCAGACTTCCCAGCATTATTTAAAAAAAGATCAGAAATTAAATATAAAAACAAGTTTTTCAACTGCAACAGCAGCAACATCAAAACTTTAAACGAACAGAAAATATTACATATATGATTGGGTTCACCCCCTAGTCAATACCTCAATCTTTAAGCCAGAGATTTTTTAGTACTTTCATAAGAGCTATTTATTCTAATTAACGGCCTTTGTGATTAAGCGGTCAGTTTTAAAGAATTGGAACAAAATATGAACTTTCGCTTAAAGAGTAAGGTATTGACCAGGGGGCGAACCCCCTAGTATACGTATTAAAAATATATGAATATAGAAGTTCGTTACGTAAGTTAATTCGTAAGTTACGTATATTTATTACTAAGAAGTTATTTACGTAAATTAGAAGTTCGAATACGTAATTATAGAAGAAGTTCGTTACGTAAATTAATTCGTAAGTTACGTATATTTATTACTAATAAAAACGTTCGTAAATAAAATGAAACAAGTTTCGAGAAAGCTATTTAACCAAATAAAAGTAAATTAATATGAAAATGTTGTTTTAATTATTCATGTACTGTGAGCCAAGATCAAAACCTGCATTTATTCAAAAACGTTCAAAAGTTAAATAAAAAAAACAAGTTTTTTTTAACTGAAAGTAAGGAGCGACATTAAAACTTAAAACGTACAGAAATTATTCCGTATATGAAAGGGGCTGTCCCCTCCTCAACGCCTTGCTCTTTACGCTAAAGTTTGACTTTCTCACAACTCTATTTTTTTTAAACAATAAAAAACTTTAGCGTAAAGAGCAAGGCGTTGAGGAGGGGACAGCCCCTTTCATATACGGAATAATGTCTGTTCGTTTTAAGATTTAATGTCGCTCCTTACTTTCAGTTAATAAAACTTTTTTTTTTTATTTAATAAGAAAAGAGACGGCAGGATTCCGCTGAGGTCTTTCAGAATAACTTAGTACCTTGTGAATCGAGATTCGAGTGATTGTATGAGTTGGTCCCAAAATGGGATGAAAAGGGAAACTCGATAGTAAAATTCTATGTGCTTTCTTCAGGGGTATCATGTGGGATGTTGACGACATTTTTCTTTCGTGGCATGGCAATGGTAATTTCCAGTTCTTGGCACGTTACTTCCGAAAACAGCTGACCGAAATTCTCCTCTGCCTTATTTCGTGTACCTTGAAACATTTCTGTCACACTTTCAACACACAAAATGCACATAGCCATATCGATGTTTACTGACAGCAGCAGCTTAGACCAATTCAGTGTGTACTTCAGAAAAAAATCCATCACAGTAAGGGTCACTATAAAGTCCAAGCTCAGGATGCTATTGGGCAGACTTCTGGCTTTTGACAACGCCACGAAGACCCCATTCAGGGTTGCCACCGTCAGTAGGATTTTACTAGATCTAGTAAAAAAAAAAAAAATCTAGTAAATTTAAAGGATCTAGTAAATTTCCCGAAATCTAGTAAAAACTAGTAAAAAGTCAGGATTTATAGTAAACAAAACTTTTTTTTATTTCTCATGAATTCAGGGAAAAAAATTATCGTAAACATATGACAATTTACAATTTTTGCTTGTTTGTTTTACAATTTACAATTTTTCTTGTCTGTCTCCGAGACAGACAAGCAGTCACCTATTTTCATAAACAGACCTTTCACTTCCGGCGTCTAAAGGTCGACAAAATCAGCTTTCTGTGTATCAAATCTTACCAACTAAAAATGAAGCTATAATGACACTTGGATTTTTGATGATTGGGAATCTATTCGAATCAAAACAAAAGCCAACCACCCAAAGTGATTAGGTGAATCTCCTCAGTTTGAAAATTTCTACTGAGGAAAAAGGAGCCTGCTGAGAGAAATTAAAAGTAAGTAGAAATGTAACAATATATATATATATATATATTATATATATATATATATATATATATATATATATATATATATATATATATATATATATATATATATATATATATATATATATATATATATATATATATATATATATATTATATATATATATATAATATATATATATATATATATATATATATATATATATATATATATATATATATATATGTATATATATATCCCAAAAAAGGATTTTTGAACTTGTAGGTTTCCGGAATTTTCAATCATACTATGAAAACGAAAGAAAAGAGGAAAAGAGAAAAAAAAGAAGAAAAAAGGAAAAAAGATTATGAAAATCGTATTGATTAACTTCCTATAGTAAAAATCGATGCTTGAGGGTGCGCGTGCGGCGTAGCTGCAGGCGCAAAATTTTTTTTCAGCTTTAGTAAAAACAGATGTGATCTAGCAAATTTTTCGTCTCCGATTTAGTAATTTCTTCCAGGTCAGGGTGACAACCCTGTTCGCACACTCCTTTCCAATTGACTTCAGTGTAAGTTTTTAAGACAGCGCCTCGTTTGGCACTAAAGTTAAAGAAATTAACTGTTTTACGAATAACCATCATACAGTGCTTTATATCAGGGATCTTGCTAGATTCTGTCAGTTACAAGTTCAAGGAGTGGGTGACACAGTGGACATGCTTGGCGAGTGGATATTTGTTCGAGATAAAAGCCTGGGCTCCTGAAAAATGCCCACTCATGTTTGCAGCCCCATCATACCCTTGTCCCCTGCATAGTTTCATATCGAAATATATAATCATAAAATCTATATATTATTTGATACCATATCATGTCTCTCTCACCAGTTCATATAGTCATTAACTGATTAGAGTTGAAGAAAGTCCTTTTTTTCATTAGGAAGGCTTTCAATAGAGATGTAACACTTATTTTCACGTATAGGAAGCCACACGTATCACGTATAGACTTATTTTTTCTTCTAAATTGTACAAATTTCCTTTAGAATTTTCTAAATATTTGTAATATTAGGGGATCCTTTTATTGATTTTTTCTTTTTCAAATTTATCAAATTTTGTGTCATATTCATACTATAGGGATATTATTACAAAGATTTAGGGATATTATTAAAGGGATATAGGTATATTATTACAGGGATATAGGGGTATTATTACAAAGATATAGGGATATTATTACAGGGATACAGGGATATTATTACAGGGATATAGGAATATTATTACAGGGATATTATTTCGATAGTTTATTTGGTCCCCCTACCAAGTTGTAAAATGTTGTCGTTTTTTAGGGTAGGGAGCTGTACCCTGGTTTGTTTTGACTCATAAAAGGGCACTAAATCCACGTCCAAAGAACGTGGGTACGTTATTTAAACGAAACACACTCAAGTAGTGTTGTAAAATTACCGTAAAATAAAAACTCGCTAAGTAAAATTGGTGAAATTGGTAAAATAAGGTAGAATTACTAAAATAAGGTAAAATAAGGTACTTCCAAGGAAATACAGGGTAAAATTGGTGTTTTAGAGTTGCCCCGTAGCTACAAGACTAGTTGAGCATTTCTTTTTCCGCATCACTTACAACTTTTAATGAAGTTGTTTAGTGAATCGTTGATGATTCTGATATTCCTGGGCTTATTTAAGATAATGCCCCTTCATCTGCATAGTTTCAACGTTTTAACTAACTGTCTAGTTTATCCCTTTGGTAATCTTGTGGCTAGAGTAATACCTCAGCATTTGGACAGTTTCTGATTTCGGACATTCATTTTGTAAAAAAAAAAAAAATTAAAAAAAAAAAAAATCAAATTTACCATTATTTGGGTGTAAAATCATATTAGTAACTTTTTCTACGTTTAAATCTTAAAAATGTTACCCTAATAGCCTTGTATATATTAAATAGCCGTATTCAGCCACATTCCTAATATCATATACATGTTATTTTTCATTTATTTATAAAAGTACCGAATACAAGTAAAAAAGTGGTTTGTAACATTTTGATGACTTTGACTTACTAAGCACTGGACCATAAGAGTGGAACATTCAGTCACTTTCACAGTCATTAAGACTGTCATCAACGGGATTTGCTTATAAATCTAGCTCCTCTCCTTCAGTCTTAGATTCTGATTCAGGTGACCATGTCTGTTCCGAAGCCCCCGCCCTCCCCAAACGAAAGTTTGGAATACGGCCCTGAGGATTATATATCAGTTTCTACCTCCCTCCACCCCGATCTCCCTTAGAGCTAATTATATACTTATCTGAATATATTTTCAAAAAACTACTGAGACACAAGGACCGTTAAACTAAAATAAGAATTTATATCGTTCTATTTCTTTATTTGTTTATTTATTTCTTTTATATATTTATTTAAATTTATTTCTTTTATTTATCTGAATTTATTTATTTTCTTTTAGACACTGTAGTCAGTAACAACTCATTCGGTAGTAATTGGTTGAAAAGCCGGCTAAACCTTAGAAAAGGGCACTGAAACTTTCAATTTTCAATTTTCCAAACCCCCTCCAAAGCTTATTCGACCACCCCTTCCACATGAAGTGCCATTGGGAAAAAATAAACGAAAAAATATTAATACATTGAACCCTTACGGTTTTTTACTATAGGTAATACAATACGATTGACCCTGACTTAAACAGGAGAGTAGAAATTCCACTACTTTTCTAATGAAAATCCGGAATTATCCAAGGGGAAAATAGGGGAAATTTTCCGCAGGGAAGGGGGGAATATTCCGTTGGGGTATTTTAAGGGGGGGGGGGGGTAAAAGACGTCTCCCAGGGAAAAGACGTTATGAATACAAGATTTCTCTAAGATGTGAAATCTAAAATAAAAATGAGGATATCGATTCTACTTTGGCCCTCCACATTGTTGGAAATCCAGATGATGTAGCTCCTTTTGATGAGGCAACTTTAATAATTGAAGGAAATAGCTTTCCATATTCTTTTAGGAAGGCAATCAAAAAGTCTTTCTTCTGCTCAGTTAAAGAAAATTCAAAAGTTTAGTTTTCCTTCTTTTTTTTAGCACTGAAGACGGCTGAGAGGAAGTCCTCGACGAAATTTTTGTTTCTATAATTTTCGCTTTTTTTGTCCGCTGGCTCACATTTTTCTCGGCTATTTAATATTATTATTTTTTCTTGTTTGCCATATGTCAATCCTACTTGTAGCCCTTTCTGTCTTTAACAGTTCACAGAACTAATGTAATTTAATTTCAGCTAATATTTCACCATTTAAAAATTATAAGGTACTTGTTAAGAATCAGGACTGCGTCACAAACCGTATCGAAATCTCAAAGAAACTAGTCAAACGGGTATTTGTCAATAGAGAATTGGATCGCAAAGCTTGGTTTGTCATTGTGCTTACAATATTTAAATTAAACCACTATATATAGATATAAGACAGTGTGATTATTCCCTATCTCAACCATTGTACAAACCATTACCGAGATGCAAGTGCTCCGGAGATACAACTATAAACATAAGCGACATTCGAATTTTTCACGGGTAGACAAGTCAGATTTCTCTTGAACGCGAAACTTAGCTTCAATGTTGTAAATTCTGTATATAAATATAAAATACATAGGCCTATACGTTATGTTATTTATATACAGTAGGTGCAACACTAAATTTCAAAGAATCAAATTTTAAATTAATTTATTCCAATACATATAAAGAAATCGGTAATTAGTAGTGCAATGTTATTATTAGATTTTTTAGGAATTACAAGGAAGTTTTAAAGTCTCGAGTTGATTTCAAAGGCATTTTCAGAAAGTTTCTGCGGCAAAAATACGTGTTCCAGGGTACTTTACGAAAAAGAAAGTTTTTTTTTTTAAGAAAAGTAACGGCCATATTAAACTTACGATCAGTAGAAATAGAAGCCTACAATAACTCAAAGATCCTACATCAAATTTCGAATGACATTTTTATGGCCCAAAAAAGAGCATTAACGAGGAAAAATTAAATGAAAAGTCAATGAAATTAAAATTAAAAGGAAAATAAAATGGAAATTAAAGGGAACATTTTTCCTTGCCAATAAATAAAAAAAAAAAAAATAATAAGAAGAAGTTTTCAGGCTGCATGGTGCAACATTACTATCTAAAACCACAGACTATTGTGAAACCTAATAGATAATCTGTGCTCAAACTATTAGGTTGCCCCTTCGTGGTAAAAAATTTCGCGGCAAACTTCAAATAGTCCCGGCACTTCGTGGATCCTTCTCCATTATAAAATTCTGGCTGTTTCCCTGTTGCAATATTGATTGGAAGTTAGTATCTCCTTATTTTCACAAATTTAATCAGCCCCCCCCCCTTTTTAGAAATTCTATATGAGCCAATCAGTTAAATCATACCTGTGAGATGGGACAGTAGCAAACCACTCTGCGGCTAACCACGTTTCCTTCTGCTTTCTTAATTACGAAAAATAAAAATTCGTACCATTATTCAGTGACTGACATATACACAGTGACCCGTTAATGACAGAGTAAATGGGTGGAGCTGATTGTACGCGCCAAGAATGTAGTGCCAAAAATCACTAAGCCTTGATCTTACTGTTATATTGTTTATATACAGTGATTTAAACTATTGTTTTTTGGGGGTTTAGGGGAAAAAAGGTACCTAGGTTAGGTTAGGTTGCGTATTTAATATATTTTATGCTTTACCTTGCCCCCGACCCCCAATGTGCAAATATATAGTCCAAATTTTTTCATAAACTATGATATTTTCATCCCATTTTGTTTTATGTCATTAGCATTGAAAAAGGTCAGGTTGTCGCGTCAGTAGGAACCCATTATTGAATACAGACAGAAGTAAACATCATTGCCAGGTAAGAAAGGTATTATTTAGTACTTTAAAAGTACCTTTTTCAAGGTCAATCAGGAAAACCTGGAAATACTGCAGGGAAAATGCACATACGCACTGAATACTAACGGGGCGATGTTACTGATCCACTACGGGGACAAGATTGCAGTTAATATAAGGAAGGATTTTTGCTATAGCGATGTTTCTTGGATACAGACAGAAGTCCATATTTCTGGGAAATTGATTTACATAATCGACGGGGAATCCTAATGTATCATGAGGGGATTCCATTTTTAAATATGGCTTTTCTGGTCTTCAGTGGCAGAGATAAATTAATTTTCCTTCGAAGCCTTAATAGTGTAACTAGGAACACCTTAGATATTCAGAAATTCAAACGAGATCAATACAGATTGAGTATATTTAATGCGAGAAATGGTTTCTTGGGAATTTTAAATGTGACAGCGCAGGGACACCAAAACAAAGGAACATTCAGAAATTACGCTTATGGGAGTATTTGGGCGAAACAAATTAATCAACATTCTAGGGATTATTTGGGCGAAACAAATTAATCGTCAAAATAGAGGATGATTTGGGGTGAAACTCTGTGGTAGTTATAATACACAAATTCCATTTGAACAATGTCGCAAGGTCCCCTAACCCAACCTCCAAAAGCCCCCCTCCCCGAATTTTTACCCTCCTCCCCAACTTTTTGCCCCCATTTTTTAATACTTTTCTTGCGCGCTTGAGACACGGAAGGGCTCCCCTCCCCCCAACGTTTTGGGCCCCTCCCCCAACTTTTTAGCCCGCTCCCTCCATTTTTATACTTTTTTTAAGTTTTTTCTTAGCTTTTTTATTTTTTTAACATGGTATTTTTTCAACTATTTTTTAAATGTCTTCGAATGAGATGAAAAATACTTAAAACATTAAATCTTTACAATTAATATTTCCCCAAACTCAAAATGAGAATGGTATAGATATGTTAGTCATGACCTTTACAATTAAAAAAATAATGTTTGTAGTAGCACTTTTTTTTTTACTGAATTTCTTATGCACTTAGAAATTATTCAACTTTTTTTACGTATCTTAAAATTATGTGAAATATGCTTGCAGCTCTAGCAATCGTACTCTATGCTTGCTCATAGACACGACGCGGCTTTCCCATTGGTACTTTATGGCGGGTTATTGACACTGCCTAGTTTATCGCATGTATTAAATCAGTATTTTTTACGCAGTGGAACGATAAACACATAAGTCATATCTTAAAAAAGTGAAGATGGAGCATTTTAAGAAAGTGTGTTCACATATTAATGGTATTGTAGCATTGAATGTCGACAAGGAGAAGTATTTGAACTATGAAACAATTACAAGTGGTAGCACTATTGGAAATGTATGCGTGCATTGTCATGACAGTAAGGAATTTAATTTCTTTGGACTACCAGAAAAATTCAACTCTTATGATGGTGGATATCCGAGTTTGAGATCTCTGGAAATGATCGCACTCAGAGAGAATGCCAACATAAAAATAATAGTTGATGAAGAGGGACATCTTCTTGCTAGTGATTGTGGTAACAAGCTACCTCTTGTTTTACCCCATCGTCAGCTTTCGGTATTAAACTTCAACGGAAGATCAAAAGAAGACAGGCATAATCTTCTACTAATATCATAAACCATATCTAGTCTACGTGCCAAAACTGTTAACTCTGTAAAAATAATGTGATAATAGACCGTGAAATTGTCAGAAAAATAAAAAGGACATTGGCAGAAAATATCACTAAGGAATATTAAGATGATTCGATGAAAAACAAAGTTCCAGCAAACGTCACTACCATTGATCAAACAATTAATGAACCAAATAATAGCAAAGGTGAAATGAATATTGAACATGTGGATGACCCCCCAGTAGAAATGTGTTCACAAGTTAGTGTTAGTGTGGCATTGAATAATGACAAGGAGAAGTATTTTGACTATGAAACAAGTAAGTGCTAGCACTATCGGAAACGTATGCCTGCGTTGTCATGACACTGAGGAATTAAATTTCTTTGGAGTACCAAATCAATTCAATTATACAAATGGTGATTATGCGAAAGTATCATTTCTAGAGAAGTTAGTACTCAAAGAGAATGCCAACATAAAAATAATAGTTGATGAATATGGGTATCTTCTTGCTAGTGCTATAGGTAACATGCTACCTATTGATAGAGCCTATCATCATCTTTTAGGTATTAGCATTCAAATGAAAGCAAAGGGGAAAAGAAAGGCCAACTCTTCTACTAATATCATAAACCATATCTTGTCTACGTGCCGAAACTGTTATCTTTGTAAAAATAAAGTTGTAATAGACAGTGAAATTGCCGGAAAAATAAAAAGGGCATTGGCAGAAAATATCACTAAGGAACATTAAGATGAATCGATGAAAAACAAAGTATCAGCAAACGTTACTACCATTGATCAAACAGTTAATGAATCAAATAATACCAAAGACGAAACGCATATTGAACCTGTCGGGGACACACCAGTAAATATTGTGTATGACTCAAAATGGAATAATGATTATTCTACTGTTTACGAGCTAAGAGAAGACAATAACTACTATATCATAGAGAACATGTTGAACTATTTTATGGAAAAGATTCAAAATGTCCAAAGTTGCTCTTTGATATTAATAATGTATCATAAATTATTTTTTTTATTAATATTCTACATGTCATTATTTCATTAAAAATATACTATGAATTACATTGTTATGCATTCATTATTTTTAGAGTATGCTAGCATATCAAACGTTTAGAATGTCTATTGAAACATCGGAGATGTAAGAAAAGGATTTTGCATACATCTATTGTCAGACACATGGGATAAAATTGACAAAATCTAAGTATCAGAGTGAGTAAATTTTTTCTATCAACATCTTTTGTCAGATACATCGGATAAAATTGACTAAATCTAAGTATCACATTGAATAAATTCTTTATCAACATCATTTGTCGGATACGTTGGATAACTTTGTCAAAATCTATGTTCTAGAGTAGATAAATTCTTTATCAACTTCCTTTGTCTGATACATCAGATAAAATTGAGAAAATCAAAGTATCAGAGTGAATAAATTCTTTATCAATGTCATTTGACAGATACGTTTGGTAACACTGACCAAATCTAAGTATCACAGTGAATAAATTCTATATCAACTTCTTTGTCGGATACATCAGATAACATTCACAAAATCTAAGTATCAGAGTGAATAAATTCTTTATCAACATGCTTTGTCAGATATGCTTGATAAAATTGAGAAAATCTAAGTATCAGAGTGAATAAATTCTTTATCAATGTCTTTTGACAGATACGTTTGATAACACTGACATAATTTAAGTATCAAATTGAACAAATTCTATATTAATATTCTTTATCGATATCATTTGTCGGACACGTAAGATAACATTGACAAAATCTATGTATTAGAATGAATAAATTCTTTATCGTCATCCGTTGTTGAATATATCATAATGAAAAAATTGTAAGTAAGAACCAAAATGCAGATATTTCTTTCAAGAAATTATGAAAACATTGTAAGTAAGTAACAAACTCCTTCTTGAATTCAGTTCGTGGATACACAATACAGAAATGTCATTCATGAAATTATGAAAAATTGTAATTAAGAACAAAAATGCAGAAATTTCATTCGTGAAACTATGAAAAACTTGTAAGTAAGTAACAAACTCCTTCTTGAATTCACCTCTTGAATACACATTACAGAAATTTCATTCATGAAATTATGAAAAAATTGTAAGTAAGAACCAAAAATGCAGAAATTTCATTCTAGAAATTATGAAGGAATTGTGAGTAAGTAACAAATTGGTTTTTGAATTCACCTTTTGGACACACAATACAGAAATTCCATTCAAGTTATTATGAAAAATTGTAGGTAAGAACCAAAATGCAGAAATTTCATTCAAAAATTATGAAAAATTGTAAGTAGCTAACAAACTCTTTCTTGAATTCACCTCTTGGACACACAATACAGAAATTTTATTCAAGAAATTATGAAAACATTGTAAGTAAGTAACAGATTCGTTACTGAATTAACCTCTTTAATGCACAATACAGAAATTTCATTCATGAAATTATGAAAAAATTGTAAGTAAGAACCAAAATGCAGAAATTTCATTCAAAAATTATGAAAAATTGTAAGTAGCTAACAAACTCTTTCTTGAATTCACCTCTTGGATCCACAACATGGAAGTTTCATCCAAGAAATTATGAAAACATTGTAAGTAACAAACTCCTTCTTGAATTCACCTCTTGGATACCCAATACAGACATTTCATTAATGAAATTATTAAAAAATTGTAAGTAGCCAACAAACTCTTTTCTTGAATTCATCTGTTGAATACACAATACAGAAATTTCATTCAAGAAATTGTGAAAAAATTGTAAGTAAGTACCAAACTCTTTCTTGAATTCGCCTCATGGATATATAACACAGAAATTTCATTCGAGAAATTATGAAAAATTATAATTAAGAACCAAGATGCAGAAATTTGTTTCAAGAAATTATGAAAAAATTGTAAGTAAGTTACAAACTCTTTCTTGAATTCATCTCTTGGATACAAAATACAGAAAATTCATTCATGAAATTATGAAAAAATTGTAATTAAGTAACAAACTCTTTTTTGAATTCACCTCTTGGATACAATTTACAGAAATTTCATTCATGAAATCATGAAAAAATTGTAAGTAACAAACTCTTTTTGAATTCACCTCTTGAATACACAATACAGAAATTTCATTCATGAAACTATGAAAAAAATTGTAAGTAAGTAAGTAACAAACTCTTTCTTGAATTCGACTCTTGGATTTGCACAATATTGAAATTTCATCCAAGAAATTATGAAAAAATTGTAAGTAAGTACCAAACTCTTTCTTGAATTCACCTCTTGGATACACAATACAGACATTTCATTAATGAAATTATTAAAAATTGTAAGTAGCTAACAAACTCTTTTCTTGAGTTTGTTAGCTACTTAGCTCTCTTGAGTTTGTTTCAAATTTTTTATGAAAAAATTGTAAGTAAGTACCAAATTCTTTCTTGAATTCGCCTGATGGATTACAAAATGCAGAAATTTCATTCGAGAAATTTTGAAAAATTGTAAGTAAGAACCAAAATGTAGAAATTTTATTCAGGAAATTATGAAGAAATTGTACATGCAAAAAGTTGGGTTAATTTAGGTTCACTTAGAGTGGTGCCACTCTAAGTGAACCTAAATTAACCCAACGTTTTGCATGTCTCTTTCACTATAACTGTGTGTTTGAGATGGTATGCTACCATCTATAAACACTTTAAACTAAATTCAACAGACAATTTTTTCATAATTTCTTGAATGAAATTTCTGTATTTTGCATCCAAGAGGCGAATTCAAGAAAGGGTATGTTACTTACTTACTTACAATATTTCTTATAGTTTCATGAATGAAATTTCTGTTTTGTGTATTCAAGAGGTGAATTCAAAAAGAGTTTGTTACTTAATTACAATTTTTTCATGATTTCTTGAATGAAATTTCTGCATTTTGGTTCTTACTTACAATTTTTCATAATTTCTTGAATGAAATTTCTGTACTGTGTATCCAAGAGGCGAATTCAAGAAAGAGTTTGTTACTTACTTACAATTTTTCCATAATTTCTTGAATGAAATTTCTACATTTTGGTTCTTACTTACAATTCTTCATAGTTTCTCGAGTGAAATTTCTGTACTGTGTATCCATGAGGCGAATTCAAGAAAGAGTTTGGTACTTACGTACAATTTTTTCATAATTTCTTGAATGAAATTTCTGCATTTTGGTTCTTACTTACAATTCTTCATAATTTCTTGAATGAAATTTCTGTATTGTGTATTCATGAGGTGAGTTCAAGAAAAGAGTTGTTAGCTACTTACAATTTTTTAATAATTTCATGAATGAAATGTCTGTATTGTGTAACCAAGTGTTGAATTCAAGAAAGAGTTTGGTACTTACTTACAATTTTTTCATAATTTCTTGAATGAAATTTCTGTATTGTGTAAATCCAAGAGTCGAATTCAAGAAAGAGTTTGTTGCTTACTTACTTATAATTTTTTCATAATTTCATGATTGAAATTTCTGTAATATGTATTCAAGAGGTGAATTCAAAAAGAGTTTGTTACTTACTTACAATTTTTTCATAATTTCTTGAAAGAAATTTCTGCATTTTGGTTCTTACTTAAAATTTTTCTTAATTTCTCGAATGAAATTTCTGTATTGTGTATTCATGAGGCGAATTCAAGAAAGAGTTTGGTACTTACTTACAATTTTTTCACAATTTCTTGAATGAAATTTCTGTATTGTGTATTCAAGAGGTGAATTCAAGAAAAGAGTTTGTTAGCTACTTACAATTTTTTAAATAATTTCATGAATGAAATGTCTGTATTATGTATCCAAGAGGTGAATTCAGTAACGAACTTGTTACTTACTTACAATTTTGTCATAATTTTTTGAAAGAAATTTCTGCATTGTGTGTTCAGAAGGTGAATTCAATAAACAGTTTTTTACCTACTTACAATTTTCCATAATTTCTTGAATGAAATTTCCGTATTGTGTATCGAAATTTCTGCATTTTGATTCTTACTTACAATTTTTCATAATTTCATGAATGAGATTTCTGTATTGTGTATTCCAGAGATGAATTTAAGATCGAGTTTGGTACTTCCTTACAATTTTTTCATAATTTCATGATTGAAATTTCTGTAATATGTATTCAAGAGGTGAATTCAAGAAGGACTTTGTTACTTACTTACAATTTTTCATAATTTCATGAATGAAATTTCTGTAATTTCTGTATTGTGTATCCAAGAGGTGAATTCAAGAGGGAGCTTGTTACTTACAATTATTTCATAATTTCTTGGATGAAATTTCCATATTGTGTATCCAAGAGGTGAATTCAAGAAAGAGTTTGTTAGCTACTTACAATTTTTCATAATTTTTGAATGAAATTTCTGCATTTTGGTTCTTACTTACAATTTTTTCATAATTTCATGAATGAAATTTCTGTATTGTGTATTCAAGAGCTGAATTCAAGAAGGACTTTGTTACTTACTTACATTGTTTTCATAATGTCATGAATAAAATTTCTGTATTGTGTGTCCAAGAGTTGAATTCAAAAAGAGTTTGTTACCGACTTACAATTTTTCATATTTACATGAATGAAATTTCTGCATTTTGGTGCTTACTTACAATTTTCATAATTTCTTGAATGAAATTTCTGTATTGTGTGTCCAAGAGGGGAATTCAAAAACCAACTTGTTACTTACTCACAATTTTTTCATAATTTCTTGGATGAAATTTCTGCATTTTCGGTTCTTACTTACAATTTTTTCATAGTCTCATGAATGAAATTTCTGTAATGTGTATTCAAGAGGTGAATTAAAGAAGGAGTTTGTTACTACTTACAATTTTTTCATAGTTTCATGAATGAAATTTCTGCATTTTGGTTCTTAATTACAATTGTTCATAATTTCATGAATGACATTTCTGTATTGTGTATCCAAGAGCTGAATTCAGTAACGAACTTGTTACTTACTTACAATGTTTTCATAATTTCTTGAGAGAAATTTCTGTATTTTGGTCCTTACTTACAATTTTTTCATTATGATATATCCAACAACGGATGATGATAAAGAATTTATTCATTCTAATACATAGATTTTGTCAATGTTATCCGACGTATCCGACAAATGATATCGATAAAGAATGTTAATAAAGAATTTATTCGATATGATACTTTAATTATGTAAGTGTTATCAAACTTATCTGTCAAGCATATCTGACAAAGCATGTTGATAAAGAATTTATTCACTCTGATACTTAGATTTTGTGAATGTTATCTGATGTATCCGAAAAAGAAGTTGATATAGAATTTATTCACTATGATGCTTAGATTTGGTCAGTGTTATCAAAGGTATCTATCAAATGACATTGATAAAGAATTTATTCACTCTGATACTTAGATTTTCTCAATTTTATCAGATGTATCAGACAAAGGAAGTTGATAAAGAATTTATCTACTCTAGTACATAGATTTTGACGATGCTATCCAACGTATCCGACAAATGATGTTGATAAAGAATTTATTCAATCTGATACTTAGATTTAGTCAATTTTATCCGATGTGTCTGACAAAAGATGTTGTTAGAAAAAATTTATTCACTCTGATACTTCGATTTTGTCAATGTTATCCCATGTGTCTGACAATAGATGTATGCAAAATCCTTTTCTTACATCTTCGATGTTTCAATAGACATTCTAAACGTTTGATATGCTAGCATCCTCTGAAAATAATGAACGCATAACAATGTAATTCATAGTATATTTTTAATGAAATAATGACATGTAGAATATTAATACAAAAAATATATTATGATACATTGTTAATATCAATGAGCAACTTTGGACATTTTGAATCTGTTCCATAAAATAGTTCAACATATTCTCTCTTGATATTATAGCTATTGTCTTCTCTTAGCTCGTAAACAGTAGAATAATCATTATTCCATTTTGAGTCCTACACAATATTTACTGGTGTGTCACCGACAGGTTCAATATGCGTTTTGTCTTTGGTATTATTATATTCATTAACTGTTTGATCAATGGTAGTAACGTTTGCTGACACTTTGTTTTTCATAGATTCATCTTTATATTCCTTAGTGATATTTTCTTCCAATGCCCTTTTTATTTTTTCGGCAATTTCACTGTCTATTACAACATTATTTTTACAAAGGTAACAGTTTCGGCACGTAGACAAGATATGGTTTATGATATTAGTAGAAGAGTTCGCCTTTCTTTTCCTCTTTGGTTTCATTTGACTGCTAACACCTAAATAATTTCTTAGACCACACTGCTTTTCCATTTAAAAAAAATTTAAACAAGAAAAACGGGTTTTAATTTTTATAAAGCAGTGAATACAAATAAAACACTTGATTAAACAAAAATACTCCGAATATTTCGGCCCCACGTCCGGGAGCCTTTCTCAACGGAAAAAGAAAACAAAATAAAAAAAATGAAACAAAAATGTTCTTTTTAAAAACCTTAACTTACATCAACATAAAAACATACTAAACAAACAAAAGAAAAATATAAATAAATAGAAAAAAAAACTCACATATTAAATAAACACTTCCATTTACTGGCGTATAAACAAAATGGATTGTTTATATTGATTGAAACACACCTTCTCAACAGTATATAAATGGAAATTTATCAAAAAATGAAAATATATTTATACTTGAACCAAAACAATAAAGGTCAGCTAACCCCTGGCCCAAGACCCTTAATTAGATCACACAAGTTCATCACCCAATGTTTGAATTATAAATTGAACGGATTCGTTTGCTTGCAAGCTTAGCTGCAGTTCGTTTACTTTTCCCAGCATTTAACCCGCTCTTACCTTTGTTCGCAAGGTCATCTTTCGTTTCAGAACTATTATTAAAATCAGTACTGGTTGAAAATCTTACCTGCTTTTTAATTAAACTATTATAAATTGAATTTATCCTAAAATCCCCTTCATCTCTATTGATACTAATACCCCCATATATTATCTTTTTTATATCTATAATTTCCCTGAAGCTTTGTAAAAGTCCTACAGACGTATCTACTATTTTTGTTTGATCAAATAAAATATTGTGATGAGGAAATTTATAAACATGTTCTGCAACAGCTGACTCGAACATTTCTGGTGTTTTATTTTGTTTTCGAGAGCAATCTATGGCATTCTTATGTTGCTGTAGCCTATTTTCTAAAATCTCTTGTAGATCTCAAACTCGTATATCCACCATCATAAGAGTTTTAAGTTTTTTGGTACTCCAAAGAAATTAAATTCCTTACTGTCATGACAATGCACGCATACATTTCCAATAGTGCTACCACTTGTACTTGTATCATAGTTCAGATACTTCTCCTTGTCGGTATTCAATGCTACAATACCATTAACATGTGAACACGCTTTCTTAAAATGCTCCATCTTCACTTTTTTTTAAGATATGACTTATGTGTTTATCGTTCCACTGCGTAAAAAAACTGACTTAATACATGCAATACACTAGGTAGTGTCAATAACCCGCCATAGAGTGCCAGTGGGAAAGCCGCGTCTTGTCTATGAGCAAGCATAGAGTACGATTGCTAAAGCTGCAAGCATATTTCACATAATTTTAAGATACATAAAAAAGTTGAATAATTTCTAAGTGCATAAAAAAATTCAGTAAAAAAAGGGCTACTACAAACATTATTTTTCTAATAGTAAAGGTCAGGACTAACATATCTATACCATTCTCATTTTGAGTTTGGAAAATATTGAATGTAAAGTTTTAATGTTTTAAGTATGTTTCATCTCATTCGAAGACATGTGAAAAAAAAGTTGAAAAATACCAGGTTAAAAAAAATAAAAAAAAGTTAAAAAAAAACTTCAAAAAAAGTATAAAAAACTGGGGCGAGGAGCCTAAAAAGTTGGGGTGAGGGGCCCAAAACGCTGGGAGGGAGCCCTTCTTTGTCTCAAGCACGCAAAAAAAGTATTAAAAAAATGGGCGGAGCAAACAGTTGGGGAGGGGGGGCCTTGGGGTTTGGGGCAGGGGACCTTACAACACTGTTCAAATGGAACTTGTGTATTATAACGACCACAGAGTTTCACCCCAAATCATCCTCTAAAATGACGATTAATTTGTTTCGCCCAAATAATCCCTAAAATATTGATTAATTTGTTTTGCCCAAATAATCCCCTAAAAGTAATTTCTGAATGTTCCTTTGTTTTGGCTACCCTGCGCTGTCACATTTAAAATTCCCAGGAAACCATTTCCTGCATTAAATATATTCAATCTGTCTTGACCTCGTTAGAATTTCTGAAAAATATCTAAGGTGTTCCAGTTACACTATTAAGGCTTTGAAGGAATATTAATTTATCTCTGACACTAAAGACCAGAGAAGCCATATTTAAAAATTGAATCCCCTCATGATACAATAGAATTCCCCGTCGATTATGTAAATCAATTTCCCAGAAATATGGACTTCTGTCTGTATCCAAGAAACATCGCTATAGCAAAAATCCTTCCTTATATTTTACTGCGATCTTGTCCCCTTAGTGGGTCAATAACATTGTCCCGTTAGTATTCAGTGCATATCTGCATTTTCCCCGCAGTATTTCCAAGTTCCCTGATTTACCTTGAAAAGGTACTTTTAAAGTACTAAATAGTACTTTTCTTATCTGGCAATGATGTATACTTCTGTCTCTATTCAATAATGGGTTTCCTACTCGCGTCTTTACCCGATTCTTAACAAGTACCGATTATAATTACCTGTACTATAATACACTTTATCGTTCTGATAACCAGAGTTCTAAGTCGGACAGACCGGTTTTAAACCGGGGAACAGCTATACACAAAACAAGAATAAGAAGATCATATTCAATCCTTTTTCTGCCAGCCTCTTCGCGCTTTTGAGCTGTTACCCGTGTTCGAAGACGGGTTGTTTACGGCTCAGCGGGTTCGAACACGGTTTGTTTTCGTCGAGTGCATCAAGTGTTGTGCATCAGTGCATCAATCACGGGGTTGAAATTTCGAACCCGCTGAAACTAGACAAAAAACTAGAAACTTGAAACTAGACGAGAACAACCCGTGTTCAAACCCGCTGAGCCTGAAAACGTGGCTAAGGTTGTACAATCTATTCGAATATGTCGGCTATACAGTCAACAGCCGTCATCAGTGAAATGCAATATAAAACAAATAGAAAGAAAACAGACTCAAACCAAACCTCACATAGGTTCAGCCAATGTTGCCTATGTAAGATCACTCTTTCACCATCGAGATATGCTATATATGGAACTAGAACTAGAAGTTCTAGTAGCTCACTAGAGACTGAGAGCAGATATAGTCGGTTCTCAAACAGGGTTGCCAATTGGCAACGTCTAAAAAGAGTGCAAATAAAAGCCAAAAAAGAGTGATTTTTGCTCACAAAGAGTGCAAGTCAAAAATTTGCGTATCCTCTCTTCTGGATCCACTCTGAGGTGAAAAAGAGTGCATTTAAAACGAAAAGTTTGCGAGTTGGCAACCCTGTTCCTTGGGTTAAATGTACTTTTGACGGACATGCTATACTGAGGTTTAAAGCAAATGAAAAGTGACACTCAAAAAGAGTGATTTTCACTCTTCTGGATCCACTCTATGGTAAAAAAGAGCGCATTTCACATGAAAAGTGGGCAAGTTGGCAATTCTGTTCTCAAATGGTTTTATTTCGTAGTACCAAGCTATTCTGCGTTAAGCAATTTTGACACCGTGAATATTTCCAAATGGAAGGTTGATAGACAGACGAAATTAACTTTTATGTGCACGTAATTTGAAATACGGGAAATCTTGTTTTTACAACTGTTTTCCAGTATCTAATTATCTTTCTGCATCAGCCACATCTTTGGAAAATGTGAAATGGTGCTAGCCATGCGGTCAAGTGCCTGTGACAAAAGTGAATATTATTTGTCCATTCTTTAGGGGATTAAATATAAAAAATACAAGTTTTTTTTTACCTGAAAGTAAGGAACGACGGTAAAACATAAAGCGAACAGAAATTATTCCGTTTATGAAGGGGGCTGTCCCCTCCTCAACGCCTCGCTCTATACGCTAAAGTTTTTTTTATTGTTAAAAAAAATAGAGTTGTGAGAAAATCAAATTTTAGCGTAAAGAGCGAGGCGTTGAGGAGGGGACAACCCCTTCATAAACGGAATAATTTCTGTTCGTTTTAAGTTTTACCGTCGTTCCTTACTTTCAGTTAAAAAAAACTTGGTTTTTTATTCAATTTTTGAACGTTTTTGAATTAATGCAGGTTTTGATTTTGGATCACCGTACATGAATAATTAAAATTAAAATTTGCGTATTAATTTTACTTTTATTTGGTTAAATGGCTTTTTCGAAACTTGTTTAATTTTATTTACGGAAGTTTTTTATTAGTAATATATATACGTAACTTACGAATTAACTTACGTAACGAACTTCTATATTCATAGATTTTTAATACGTATATTAGGGGGTCCGCCCCCTAGTCAATACCTTGCTCTTGAAGCTAAAGTTCGAATTTTTTTCCAATTCTTTAAAAATTACCCTTAATCACGATCAGTTGATCAGTTGAAATCTGTTGAAAAACCTGTTGTTTTTTTTACTTAATTTCTGATTTTTTTTTCTTTAATAATTCTGGAAATCCGGCTCCCCCTTCATAGCAATGTCCCTTCCCCCATGAAAACTTCCTTCCTGGAAAGCTCCTCCCATATAATCCCCGACCCACCACACCCCCCACCTACCAGAAAAAATCCCCCCTGAAAACGTCTGTATACTTCCCAATAACCAATACTATATGTTAAAATAAAGTAAAGTTCATAAATTTCAGCCCTCCCCCCGGGGACTTCGGGGGATTAAGTCTTCCTAAAAGACATTATTATCATATTTTCGACCCTGCTGAACAAAATGGCTATCTCAAAATTTCGATCGGGTGACTTTGGAAAAAATGAGCATTTTGTCCCATGTATCCGAGAAAAGGATGTTGATCTAGAATTTAATCACTCTGATACTTAGATTTTGTCAATTTTATCTGATATATCTGACAAAGGATGTTGATAAAGCATTTTTTCACTCTGATACTTAGACTTTATCAATTTTATCCGACATATCCGACAAAGGATGCATGTAAATTCCTTTTCTTACATCTTCGATGTTTTAATAGACATTCTAAAGGTTTGATATGCTAGAATACTCTAAAAATAATGAACACATAACAATGTAATGCATAATATATTTTTAATGAAATAATGTCATGCAGGATATTAATACAAAAAATATATTATTATATATTATTATATTGTGTCAGAATGAATAATTTTTTTTTATCAATATATTATGTAAGATACATTGGATAAAATTGACAAAAATATAAGTATCAGAGTGAATAAATTCGTTCTCAACGTCTTTATCGGATACATCAGATAACATTCATAAAATCCAAGTTCTATTCAATTTGACTTTATGCGCCGTTACGTTGAATTTAGGTTAGAGCAGTTACAGATGGCAGCACACCCGCTCAGACACACACTCATAGTAAGAGAGATATGCAAAAGTTGGGTTAATTTAGGTTCACTTAGAGTAGCGCACCACTCTAAGTGAGCCTAAATTAACCCAACTTTTTGCATGTCTCTCTCACTATGAGTGTATGTCTGAGCGGGTGTGCTGCCATCTATAACTGCTTCAACCTAAATTCAACGTAACGACGCATAAGGTAAAACATAAGAGAACTTGGATTTCATGAATGTTATCTGATGTATCCGATAAAATCGTTGAAAACGAATTTATTCACTCTGATACTTAGATTTTTGTCAATTTTATCCGATGTGTCTGACATAATATATTGATAAAAAAATTATTCATTCTGACACATAGATTTTGTCAATTTTATTCAATGTTTCCGAGAAAACGATGTTGATATAGAATTTAATCAATCTGATACTTAGATTTTGTTAATTTTATCTGGCATATCCGACAAAGCATGTTGATAAAGCATTTATTCACTCTGACACTTAGATTTTGTCAATTTTATCCATGTATCCGAGAAAAGGATGTTGATATAGAATTTAATTACTCTGATACTTAGATTTTGTCAATTTTATTCGGCATATCCGACAAATGATGTTGATAAAGCATTTATTCACTCTGACACTTAGATTTTGTCAATTTTATCCCATATATCCGAGAAAAGGATGTTGATATAGAATTTAATCTCTCTGATACTTAGATTATATCAATTTTATCCGTCATATCCGACAAAGCATGTTGATAAAACATTTATTAACTCTTACACTTATATTTTGTCAATTTTATCCTTTGTATCCGAGTAAAGGATGTTGATATAGAGTTTAGTCACTCTGATACTTAGATTTTGTCAATTTTATTCGGCATATCCGACAAAGGATGTTGATAAAGCATTTATTCACTCTGACACTTAGATTTTGTCAAATTTATTCCATGTATCCGAGAAAAGGATGTTGATATAGAATTTAATCACTCTGATACTCTTAGATTTTGTCATTTTTTATCCGGCATATCCGACGAAGAATGTTGATAAAGCATTAATTCACTCTGACACTTAGATTTTGTCAATTTTATCCCGAGTATCCTAGAAAAGGGTGTTGATTTAGAATTTAATCACTCTGATACTTAGATTTTGTCAACTTCATCTGGCATATCCGACAAAGGATGTTGATAAAGCATTTATTCACTCTGACACTTTTATTATGTCAATTTTATACCATGTATCCGAGAAATGGATGTTGATATAGAATTTAGAATTTACTCGCTCTGATACTTAGATTTTGTCAATTTTATCCAGCATATCCGACAAAGGATGTTGATAAAGCATTTATTCACTCTGACACTTAGATTATGTCAATTTTATACCATGTATCTGAGAAATGGATGTTGATATAGAACTTACTCGCTCTGATAGTTAGATTTTGTCAATTTTATCCAGCATATCCGACAAAGGATGTTGATAAAGCATTTTTTCACTCTGACTCTTAGACTTTGTCAATTTTATCCCATGTATCCGAGAAAAGGATATTGATATACAATTTAATCACTCTGTTACTTAGATTTTATCAATTTTATCCGGTATATCCGACAAAGGATATTGATAAGGCATTTATTCACTCTAACACTTATATTTTGTCAATTTTATCCCATGTATCCGAGAAATGGATGTTGATATAGAATTTAGAATTTACTCGCTCTGATACTTAGATTTTGTCAATTTTATCCAGCATATCCGACAAAGGATGTTGATAAAGCATTTTTTCACTCTGACTCTTAGACTTTTCAATTTTATCCCATGTATCCGAGAAAAGGATATTGATATACAATTTAATCACTCTGTTACATAGATTTTTTCAATTTTATCCAGCATATCCGACTAAGGATGTTTATATAGCATTTATTCACTCTGACACTTAGATTTTGTCAATTTTATCCGACATACCCGACAAATGATGTTAATAAAGCATTTATTCACTCTGATACTTAGATTTTGTCAATTATATTCGATGTATCTGACAAAAGATGCTGATAAAGAAAATTTATTCACTCTGACACTTAGATTTTGTCAATTTTACCCCATGTGTTCGAGAATAGGATGTTGATATAGAATGTAATCAATGTGATACTTGGATTTTGTCAATTGTATCCGATATAGCCGACAATGGGTGTTGAAAAACCATTTATTAACTCTGATGCTTAGATTTTGTCAATTATATTCGATGTATCTGACAAAAGACGTTGATATAAAAAATTTATTCACTCTGACACTTAGATTTTGTCAATTTTATCCGATGTGTCTGACAAAAGATCTTGATAAAAAAATTTATTCACTCTGACGCTTAGATTTTGTCAATTTTATCCCATGTATCCGAGAAAAGGAAGTTTATCTAGAATTTAATCACTCTGATACTTAGATGTTGTCAATTTTATCCGACATACAATGACAAAGGATCTTGATAATGCATTTATTCACTCTTATACTTATATTTTGTCAATTTTATCTGATCTACCCGACAAAGGAGGTTGATAAAGCATTTATTCACTCTGATACTTAGATTTTGTCAATGTTATCCGACATACCCGACAAAGGATGTTGATAATGCATTTATTCACTCTGATACTTAGATTTTGTCAATTATATTCGATGTATCTGACAAAAGACGTTGATATAAAAAAATTTATTCACTCTGACACTTAGATTTTGTCAATTTTATCCGATATATCTGACAAAAGATCTTGATAAAAAAAATTTATTCACTCTGACACTTAGATTTTGTCAATTTTGTCCCATGTATCCGAGAAAAGGATATTGGTCTAGAATTTAATCACTCTGATACTTAGATTTTTTCAATTTTATCTGATATACCCGACAAAGGATGTTGATAAAGCATTTATTCACTCTGATACTTAGACTTTATCAATTTTATCCGACATATCCAATAAAAGAATGCATGTAAATTCCTTTTCTTACATCTTCGATGTTTTAATAGACATTCTAAACGTTTGATATGCTAGCATACTCTAAAAATAATGAACACATAACAATGTAATGCATAATATATTTTTAATGAAATAATGTCATGTAGGATTTTAATACAAAAAATATATTATTATACATTATTAATATTAATGAACAACTTTGAACATTTTGAATCTGTTCCATAAAATAGTTGACCATGTTCTCTCTTGATACTGTAGCTATTGTCTTCTCTTAGTTCGTAATCAGTAGAATAATCATTATTCAATTTGGACTCATACACAATTTTTACTGGTGCGTCATCGAGAGGTTCAATATGCTTTTCGTCTTTAGTATTATTTGGTTCATTGATTGTTTGATCAGTGACGTTAGTAACGTTTTCTGGCACTTTGTTTTTCATTGATTCATCTTTATAGTCCTTAGTGATATTTTCTATCAATGCCCTTTTTATTTTTCAGGCAATTTCTGTGTCTATTACAACATTATTTTTACACATGTATCAGTCCCGGCATGTAGACAAGATATGGTTTATGATATTAGTAGAAGTGTAGGCCTTTCTTTTCCCCTTTGCTTTCATTTGAATTCTAATACCTAAAAGATCACGATAGGTTCTATGTACAGGTAGCATGTTACCAGAAGCACTAGCAAGAAGATGCCCCTCTTCATCAACTATTATTTTTTTGTTGGCATTCTCTTTGAGTGCAATCATCTCCGGAGATCTCAATCTCGCATCACCACCATTTGTACAATGGAATTTTTTGGTACTCCAAAGAAATTTAACTCCTTACTGTTATGACAATGCACGCATACGTTTCCGATAGTGCTACCACTTGTACTTATTTCATAGTTTAAATACTTCTCCTTGTCAGCATTCAATGCTACAATAACACTACCATGTGAACACACTTTCTGAAAATGCTTCATCTTCACTTTTTAGAGATATTAGTTATATGTTTATCGCTCCACTGCGTAAAAAATACTGATTTAATACATGCAATAAACTAGGTAGTGTCAATAACCCACCATAGAGTACCAGTTGGAAAGCCGCGTCATTGTCTATGAACAAGCATAGAGTACGATTGGTAGAGCCGCAAGCATATTTCATGTCATTTTAAGATATATAAAAAAATTTGAATAATTTCCAAGTTAAAAAAAGTGCTACTCCAAACATTATTCTTCTAATAGTAATAGTCACGACTAACATTTCTATATCATTCTCATTTAGAATTTCGAAAATATTAAATGTGGTTTTATATGTTTTAAGTATGTTTCATGTCATTTTAAGATATGTAAAAAAAAGTTGAAAAAATACCATTAAAAAAAAAAAAATCACTTCAAAAAAGTATAAAAAATGGGGGAGGGGTCCTTTGGAGGTTGGGGGTATTGGGAGGGTTCTGAAGTTGAGGTTCATGGTGATTAGGGCCGATGGTGCTTACGGTCCTTATGGTTCATACTCATAATCACCTCACTACTTGATTTCCAAGGATTTCTAAGGATTGTTCTGAATTTCTTTATTAAAATTCTTTTCTTGCCATCTACATCTCTATTAGTATCAACTTTTTAGTATACTTTAATGTTAGAGCATATTTTATAACGACAACACTGTTCAAATGGTACTTGTGCATTATACAGAACACATAAGAGAAGTAAGGCTAGGTCAACTCACAAGGTCAATTTATGATCGTCAACCATTTCCATAGGTTGATGCTAATCCAAATTTATAATAAATAGCCTATTAGCTAACAGCCCCTTCGGGCTTACCTTAACTGGTAAATAGTTTAACCCTTTTTTAGCATCTTCATACTATCCAATCACCAATTAAGATCATTATCACCCCCTATTATTCAATCACCAATTAAGATCATTCATACCTTTTTTCGCAAATTGAGTTAGTTTACACAAATTTTATAACTTTCAGCTTAAAATAATTATGACTGTAGCATTCCAATTCTTTATTTACCTGCAACGCATTCCTAAGCAAATCAACAATTTTTTGATATCTAAACACCATATGCCATCAATCCTGGACAAGATGCAAGGTACCTTCAGGCTAGATGACGCAATCACTCGTAGAATCAATAGGTGACTGTCCTTGGTAAGGTGTGTAGGTGTGAAACTGCACTGTATATTCATGCCTAAGGCTTGTAGGTTCTGTGGTATTAGATAGCACACTACTTATGTTCACTCTTTGAATCATATAACTTATTCTCTTGAAATATACCCATAATTATATTATGGTATATTATAAATATATTATGAAATATAATAAATATATTATAAGTATATTTTTTAGATTAAAACTTATAAATTAGTAATTTGTTTTGGTTAAAACTAGGAAACTTGGTTTAAGTCTCAACATGGGCACTAACATGAAGCCACCGAGGGGGGTGGCAGATCCCTTTGGAAACAAGACGATACTTAAAACAAAAATTAAGAGCCAAATGAGAGGCACTTCTATTAAACCCTGGAAAAACAAAGCTCCTGGAAGAAATTAAAATTTTTTCCCTTTAGGGAAAGGGGGGTTTAAGTCCGATAGCCCTCCCCCTGGATACAGCCTTGATCGTGAGGGGAGCAATTAGCAAGGATTCTATTTCGAAGGGAGTCAAACTCACTTCTTGGAAAGGAAAAAGTATTGTTAAATAACCAATATTTTAACAGTTTGTAACTGTTAAATAGAGATTTTTACAGTATTCACTGTTAAGGATTTCAAGAATTGCCCTGTCAAATAACTGCAAAAAAAAATAAATTAAAGTCTGTTATGGCATTCTGCTTCTTTGTCAATTTTGACGACCCCCTTCTCTTGGAAGTTTTCCAGTAATTGAATTTTTTTTTTTTGGGGGGGGGGGTAGGCAAGGAAGGCCAATAATAATATATTTATGTGTCTGTGTATGTGCCTGGGCATAATAAGAGATTATCTAAAAAGGTGCAAAGTACAAAAAGAGAGCCTTTTAATAACAGGATGATGCTATTATGCCATTATGGGCTTCTTAATATCCTCGCCGGCATGGATATCACGATCATTAATTGGATTAAGTCTAATTTTTATATCACACTACCACAATACTTATAGATATCAAAACTGGTTTGAATGATTAATAATACTTATCATTTCCCTAATATGTAACGTCATTTAATATTTCCTTTAAAGAGGGGAGGACTCCGATTGGCATGTAACATAACCTAAAGTCCTTAAGCCAAAGGAACCAGGCACCAGGCACGTACGCAGGAATTTGTTTCGGGGGAGGGGGGGGATCCTTCAAAACAGAAGATAAGAGGCAAATTATAGTACGCAACCTATACGAAAACCAAAAGCACATATCAACAAATAGAGACTCCCTCTCTATTGCAAATTGCAACCTACGAGAAGAGCTAAGAGGAAACTTTTCCAGAATCTTATCGACTGATACCGAAACGTCTCGATGGACATTCAAAAGTGCCAAGCCATTTAGTCAGCCTTCTTCTTTTCGGCTGCGGAGATAGGTTTTTAGCCTTTTCATTGAAGAAAATGACCTCTCAACACATACTGCAGAAGTGGGAATTGCACAGAAAATGCGGAGTAACGTATGGACGTTGGGAAATATGCCTCGATCACACTCAGTCAGGCTCTGCGCTGCTGTCTTTGGAAAAAGACAGGGAGCTACTTTCAGCCACTTAGCCCCCCATAATTGAGGCTCAGCCTTCACAGCGGTCTTCGAGGTTGTTAGATCTGAGGGATATAAATTGATCAGTTCTTTAACATCGCCAATAGGTTCTTCTCAAACAAACTAAAAAAAAAACAAGTTTTTTTTAGTTAATTTCTAAACGTTTTTGAATTAATGCAGCTTTGATTTTGGCTCACCGTACATGAATAATTAAAACGAAATTCGCATATTAATTTTCCTTTTTTGGCTAATTGGCTTTCTCGGAATTTTTTTCTGACGTAATTTACGAATTAACTTACTTAACGAATTTCTATATCCGTATGTTTTTATTACGCATATTAGGGAGTTCGCTCCCTAGTCAATACCTCGCTCTTTAGGCTAAAGTTCGAATTTTGTTCGAATCACAAACCCCTGAATAACAAAGGCCGGTATATTAGAATAGATAGCTCTTATGAAAGTACTAAAAAAACTTTAGCGTAAAGAGTGAGGTATTGACTAGGGGGCGAACCCTCTCATATACGCAATAATTTCTGTTCGTTTTAAGTTTTAATGTTGCTTTTTACTTTCAGTTGAAAATATTTTTTTTATTTAATTTCTGATCGTTTTTTAAATAATACTGGGAAATCTGGCGACCCCTTCATTGAAATGTCCCTTCCCCCAAGGAAATATCCTCCATGGAAAGATCCTTCCCCGTAACCCCTACTCTAACACCCCCCCCACTAGAAAAAAATCCTCCTGAAAACGCCTGTATACTTTCCAATAACCAATACTACATGTAAACAATGGGCAAAGTTTATAACTTGCAGCCCTTCCCCCGGGAACAGTGGGGAATTAAGTCATCATCAAAGACATATTAATTAGATTTTCGATTGTTCTGAACGAAATGGCTATCTCAAAATTTTGACCGGGCCACTTTGGGAAAAAATGAGCGTGGGAGGGGGCCAAGTTGCCCTCAAATTTTTTGGTCGCTTAAAAAGGGCACTAGAACTTTTAATTTCCGTTTGAATGAGCCCTCTCACGATATTCTAGGACTACTGGATCGATACGATCACCCCTGGGAAAAAACAAAACAAAACAAAACAAAAAACAAATAAACACGCATCCGTGATCTTTCTTCTGGCAAAAAATACAAAATTCCACATTTTTGCAGATAGGAGCAAGGGGAGGGTTCTCTGATGCGCTGAATCTGATGGTGTAATTTTCATTAAAGTTCTATGACTTTTAGGGGTTGTTTCCCCTTTTCTGATGAAACTTATATATTTGAAATCAGCATAAAAATTTGATTCTTTTTTAAGTATCTCTTGGTATCCAAATTCCTTTTTTTAGAGTTTCAGTAACTATTGAGCCGGGTCGCTCCTTATATACAGTATGTTATCAAACAGTTCGTGGTAACGAACTGTAAGTAAAGAGCGATCCGGATCAATGGTAACCGAAACTCTAAAAAACGGAATTTTGATACCAATAGATACATCAAAAGAATCAGATTTTAATTCTGATTTCAAATATATAAGTTTCATCAAGTTTAATCTTACTTATCAAAAGTTACGCGCCTGAGAAAATTTGGCTGATTTTCGAAAAAGGAGGAAAGACCCCCTAAAAGTAATAGAACCTTAATGAAAATCACACCATCATATTCAGCGTATCAGAGAACCCTACTGTAGAGGTTTCAAGCTCCTATCTACAAAAATGTGGAATTTTCCATTTTTTGCCAGAAGAAAGATCACGGATGCGTGTTTATTTGTTTGTTTGTTTGTTTTTTTTTTTTTGTTTTTTTTGTTTTTTTTTCTTTTTCCCAGGGGTGATCGTATCGACCCAGTGGTCCTAGAGTATCGTGGAAGGGCTCATTGGAACGGAAATTAAAAGTTCTAGTGCCCTTTTTAAGTGACAAAAAAAATGGAGGGTAACTAGGCCCCCTCCCACGCTCATGTTTTTCCCAAAGTCACCCGATCAAAATTTTGAGATAGCCATTTTGTTCAGCATGGTCGAAAATATTATAACTATGTCTTTTAGGATGACGTAATCCCTCAAAGCCCCCAGGGGGAGGGCTGTATTGATATTGGGACCCGGCTCAATGGTAACCGAAACTCTAGAAAACTGTATTTTGATACAAATAGATACATCAAAAGAATTGGATTTTAATGCTGATTTCAAATATATAAGTTTTATCAAGTTTTATCTTACCCATCAAAAGTTACGCCCCTGAGAAAATTTTGCTAATGTTCGAAAAAAGGGGGAAGGACCCCTAAAAGTTATAAAACCTTAATGAAAATCACACCATCATATTCTGCGTATCAGAGAACCCTGCTGTAGAGGTTTCAAGCTCCTATCTACAAAAATGTGGAATTTTACATTTTTTGCCAGAAGAAGGATCACGGGTGCGTGTTTATTTGTTTTTTTTCCCCAGGGGTGATCGTATCGACCCAGTGGTCCTAGAGTATCGTGGGAGGGCTCATTGGAATGGACATTAAAAGTTCTAGTGCCCTTTTTAATTGACCAAAAAAAATGGAGGGCAACTAGGCCCCCTCCTACGCTCATTTTTCCCAAAGTAGCCTGATCAAAATTTTGAGATAGCCATTTTGTTCAGCATGTTCGAAAATATTATAAGTATGTCTTTTACGATGACTTAATCCCCCGAAGTTCCCTGGAGGAGGGCTGAATGTTATGAACTTTACCCAATGTTAACATATAGTATTGGTTATTGGGAAGTATACAGTACAGACGTTTTCAGGGGAGATTTTTCCTGGTAGTGGGGGGGCTTGGGGGTTATGTTGGAGGATCTTTCCATGAAGTAAGTTTTCATGGGGGAAGGGACCTTGCTATGAAGGGGACGCCGGACTTCCCAGCATTATTTAAAAAAAGATCAGAAATTAAATATAAAAAACAAGTTTTTCAACTGCAACAGCAGCAACATCAAAACTTTAAACGAACAGAAAATATTACATATATGATTGGGTTCACCCCCTAGTCAATACCTCAATCTTTAAGCCAGAGATTTTTTAGTACTTTCATAAGAGCTATTTATTCTAATTAACGGCCTTTGTGATTAAGCGGTCAGTTTTAAAGAATTGGAACAAAATATGAACTTTCGCTTAAAGAGTAAGGTATTGACTAGGGGGCGAACCCCCTAGTATACGTATTAAAAATATATGAATATAGAAGTTCGTTACGTAAGTTAATTCGTAAGTTACGTATATTTATTACTAAGAAGTTATTTACGTAAATTAGAAGTTCGAATACGTAATTATAGAAGAAGTTCGTTACGTAAATTAATTCGTAAGTTACGTATATTTATTACTAATAAAAAACGTTCGTAAATAAAATGAAACAAGTTTCGAGAAAGCTATTTAACCAAATAAAAGTAAATTAATATGAAAATGTTGTTTTAATTATTCATGTACTGTGAGCCAAGATCAAAACCTGCATTTATTCAAAAACGTTCAAAAGTTAAATAAAAAAAAACAAGTTTTTTTTAACTGAAAGTAAGGAGCGACATTAAACTTAAAACGTACAGAAATTATTCCGTATATGAAAGGGGCTGTCCCCTCCTCAACGCCTTGCTCTTTACGCTAAAGTTTGACTTTCTCACAACTCTATTTTTTTAAACAATAAAAAACTTTAGCGTAAAGAGCAAGGCGTTGAGGAGGGGACAGCCCCTTTCATATACGGAATAATGTCTGTTCGTTTTAAGATTTAATGTCGCTCCTTACTTTCAGTTAATAAAACTTTTTTTTTTATTTAATAAGAAAAGAGACGGCAGGATTCCGCTGAGGTCTTTCAGAATAACTTAGTACCTTGTGAATCGAGATTCGAGTGATTGTATTCTGTCACACTTTCAACACACAAAATGCACATAGCCATATCGATGTTTACTGACAGCAGCAGCTTAGACCAATTCAGTGTGTACTTCAGAAAAAAATCCATCACAGTAAGGGTCACTATAAAGTCCAAGCTCAGGATGCTATTGAGCAGACTTCTGGCTTTTGACAACGCCACGAAGACCCCATTCAGGGTTGCCACCGTCAATAGGATTTTACTAGATCTAGGAAAAAAAAAAAAAATCTAGTAAATTTAAAGGATCTAGTAAATTTCCCGAAATCTAGTAAAAACTAGTAAAAAGTCAGGATTTATAGTAAACAAAACTTT
The DNA here is from genome assembly GCA_027921565.1 of Artemia sinica. Classification (NCBI taxonomy): domain Eukaryota; kingdom Metazoa; phylum Arthropoda; class Branchiopoda; order Anostraca; family Artemiidae; genus Artemia; species Artemia sinica. The sequence continues at coordinate 74,330,837 of CM051261.1, forward strand.
TTTTTATTTCTCATGAATTCAGGGAAAAAAATTATCGTAAACATATGACAATTTACAATTTTTGCTTGTTTGTTTTACAATTTACAATTTTTCTTGTCTGTCTCCGAGACAGACAAGCAGTCACTTATTTTCATAAACAGACCTTTCACTTCCGGCGTCTAAAGGTCGACAAAATCAGCTTTCTGTGTATCAAATCTTACCAACTAAAAATGAAGCTATAATGACACTTGGATTTTTGATGATTGGGAATCTATTCGAATCAAAACAAAAGCCAACCACCCAAAGTGATTAGGTGAATCTCCTCAGTTTGAAAATTTCTACTGAGGAAAAAGGAGCCTGCCGAGAGAAATTAAAAGTAAGTAGAAATGTAACAATATATATATATATATATATATATATATATATATATATATATATATATATATATATATATATATATATATATCTATATATATATATATATATATATATATATATATATATATATATATATATATATATATATATATATACATATATATATATTATATATATATATATATATATATATATAATATATATATATATATATATATATATATATTTATATATATATATATATATATATATATATATATATATATATATTATATATATATATATATATATATAATATATATATATATATATATATATATATATATATATATATATGTATATATATATCCCAAAAAAGGATTTTTGAACTTGTAGGTTTACGGAATTTTCAATCATACTATGAAAACGAAAGAAAAGAGGAAAAGAGAAAAAAAAGAAGAAAAAGGAAAAAAGATTGTGAAAATCGTATTGATTAACTTCCTATAGTAAAAATCGATGCTTGAGGGTGCGCGTGCGGCGTAGCTGCAGGCGCAAAAATTTTTTTTCAGCTTTAGTAAAAACAGATGTGATCTAGCAAATTTTTCGTCTCCGATTTAGTAATTTCTTCCAGGTCAGGGTGACAACCCTGTTCGCACACTCCTTTCCGATTGACTTCAGTGTAAGTTTTTAAGACAGCGCTTCGTTTGGCACTAAAGTTAAAGAAATTAACTGTTTTACGAATAACCATCATACAGTGCTTTATATCAGGGATCTTGCTAGATTCTGTCAATTACAAGTTCAAGGAGTGGGTGACACAGTGGACATGCTTGGCGAGTGGATATTTGTTCGAGATAAAAGCCTGGGCTCCTGAAAAATGCCCACTCATGTTTGCAGCCCCATCATACCCTTGTCCCCTGCATAGTTTCATATCGAAATATATAATCATAAAATCTATATATTATTTGATACCATATCATGTCTCTCTCACCAGTTCATATAGTCATTAACTGATTAGAGTTGAAGAAAGTCCTTTTTTCATTAGGAAGGCTTTCAATAGAGATGTAACACTTATTTTCACGTATAGGAAGCCACACGTATCACGTATAGACTTATTTTTTCTTCTAAATTGTACAAATTTCCTTTAGAATTTTCTAAATATTTGTAATATTAGGGGATCCTTTTATTGATTTTTTCTTTTTCAAATTTATCAAATTTTGTGTCATACTATAGGGATATTATTACAAAGACTTAGGGATATTATTAAAGGGATATAGGTATATTATTACAGGGATATAGGGGTATTATTACAAAGATATAGGGATATTATTACAGGGATACAGGGATATTATTACAGGGATATAGGAATATTATTACAGGGATATTATTTCGATAGTTTATTTGGTCCCCCTACCAAGTTGTAAAATGTTGTCGTTTTTTAGGGTAGGGAGCTGTACCCTGGTTTGTTTTTGACTCATAAAAGGGCACTAAATCCACGTCCAAAGAACGTGGGTACGTTATTTAAACGAAACACACTCAAGTAGTGTTGTAAAATTACCGTAAAATAAAAACTCGCTAAGTAAAATTGGTGAAATTGGTAAAATAAGGTAGAATTACTAAAATAAGGTAAAATAAGGTACTTCCAAGGAAATACAGGGTAAAATTGGTGTTTTAGAGTTGCCCCGTAGCTACAAGACTAGTTGAGCATTTCTTTTTCCGCATCACTTACAACTTTTAATGAAGTTGTTTAGTGAATCGTTGATGATTCTGATATTCCTGGGCTTATTAAAGATAATGCCCCTTCATCTGCATAGTTTCAACCTTTTAACTAACTGTCTAGTTTATCCCTTTGGTAATCTTGTGGCTAGAGTAATACCTCAGCATTTGGACAGTTTCTGATTTCGGACATTCATTTAAAAAAAAAAAAAATTAAAAAAAAAAAAAATCAAATTTACCATTATTTGGGTGTAAAATCATATTAGTAACTTTTTCTACGTTTAAATCTTAAAAATGTTACCCTAATAGCCTTGTATATATTAAATAGCCGTATTCAGCCACATTCCTAATATCATATACATGTTATTTTTCATTTATTTATAAAAGTACCGAATACAAGTAAAAAAGTGGTTTGTAACATTTTGATGACTTTGACTTACTAAGCACTGGACCATAAGAGTGGAACATTCAGTCACTTTCACAGTCATTAAGACTGTCATCAACGGGATTTGCTTATAAATCTAGCTCCTCTCCTTCAGTCTTAGATTCTGATTCAGGTGACCATGTCTGTTCCGAAGCCCCCGCCCTCCCCAAACGAAAGTTTGGAATACGGCCCTGAGGATTATATATCAGTTTCTACCTCCCTCCACCCCGATCTCCCTTAGAGCTAATTATATACTTATCTGAATATATTTTCAAAAAACTACTGAGACACAAGGACCGTTAAACTAAAATAAGAATTTATATCGTTCTATTTCTTTATTTGTTTATTTATTTCTTTTATATATTTATTTAAATTTATTTCTTTTATTTATCTGAATTTATTTATTTTCTTTTAGACACTGTAGTCAGTAACAACTCATTCGGTAGTAATTGGTTGAAAAGCCGGCTAAACCTTAGAAAAGGGCACTGAAACTTTCAATTTTCAATTTTCCAAACCCCCTCCAAAGCTTATTCGACCACCTCTTCCACATGAAGTGCCATTGGGAAAAAATAAACGAAAAAATATTAATACATTGAACCCTTACGGTTTTTTACTATAGGTAATACAATACGATTGACCCTGACTTAAACAGGAGAGTAGAAATTCCACTACTTTTCTAATGAAAATCCGGAATTATCCAAGGGGAAAATAGGGGAAATTTTCCGCAGGGAAGGGGGGAATATTCCGTTGGGGTATTTTAAGGGGGGGGGGGGTAAAAGACGTCTCCCAGGGAAAAGACGTTATGAATACAAGATTTCTCTAAGATGTGAAATCTAAAATAAAAATGAGGATATCGATTCTACTTTGGCCCTCCACATTGTTGGAAATCCAGATGATGTAGCTCCTTTTGATGAGGCAACTTTAATAATTGAAGGAAATAGCTTTCCATATTCTTTTAGGAAGGCAATCAAAAAGTCTTTCTTCTGCTCAGTTAAAGATAATTCAAAAGTTTAGTTTTCCTTCTTTTTTTAGCACTGAAGACGGCTGAGAGGAAGTCCTCGACGAAATTTTTGTTTCTATAATTTTCGCTTTTTTTGTCCGCCGGCTCACATTTTTCTCGGCTATTTAATATTATTATTTTTTCTTGTTTGCCATATGTCAATCCTACTTGTAGCCCTTTCTGTCTTTAACAGTTCACAGAACTAATGTAATTTAATTTCAGCTAATATTTCACCATTTTAAAATTATAAGGTACTTGTTAAGAATCAGGACTGCGTCACAAACCGTATCGAAATCTCAAAGAAACTAGTCAAACGGGTATTTGTCAATAGAGAATTGGATCGCAAAGCTTGGTTTGTCATTGTGCTTACAATATTTAAATTAAACCACTGTATATAGATATAAGACAGTGTGATTATTCCCTATCTCAACCATTGTACAAACCATTACCGAGATGCAAGTGCTCCGGAGATACAACTATAAACATAAGCGACATTCGAATTTTTCACGGGTAGACAAGTCAGATTTCTCTTGAACGCGAAACTTAGCTTCAATGTTGTAAATTCTGTATATAAATATAAAATACATAGGCCTATACGTTATGTTATTTATATACAGTAGGTGCAACACTAAATTTCAAAGAATCAAATTTTAAATTAATTTATTCCAATACATATAAAGAAATCGGTAATTAGTAGTGCAATGTTATTATTAGATTTTTTAGGAATTACAAGGAAGTTTTAAAGTCTCGAGTTGATTTCAAAGGCATTTTCAGAAAGTTTCTGCGGCAAAAATACGTGTTCCAGGGTACTTTACGAAAAAGAAAGTTTTTTTTTTTAAGAAAAGTAACGGCCATATTAAACTTACGATCAGTAGAAATAGAAGCCTACAATAACTCAAAGATCCTACATCAAATTTCGAACGACATTTTTATGGCCCAAAAAAGAGCATTAACGAGGAAAAATTAAATGAAAAGTCAATGAAATTAAAATTAAAAGGAAAATAAAATGGAAATTAAAGGGAACATTTTTCCTTGCCAATAAATAAAAAAAAAAAATAATAAGAAGAAGTTTTCAGGCTGCATGGTGCAACATTACTATCTAAAACCACAGACTATTGTGAAACCTAATAGATAATCTGTGCTAAAACTATTAGGTTGCCCCTTCGTGGTAAAAAATTTCGCGGCAAACTTCAAATAGTCCCGGCACTTCGTGGATCCTTCTCCATTATAAAATTCTGGCTGTTTCCCTGTTGCAATATTGATTGGAAGTTAGTATCTCCTTATTTTCACAAATTTAATCAGCCCCCCCCCCCCCTTTTTAGAAATTCTATATGAGCCAATCAGTTAAATCATACCTGTGAGATGGGACAGTAGCAAACCACTCTGCCGGCTAACCACGTTTCCTTCTGCTTTCTTAATTACGAAAAATAAAAATTCGTACCATTATTCAGTGACTGACATATACACAGTGACCCGTTAATGACAGAGTAAATGGGTGGAGCTGATTGTACGCGCCAAGAATGTAGTGCCAAAAATCACTAAGCCTTGATCTTACTGTTATATTGTTTATATACAGTGATTTAAACTATTGTTTTTGGGGGGTTTAGGGGAAAAAAGGTACCTAGGTTAGGTTAGGTTGCGTATTTAATATATTTTATGCTTTACCTTGCCCCCGACCCCCAATGTGCAAATATATAGTCCAAATTTTTTCATAAACTATGATATTTTCATCCCATTTTGTTTTATGTCATTAGCATTGAAAAAGGTCAGGTTGTCGCGTCAGTAGGAACCCATTATTGAATACAGACAGAAGTAAACATCATTGCCAGGTAAGAAAGGTATTATTTAGTACTTTAAAAAGTACCTTTTTCAAGGTCAATCAGGAAAACCTGGAAATACTGCAGGGAAAATGCACATACGCACTGAATACTAACGGGGCGATGTTACTGATCCACTACGGGGACAAGATTGCAGTTAATATAAGGAAGGATTTTTGCTATAGCGATGTTTCTTGGATACAGACAGAAGTCCATATTTCTGGGAAATTGATTTACATAATCGACGGGGAATCCTAATGTATCATGAGGGGATTCCATTTTTAAATATGGCTTTTCTGGTCTTCAGTGGCAGAGATAAATTAATTTTCCTTCGAAGCCTTAATAGTGTAACTAGGAACACCTTAGATATTCAGAAATTCAAACGAGATCAATACAGATTGAGTATATTTAATGCGAGAAATGGTTTCTTGGGAATTTTAAATGTGACAGCGCAGGGACGCCAAAACAAAGGAACATTCAGAAATTACGCTTAGGGGAGTATTTGGGCGAAACAAATTAATCAACATTCTAGGGATTATTTGGGCGAAACAAATTAATCGTCAAAATAGAGGATGATTTGGGGTGAAACTCTGTGGTAGTTATAATACACAAATTCCATTTGAACAATGTCGCAAGGTCCCCTAACCCAACCTCCAAAAGCCCCCCTCCCCAAATTTTTGCCCTCCTCCCCAACTTTTTGCCCCCATTTTTTAATACTTTTCTTGCGCGCTTTGAGACACGGAAGGGCTCCCCTCCCCCCAACGTTTTGGGCCCCTCCCCCAACTTTTTAGCCCGCTCCCTCCATTTTTATACTTTTTTTAAGTTTTTTCTTAGCTTTTTTATTTTTTTAACATGGTATTTTTTCAACTATTTTTTAAATGTCTTCGAATGAGATGAAAAATACTTAAAACATTAAAACTTTACAATTAATATTTCCCCAAACTCAAAATGAGAATGGTATAGATATGTTAGTCATGACCTTTACAATTAGAAAAATAATGTTTGTAGTAGCACTTTTTTTTTACTGAATTTCTTATGCACTTAGAAATTATTCAACTTTTTTTACGTATCTTAAAATTATGTGAAATATGCTTGCAGCTCTAGCAATCGTACTCTATGCTTGCTCATAGACACGACGCGGCTTTCCCATTGGTACTTTATGGCGGGTTATTGACACTACCTAGTTTATCGCATGTATTAAATCAGAATTTTTTACGCAGTGGAACGATAAACACATAAGTCATATCTTTAAAAAAGTGAAGATGGAGCATTTTAAGAAAGTGTGTTCACATATTAATGGTATTGTAGCATTGAATGTCGACAAGGAGAAGTATTTGAACTATGAAACAATTACAAGTGGTAGCACTATTGGAAATGTATGCGTGCATTGTCATGACAGTAAGGAATTTAATTTCTTTGGACTACCAGAAAAATTCAACTCTTATGATGGTGGATATCCGAGTTTGAGATCTCTGGAAATGATCGCACTCAGAGAGAATGCCAACATAAAAATAATAGTTGATGAAGAGGGACATCTTCTTGCTAGTGATTGTGGTAACAAGCTACCTCTTGTTTTACCCCATCGTCAGCTTTCGGTATTAAACTTCAACGGAAGATCAAAAGAAGACAGGCATAATCTTCTACTAATATCATAAACCATATCTAGTCTACGTGCCAAAACTGTTAACTCTGTAAAAATAATGTGATAATAGACCGTGAAATTGTCAGAAAAATAAAAAGGACATTGGCAGAAAATATCACTAAGGAATATAAAGATGATTCGATGAAAAACAAAGTTCCAGCAAACGTCACTAATATTGATCAAACAATTAATGAACCAAATAATAGCAAAGGTGAAATTAATATTGAACATGTGGATGACCCCCCAGTAGAAATGTGTTCACAAGTTAGTTATAATGTGGCATTGAATGCTGACAAGGAGAAGTATTTTGACTATGAAACAAGTAGAAGTGCTAGCACTATCGGAAACGTATGCCTGCGTTGTCATGACACTGAGGAATTAAATTTCTTTGGAGTACCAAATCAATTCAATTATACAAATGGTGATTATGCGAAAGTATCATTTCTAGAGAAGTTAGTACTCAAAGAGAATGCCAACATAAAAATAATAGTTGATGAAGATGGGTATCTTCTTGCTAGTGCTATAGGTAACATGCTACCTATTGATAGAGCCTATCATCATCTTTTAGGTATTACCATTCAAATGAAAGCAAAGGGGAAAAGAAAGGCCAACTCTTCTACTAATATCATAAACCATATCTTGTCTACGTGCCGAAACTGTTATCTTTGTAAAAATAAAGTTGTAATAGACAGTGAAATTGCCGGAAAAATAAAAAGGGCATTGGCAGAAAATATCACTAAGGAATATTAAGATGAATCGATGAAAAACAAAGTATCAGCAAACGTTACTACCATTGATCAAACAGTTAATGAATCAAATAATACCAAAGACGAAACGCATATTGAACCTGTCGGGGACACACCAGTAAATATTGTGTATGACTCAAAATGGAATAATGATTATTCTACTGTTTACGAGCTAAGAGAAGACAATAACTACTATATCAAGAGAGAACATGTTGAACTATTTTATGGAAAAGATTCAAAATGTCCAAAGTTGTTCATTGATATTAATAATGTATCATAATATATTTTTTGTATTAATATTCTACATGTCATTATTTCATTAAAAATATATTATGCATTACATTGTTATGCATTCATTATTTTTAGAGTATGCTAGCATATCAAACGTTTAGAATGTCTATTAAAACATCGGAGATGTAAGAAAATGAATTTGCATACATCTATTGTCATACACATGGTATAACATTGACAAAATCTAAGTATCGGAGTGAGTAAATTTTTTATCAACATCTTTTGTCAGATACATCGGATAAAAATTGACTAAATCTAAGTATCACATTGAATAAATTCTTTATCAACATCATTTGTCGGATACGTTGGATAACTTTGTCAAAATCTATGTTCTAGAGTAGATAAATTCTTTATCAACTTCCTTTGTCTGATACATCAGATAAAATTGAGAAAATCAAAGTATCAGAGTGAATAAATTCTTTATCAATGTCATTTGACAGATACGTTTGGTAACACTGACCAAATCTAAGTATCATAGTGAATAAATTCTATATCAACTTCTTTGTCGGATACATCAGATAACATTCACAAAATCTAAGTATCAGAGTGAATAAATTCTTTATCAACATGCTTTGTCAGATATGCTTGATAAAATTGAGAAAATCTAAGTATCAGAGTGAATAAATTCTTTATCAATGTCTTTTGACAGATACGTTTGATAACACTGACATAATTTAAGTATCAAATTGAAAAAATTCTATATTAATATTCTTTATCGATATCATTTGTCGGACACGTAAGATAACATTGACAAAATCTATGTATTAGAATGAATAAATTCTTTATCGTCATCCGTTGTTGAATACATCATAATGAAAAATTGTAAGTAAGAACCAAAATGCAGATATTTCTTTCAAGAAATTATGAAAACATTGTAAGTAAGTAACAAACTCCTTCTTGAATTCACTTCGTGGATACACAATACAGAAATGTCATTCATGAAATTATGAAAAATTGTAATTAAGAACAAAAATGCAGAAATTTCATTCGTGAAACTATGAAAAACTTGTAAGTAAGTAACAAACTCCTTCTTGAATTCACCTCTTGAATACACATTACAGAAATTTCATTCATGAAATTATGAAAAAATTGTAAGTAAGAACCAAAATGCAGAAATTTCATTCAAGAAATTATGAAGGAATTCTGAGTAAGTAACAAATTGGTTTTTGAATTCACCTTTTGGACACACAATACAGAAATTCCATTCAAGTTATTATGACAAATTTTAGGTAAGCACCAAAATGCAGGAATTTCATTCATGTAATTATGAAAAATTGTAAGTTGGTAACAAACTCTTTCTTGAATTTACCTCTTGGACACACAATACAGAAATTTTATTCAAGAAATTATGAAAACATTGTAAGTAAGTAACAAATTCGTTACTGAATTCACCTCTTGAATACACAATACAGAAATTTCATTCATGAAATTATGAAAAAATTGTAAGTAAGAACCAAAAATGCAGAAATTTCATTCAAAAATTATGAAAAAATTGTAAGTAGCTAACAAACTCTTTCTTGAATTCACCTCTTGGATCCACAACATGGAAGTTATATCCAAGAAATTATGAAAACATTGTAAGTAACAAACTCCTTCTTAAATTCACCTCTTGGATACCCAATACAGACATTTCATTCATGAAATTATTAAAAAATTGTAAGTAGCCAACAAACTCTTTTCTTGAATTCATCTGTTGAATACACAATACAGAAATTTCATTCAAGAAACTACGAAAAAATTGTAAGTGAGTACCAAATTCTTTCTTGAATTCGCCTCATGGATACATAACACAGAAATTTCATTCGAGAAATTATGAAAAATTATAATTAAGAACCAAGATGCAGAAATTTGTTTCGAGAAATTATGAAAAAAATTGTAAGTAAGTTACAAACTCTTTCTTGAATTCATCTCTTGGATACACAATACAGAAAATTCATTCATGAAATTATGAAAAAATTGTAATTAAGTAACAAACTCTTTTTTGAATTCACCTCTTGGATACAATTTACAGAAATTTCATTCATGAAATCATGAAAAAAATTGTAAGTAACAAACTCTTTTTGAATTCACCTCTTGAATACACAATACAGAAATTTCATTCATGAAACTATGAAAAAAATTGTAAGTAAGTAAGTAAAAAACTCTTTCTTGAATTCGACTCTTGGATTTACACAATATGGAAATTTCATCCAAGAAATCCTGAAAAAATTGTAAGTAAGTACCAAACTCTTTCTTGAATTCACCTCTTGGATACACAATACAGACATTTCATTAATGAAATTATTAAAAATTGTAAGTAGCTAACAAAACTCTTTTCTTGAGTTTGTTAGCTACTTAGCTCTCTTGAGTTTGTTTCAAATTTTTTATGAAAAAATTGTAAGTAAGTACCAAATTCTTTCTTGAATTCGCCTGATGGATTACAAAATGCAGAAATTTCATTCGAGAAATTTTGAAAAATTGTAAGTAAGAACCAAAATGTAGAAATTTTATTCAGGAAAATTATGAAGAAATTGTACATGCAAAAAGTTGGGTTAATTTAGGTTCACTTAGAGTGGTGCCACTCTAAGTGAACCTAAATTAACCCAACGTTTTGCATGTCTCTTTCACTATAACTGTGTGTTTGAGATGGTATGCTATCATCTATAAACACTTTAAACTAAATTCAACAGACAATTTTTTCATAATTTCTTGAATGAAATTTCTGTATTTTGCATCCAAGAGGCGAATTCAAGAAAGGGTATGTTACTTACTTACTTACAATATTTCTTATAGTTTCATGAATGAAATTTCTGTTTTTGTGTATTCAAGAGGTGAATTCAAAAAGAGTTTCTTACTTAATTACAATTTTTTCATGATTTCTTGAATGAAATTTCTGCATATTGGTTCTTTCTTGCAATTTTTAATAATTTCATGAATGAAATTTCTGTACTGTGTATCCAAGAGGTGAATTAAGAAAGAGTTTGTTACTTACTTACAATTTTTCCATAATTTCTTGAATGAAATTTCTACATTTTGGTTCTTACTTACAATTCTTCATAGTTTCTCGAATGAAATTTCTGTACTGTGTATCCATGAGGCGAATTCAAGAAAGAGTTTGGTACTTACGTACAATTTTTTCATAATTTCTTGAATGAAATTTCTACATTTTGGTTCTTACTTACAATTCTTCATAATTTCTTGAATGAAATTTCTGTATTGTGTATTCAAGAGGTGAGTTCAAGAAAAGAGTTGTTAGCTACTTACAATTTTTTAATAATTTCATGAATGAAATGTCTGTATTGTGTAACCAAGTGTTGAATTCAAGAAAGAGTTTGGTACTTACTTACAATTTTTTCAGGATTTCTTGGATGAAATTTCCATATTGTGTAAATCCAAGAGTCGAATTCAAGAAAGAGTCTGTTGCTTACTTACTTACAATTTTTTCATAGTGTCATGAATGAAATTTCTGTATTGTGTATTCAAGAGATGAATTCAAAAAGAGTTTGTTACTTACCTACAATTTTTTCATAATTTCTTGAAAGAAATTTCTACATTTTGGTTCTTACTTACAATTCTTCATAATTTCTCGAATGAAATTTCTGTATTGTGTATTCATGAGGCGAATTCAAGAAAGAGTTTGGTACTTACTTACAATTTTTTCACAATTTCTTGAATGAAATTTCTGTATTGTGTATTCAAGAGGTGAATTCAAGAAAAGAGTTTGTTAGCTACTTACAATTTTTTAAATAATTTCATGAATGAAATGTCTGTATTATGTATCCAAGAGGTGAATTCAGTAACGAACTTGTTACTTACTTACAATTTTGTCATAATTTTTTGAAAGAAATTTCTGCATTGTGTGTTCAGAAGGTGAATTCAATAAACAGTTTTTTACCAACTTACAATTTTTCATAATTTCTTGAATGAAATTTCCGTATTGTGTATCGAAATTTCTGCATTTTGATTCTTACTTACAATTTTTCATAATTTCATGAATGAGATTTCTGTATTGTGTATTCCAGAGATGAATTTAAGATCGAGTTTGGTACTTCCTTACAATTTTTTCATAATTTCATGATTGAAATTTCTGTAATATGTATTCAAGAGGTGAATTCAAGAAGGACTTTGTTACTTACTTACAATTTTTTCATAATTTCATGAATGAAATTTCTGTAATTTCTGTATTGTGTATCCGAGAGGTGAATTCAAGAGGGAGCTTGTTACTTACAATTATTTCATAATTTCTTGGATGAAATTTCCATATTGTGTATCCAAGAGGTGAATTCAAGAAAGAGTTTGTTAGCTACTTACAATTTTTCATAATTTTTGAATGAAATTTCTGCATTTTGGTTCTTACTTACAATTTTTTCATAATTTCATGAATGAAATTTCTGTATTGTGTATTCAAGAGCTGAATTCAGTAACGAACTTGTTACTTACTTACAATGTTTTCATAATTCCATGAATAAAATTTCTGTATTGTGTGTCCAAGAGTTGAATTCAAAAAGAGTTTGTTACCGACTTACAATTTTTCATATTTACATGAATGAAATTTCTGTATTTTGGTGCTTACTTACAATTTTCATAATTTCTTGAATGAAATTTCTGTATTGTGTGTCCAAGAGGGGAATTCAAAAACCAACTTGTTACTTACTCACAATTTTTTCATAATTTCTTGGATGAAATTTCTGCATTTTCGGTTCTTACTTACAATTTTTTCATAATCTCATGAATGAAATTTCTGTAATGTGTATTCAAGAGGTGAATTAAAGAAGGAGTTTGTTACTTACTTACAATTTTTTCATAGTTTCATGAATGAAATTTCTGCATTTTGGTTCTTAATTACAATTTTTCATAATTTCATGAATGAAATTTCTGTATTGTGTATCCAAGAGGTGAATTCAAGAAGGAGTTTGTTACTTATTTACAATGTTTTCATAATTTCTTGAAAGAAATTTCTGTATTTTGGTTCTTACTTACAATTTTTTCATTATAGTATATCCAACAACGGATGATGATAAAGAATTTATTCATTCTAATACATAGATTTTGTCAATGTTATCCGACGTATCCGACAAATGATATCGATAAAGAATGTTAATAAAGAATTTATTCAATATGATACTTTAATTATGTAAGTGTTATCAAACTTATCTGTCAAGCATATCTGACAAAGCATGTTGATAAAGAATTTATTCACTCTGATACTTAGATTTTGTGAATGTTATCTGATGTATCCGACAAAGAAGTTGATATAGAATTTATTCACTATGATACTTAGATTTGGTCAGTGTTATCAAAGGTATCTATCAAATGACATTGATAAAGAATTTATTCACTCTGATACTTAGATTTTCTCAATTTTATCTGATGTATCAGACAAAGGAAGTTGATAAAGAATTTATCTACTCTAGTACATAGATTTTGACGATGCTATCCAACGTATCCGACAAATGATGTTGATAAAGAATTTATTCAATCTGATACTTAGATTTAGTCAATTTTATCCGATGTGTCTGACAAAAGATGTTGATAGAAAAAATTTATTCACTCTGATACTTAGATTTTGTCAATGTTATCCCACGTATCTAACAATAGATGTATGCAAAATCCTTTTCTTACATCTTCGATGTTTCAATAGACATTCTAAACGTTTGATATGCTAGCATACTCTGAAAATAATGAACGCATAACAATGTAATTCATAGTATATTTTTAATGAAATAATGACATGTAGAATATTAATACAAAAAATATATTATTATACATTATTAATATCAATGAGCAACTTTGGACATTTTGAATCTGTTCCATAAAATAGTTCAACATATTCTCTCTTGATATTATAGCTATTGTCTTCTCTTAGCTCGTAAACAGTAGAATAATCATTATTCCATTTTGAGTCCTACACAATATTTACTGGTGTGTCACCGACAGGTTCAATATGCGTTTTGTCTTTGGTATTATTATATTCATTAACTGTTTGATCAATGGTAGTAACGTTTGCTGATACTTTGTTTTTCATAGATTCATCTTTATATTCCTTAGTGATATTTTCTTCCAATGCCCTTTTTATTTTTCCGGCAATTTCACTGTCTATTACAACATTATTTTTACAAAGGTAACAGTTTCGGCACGTAGACAAGATATGGTTTATGATATTAGTAGAAGAGTTCGCCTTTCTTTTCCTCTTTGGTTTCATTTGACTGCTAATACCTAAATAATTTCTTAGACCACACTGCTTTTCCATTTAAAAAAAATTTAAACAAGAAAAAACGGGTTTTAATTTTTATAAAGCAGTGAATACAAATAAAACACTTGATTAAACAAAAATACTCCGAATATTTCAGCCCCACGTCCGGGAGCCTTTCTCAACGGAAAAAGAAAACAAAATAAAAAAAATGAGACAAAAAATGTTCTTTTTAAAAACCTTAACTTACATCAACATAAAAACATACTAAACAAACAAAAGAAAAATATAAATAAATAGGAAAAAAAAACTCACATATTAAATAAACACTTCCATTTACTGGCGTATAAACAAAATGGATTGTTTATATTGATTGAAACACACCTTCTCAACAGTATATAAATGGAAATTTATCAAAAAATGAAAATATATTTATACTTGAACCAAAACAATAAAGGTCAGCTAACCCCTGGCCCAAGACCCTTAATTAGATCACACAAGTTCATCACCCAATGTTTGAATTATAATTGAACGGATTGGTTTGCTTGCAAGCTTAGCTGCAGTTCGTTTACTTTTCCCAGCATTTAACCCGGTCTTACCTTTGTTCGCAAGGTCATCTTTCGTTTCAGAACTATTATTAAAATCAGTACTGGTTGAAAATCTTACCTGCTTTTTAATTAAACTATTATAAATTGAATTGATCCTAAAATCCCCTTCATCTCTATTGATACTAATACCCCCATATATTATCTTTTTTATATCTATAATTTCCCTGAAGCTTTGTAAAAGTCCTACAGACGTATCTACTATTTTTGTTTGATCAAATAAAATATTGTGATGAGGAAATTTATAAACATGTTCTGCAACAGCTGACTCGAACATTTCTGGTGTTTTATTTTGTTTTAGAGAGCAATCTATGGCATTCTTATGTTGCTGTAGCCTATTTTCTAAAATCTGTTGTAGATCTCAAACTCGTATATCCACCATCATAAGAGTTTTAAGTTTTTTGGTACTCCAAAGAAATTAAATTCCTTACTGTCATGACAATGCTCGCATACATTTCCAATAGTGCTACCACTTGTACTTGTATCATAGTTCAGATACTTCTCCTTGTCGGTATTCAATGCTACAATACCATTAACATGTGAACACACTTTCTTAAAAATGCTCCATCTTCACTTTTTTTTAAGATATGACTTATGTGTTTATCGTTTCCACTGCGTAAAAAAAACTGACTTAATACATGCAATACACTAGGTAGTGCCAATAACCCGCCATAGAGTGCCAGTGGGAAAGCCGCGTCTTGTCTATGAGCAAGCATAGAGTACGATTGCTAAAGCTGCAAGCATATTTCACATAATTTTAAGATGCATAAAAAAGTTGAATAATTTCTAAGTGCATAAAAAAATTCAGTAAAAAAAAGGGCTACTACAAACATTATTTTTCTAATTGTAAAGGTCAGGACTAACATATCTATACCATTCTCATTTTGAGTTTGGAAAATATTGAATGTAAAGTTTTAATGTTTTAAGTATGTTTCATCTCATTCGAAGACATGTAAAAAAAAAAGTTGAAAAATACCAGGTTAAAAAAAATAAAAAAAAGTTAAAAAAAACCTCAAAAAAAGTATAAAAAACTGGGGCGAGGGGCCTAAAAAAGTTGGGGGGAGGGGCCCAAAACGCTGGGAGGGAGCCCTTCTTTGTCTCAAGCACGCAAAAAAAGTATTAAAAAAAATGGGGGGAGCAAAACAGTTGGGGAGGGGGGGCCTTGGGGTTTGGGGTAGGGGACCTTACAACACTGTTCAAATGGAACTTGTGTATTATAACGACCACAGAGTTTCACCCCAAATCATCCTCTAAAATGACGATTAATTTGTTTCGCCCAAATAATCCCTAAAATATTGATTAATTTGTTTTGCCCAAATAATCCCCTAAAAGTAATTTCTGAATGTTCCTTTGTTTTGGCTACCCTGCGCTGTCACATTTAAAATTCCCAGGAAACCATTTCCTGCATTAAATATATTCAATCTGTCTTGACCTCGTTGGAATTTCTGAAAAATATCTAAGGTGTTCCAGTTACACTATTAAGGCTTTGAAGGAATATTAATTTATCTCTGACACTAAAGACCAGAGAAGCCATATTTAAAAATTGAATCCCCTCATGATACAATAGAATTCCCCGTCGATTATGTAAATCAATTTCCCAGAAATATGGACTTCTGTCTGTATCCAAGAAACATCGCTATAGCAAAAATCCTTCCTTATATTTCACTGCGATCTTGTCCCCTTAGTGGATCAATAACATTGTCCCGTTAGTATTCAGAGCATATCTGCATTTTCCCCGCAGTATTTCCAAGTTCCCTGATTTACCTTGAAAAGGTACTTTTAAAGTACTAAATAGTACTTTTCTTATCTGGCAATGATGTATACTTCTGTCTCTATTCAATAATGGGTTCCTACTCGCGTCTTTACCCGATTCTTAACAAGTACCGATTATAATTACCTGTACTATAATACACTTTATCGTTCAGATAACCAGAGTTCTAAGTCGGACAGACCGGTTTTAAACCGGGGAACAGCTATACACAAAACAAGAATAACAAGATCATATTCAATCCTTTTTCTGCCAGCCTCTTCGCGCTTTTGAGCTGTTACCCGTGTTCGAAGACGGGTTGTTCACGGCTCAGCGGGTTCGAACACGGTTTGTTTTCGTCGAGTGCATCAAGTGTTGTGCATCAGTGCATCAATCACGGGGTTGAAATTTCGAACCCGCTGAAACTAGACGAAAAACTAGAAACTTGAAACTAGACGAGAACAACCCGTGTTCAAACCCGCTGAGCCTGAAAAACGTGGCTAAGGTTGTACAATCTATTCGAATATGTCGGCTATACAGTCAACAGCCGTCATCAGTGAAATGCAATATAAAACAAATAGAAAGAAAACAGACTCAAACCAAACCTCACATAGGTTCAGCCAATGTTGCCTATGTAAGATCACTCTTTCACAATCGAGATAGGCTATATATGGAACTAGAACTAGAAGTTCTACTAGCTCACTAGAGACTGAGAGCAGATATAGTCGGTTCTCAAACAGGGTTGCCATTGGCAACGTCTAAAAAGAGTGCAAATAAAAGCCAAAAAAGAGTGATTTTTGCTCACAAAGAGTGCAAGTCAAAAATTTGCGTATCCTCTCTTCTGGATCCACTCTGAGGTGAAAAAGAGTGCATTTAAAACGAAAAGTTTGCGAGTTGGCAACCCTGTTCCTTGGGTTAAATGCACTTTTGACGGACATGCTATACTGAGGTTTAAAGCAAATGAAAAGTGACACTCAAAAAGAGTGATTTTCACTCTTCTGGATCCACTCTATGGTAAAAAAGAGCGCATTTCACATGAAAAGTGGGCAAGTTGGCAATTCTGTTCTCAAATGGTTTTATTTCGTAGTACCAAGCTATTCTGCGTTAAGCAATTTTGACACCGTGAATATTTCCAAATGGAAGGTTGATAGACAGACGAAATTAACTTTTATGTGCACGTAATTTGAAATACGGGAAATCTTGTTTTTACAACTGTTTTCCAGTATCTAATTATCTTTCTGCATCAGCCACATCTTTGGAAAATGTGAAATGGTGCTAGCCATGCGGTCAAGTGCCTGTGACAAAAGTGAATATTATTTGTCCATTCTTTAGGGGATTAAATAAAAAAAATACAAGTTTTTTTTTACCTGAAAGTAAGGAACGACGGTAAAACATAAAGCGAACAGAAATTATTCCGTTTATGAAGGGGGCTGTCCCCTCCTCAACGCCTCGCTCTATACGCTAAAGTTTTTTTTATTGTTAAAAAAAATAGAGTTGTGAGAAAATCAAATTTTAGCGTAAAGAGCGAGGCGTTGAGGAGGGGACAACCCCCTTCATAAACGGAATAATTTCTGTTCGTTTTAAGTTTTACCGTCGTTCCTTACTTTCAGTTAAAAAAACTTGGTTTTTTATTCAATTTTTGAACGTTTTTGAATTAATGCAGGTTTTGATTTTGGATCACCGTACATGAATAATTAAAATTAAAATTTGCGTATTAATTTTACTTTTATTTGGTTAAATGGCTTTTTCGAAACTTGTTTAATTTTATTTACGGAAGTTTTTTATTAGTAATATATATACGTAACTTACGAATTAACTTACGTAACGAACTTCTATATTCATAGATTTTTAATACGTATATTAGGGGGTCCGCCCCCTAGTACCTTGCTCTTGAAGCTAAAGTTCGAATTTTTTTCCAATTCTTTAAAAATTACCCTTAATCACTATCAGTTGATCAGTTGAAATCTGTTGAAAAACCTGTTGTTTTTTTTACTTAATTTCTGATTTTTTTTCTTTAATAATTCTGGAAATCCGGCTCCCCCTTCATAGCAATGTCCCTTCCCCCATAAAAACTTCCTTCCTGGAAAGATCCTCCCATATAATCCCCGACCCACCCCCCCCCCCACCTACCAGAAAAAATCCCCCCTGAAAACGTCTGTATACTTCCCAATAACCAATACTATATGTTAAAATAAAGTAAAGTTCATAAATTTCAGCCCTCCCCCCGGGGACTTCGGGGGATTAAGTCTTCCTAAAAGACATTATTATCATATTTTCGACCCTGCTGAACAAAATGGCTATCTCAAAATTTCGATCGGGTGACTTTGGAAAAAAATGAGCATGGGAGGGGTCTAGTTGCCCTCCATTTGTTTTGGTCACTTAAAAGGGCACTAGAACTTTTAATTTTCGTTCCAATGAGCCCTCCCACGATATTCTAGGAGCATCGGGTCAATACAATCACCCCTGGAGAAATAAAAAAAAAACAAAAAAAAAAAACAAATAAACACGCATCTGGATCTTTCTTCTGGCAAAAAATGCAAAATTCCACATTTTTGTAGATAGGGGCTTGAAACCTCTACAGTAGGGTTCTCTGATACACTGAATATGATGGTGTGATTTTCATTAAGGTTCTATAACTTTTAGGGGGTCTTTCCCCCTTTTTTCTAAAATCAGCAAAATTTTCTCGGGCGCGTAACTTTTGATGGGTAAGACTAAACTTGATGAAACTTATATATTTGAAATCAACATTAAAATTTGAAACTTTTGATGTATCTATTGGTATCAAAGTTCCGTTTTTTAGAGTTTCGGCTACCACTGAGCCGGGTCGCTCCTTACTTACAGTTCGTTACCACGAACTGTTTGATTATTTTCGTAGACTATTTTCATAATTTCAATCATGATCAATAAACAGGTTATTTTATTCGGCAACTAGCCTGAGCAAAATGTTCCTGACTTGAGCCGCTTAACCAGAGCTAGAGCTAAAAAAGTGGCAAGAGGGTACTGGTGCATTATGTGGACACTGCTATATACTAACGAGAGACGAAACCCGCCAAACGGGTTATTTGCAAGAGACCACAATAGAGAAACGGAATGCAAAGCGTGGTTTTCATTGCGTTTAGGATATTTAAACTGATATTTTTTGGGGTTTAAAGGGGAGGTACCTAGATTAGGTTAGGTTACGTATTTAATATATGGTAGGCTTTTCCCCCCACACCACCCTAATGTGCAAGTATATAGCCCAATTTTGTTTATAAACTGTTATATATTCATCCTAATTTATTTTGTTTCATTAGCTCAGTAGAGTAGTACCTAAAATTTCTATCGCGCCCCTAGGAATCTCCATGTTATTCTATCGCGCCTCTACACCTTTTCAAAGAGAGTGAGTATCCTCTCAAACGGCCTTATACTTCTACGAGACATATAGGGAATATCATGTTATTCTATGGATGCCATAGGATATGTGATGAAGAACAGGTTTCTGACTCCGTTTGGTGGGTATAGTCTGGTTTGGTGGGTATAGTCTGGTTTGGTGGGTATAGTCTGGTTTGGTGGGTATAGTCTGGTTTAGTGGGTATAATCTGGTTTGGTGGGTATAGTCTGGTTTGGTGGGTATAGTCTGGTTTTATGGGTATAGTGTGGTTTGGTGGGTATAGTCTGGTTTGGTTTTTCAAAGAGAGTGAGTATTACACTTTACTTTTTTGTTTTTGTTTGTTTTTGTTTTTTTTAAATCGAAAACTAGAGATTGTCAAATTGCGTATTTAGGAATCATGAATCATAAGCACCAACGACCCTAACCAACAGAGACATCAAATCCCCAAAAGTCCCTTATACCCAAACTCGAAGGGGGCCCCCTCCCTCCAACTTTTTGCCCCCCCCCCCCATTTTTTTTTTTGGCAATTGACATTTTTTCTGATAACTATCATTTATTTTTCTGATAAGTATCATTCATTACGATCATAGCTTTCAAATGTGAAACTTAAGTCCATTTTTGGATCGAAAAATAAACTATTTCTGTAAAATCTGAGTTAATAACGGTTTTTGATCGGTAACTCTATTTTTTTGGGAGAAAATTATGGATAATACAATTCTCTGGTTCAAATGTGAAACTTAAGTCCATTTTTGGATCGAAAAATAAAACTATTTCCGTAAAATCTGAGCTAATAAGGGTTTTTGACCGTAAACTCTAGTTTTTTTTGTAAGAAAATTATGGAAAATACAATTCTCTGGTTCAAATGTGAAAACTTAAGTCCATTTATGGATCGAAAAATAAAAACTATTTCCGTAAAATCTGAGCTGATAAGGGTTTTTGACCGTAAACTCTAGTTTTTTTTTTGTAAGAAAATTATGGAAAATACAATTCTCTGGTTCAAATGTGAAACTTGTCCATTTATGGATCGAAAACATGAAACTATTTCCGTAAAATCTGAGCTAATTAGGGTTTTTGACCGTTAACTATAGTTTTTTTTGTAAGAAAAGTATGGAAATTACAATTCTCTGGTTCAAATGGGAAACTTAAGTCCATTTATAGATCGAAAAAATAAACTATTTCTCTAAAATCTGAGCTAATAAGGGTTTTTGACCGTAAACTCTAGTTTTTTGTAATAAAATTATGGAAAATACAATTCTCTGGTTCAAATGTGAAACTTGTCCATTTATGGATCGAAAAATAAAACTATTTCCGTAAAATCTGAGTTAATAAGGGTTTTTGACTGTAAACTCTAGTTTTTTTTAAGAAAATTATTGAAAATACAATTATCTGGTTCAAATGTGAAACTTAAGTCCATTTTTGGATCGAAAAAATAAACTATTTCTGTAAAATCTGAGCTAATAAGGGTTTTTGACCGTAAACTCTAGTTTTTTGTAAGAAAATTATGGAAAATACAATTCTCTGGTTCAAATGTGAAACTTAAGTCCTTTTTTGGATCGAAAAATAAAACTATTTCCGTAAAATCTGAGTTAATAAGGGTTTTTGACTGTAAACTCTAGTTTTTTTTTAAAAAAAAATTATGAAAAATACAATTCGTTGGCTCATAGGTGAAACTTAAATCCATTTTTCGTTAAGTCTCAGAGTGAATAAATTCGTTATCAACATCCTTTGTCAGATACGTCAAATCAAATTGACAAAATCTAAATTTCAGAATGAATAAATGCTTTAACAACATCCCTTATCGGATATGTCGGATAAAATTGACAAAATCTAAGTATCAGAGTGACTAAATTTTTTTTATCAACATCCTTTGCCAGATACATCGAATAAAATTGATAAAATATAAGTGTCATAGTGAATAAATTTTTTATCAACATCCTTTGTCAGATGCATCAAATAAAATTGACAAAACCTAAATTTCAGAATGAATAAATTCATTATCAACATCCTTTGTCGGATATGTCGGATAAAATTGACAAAATCTTAGTATCAGAGTGAATATTTTTTTTTAAGAACATCTTTTGCCAGATACATCGAATAAAATTGATAAAATATAAGTGTCAGAGTGAATAAATTTTTCTATCAACATCCTTTGTCAGATACATCAAATAAAATTGACAAAATCTAAATTTCAGAACGAATAAATGCTTTAACATCATCCTTTATCGGATATGTCGGATAAACTTGATAAAATCTAAGTATCAGAGTGACTAAATTCTATGTAAACATCCTTTTCTTGGATACATAGGATAAAATTGACAGAATCTAAGTGCCAGCGTGAATATTTTTTTTATCAACATCCTTTGTCAGATACATCAAATAAAATTGACAAAATCTAAATTTCAGAATGAATAAATTCATTATCAACGTCCTTGGGCACTCGATATCCTAAAAGTGTTTGATTCAAACTTTTACCTTGATAATCGATGTTGTTGGCAGAATTTCAAAAGGATCGTTTATGAGTGTTGGCGTATCTGATGAAATAATTTAGGTCGTATGATAATTTTTTTTTAATGCAGTAGTTTTTCAGTAAGGACACTCGATATGCTAAAAATGTTTGATTCAAACTTTTACCTTGAGAATCGATGATGTTAGCAGAATTTCAAAAGGATCGTTTATGAGTGCTGGCGTATCTGATGAAATAATTTAGGTCGTATGATAAATTTAATTTATTATTATTTTTTTAATGCAGTAGTTTTTCAGTAAGGACACTCGATATCCTAAAAGTGTTTGATTCAAACTTTTACCTTGAGAATCGATGTTGTTAGCAGAATTTCAAAAGGATCGTTTATGAGTGCTGGCGTATCTGATGAAATAATTTAGGTCGTATGATAAATTTATTTTTTTTGTTTTTAATGCAGTAGTTTTTCAGTAAGGACACTCGATATCCTAAAAGTGTTTGATTCAAACTTTTACCTTGAGAATCGATGTTGTTAGCAGCATTTAAAAAGGATCGTTTATGAGTGCTGGCCTATCTGATGAAATAATTTAGGTCGTATGATAAATTTAATTTATTTTTTTTAATGCAATAGTTTTTCAGTAACTTTTATTCTGTGTGTTTTTTGGTTTTTTTATTTACTTGGTGATCAATCAAAAAGCGAGGATTTCAGTTAAATAAATAATTCTTGTACCTTTTAAAATAGCTTTACGGGGTTTGAGAGACTCTGTTGTTTTATTCTGTGTTATTTTTTCTTTACTTGGTGATCATTCAAAAAGCGAGGATTTCTGTTAAATAAATAATTCTTCTACCTTTTAAAATAGCTTTACGGGGTTTGAGAGACTCTGTTGTTTTATTCCGTGAGATTTTTTCTTTACTTGATTGTCATTCAAAAAGCGAGGATTTCTGTTAAATAAATGAATCTTATACCTTTTAAAATAGCTTTACGGGGTTTGAGAGACTCTGTTGTTTTATTCTGTGTTTTTTTTTCTTTACTTGGTGATCATTCAAAAAGCGAGGATTTTTGTTAAATAAATAATTCTTGTACCTTTTAAAATAGCTTTACGGGGTTTGAGAGACTCTGTTGTTTTATTCTGTGTGATTTTTTCTTTACTTGGTGATCTTTCAAAAAGTGAGGATTTCTGTTAAATAAATAATTCTTGTACCTTTTAAAATAGCTTTACGGGGTTTGAGAGACTCTGTTGTTTTATTCTGTGTGATTTTTTCTTTACTTGGTGATCATTCAAAAAACAAGGATTTCTGTTAAATAAATAATTCTTGTACCTTTTAAAATAGCTTTACGGGGTTTGAGATACTCTGTTGTCCCCAGCGATCAGAAATTAAATTATAAAAAAAGTTTCTTCACCTCTTGAATACACAATACCGAAATTTCATTCAACTTTCATGTAAGAAAATTATGGAAAATACAATTCTCTACTTCAAATGTGAAACTTAAGTCCAGTTTTGGATACTCTTAATGATGAGGACTGATGGCTCTAATTCAATATTTTTTTTTCATAAAAACATACTATTTTTTTTAATTTCAAAATTATTCAACTTAATTTTTTTTATTTTTTTATTTTTTTTGTACGTATCTTAAAATAACAAAATATGCTTACGGCTCTAACAATTGTACTCTATGATTTCTCAGAGACACGATGCGGCTTTCCCACTGGTACTCTTTGGCCGGTTATCGACACTACCTAGTTTATTGCATGTATTAAATCAGTATTTTTTACGCAGTGGAACGATAAACACATAAGTCATATCTTTAAAAAAAAGTGAAGATGGAGCATTTTAATAAAGTGTGTTCACATGAGAATGTTAGTGTAGCATTGAATGCCAACAAGGAGAAGTATTTAAACTATGAAACAAGTACAAGTGGTAGCACTATTGGAAATGTATGCATGCATGGTCATGACAGTAAGGAATTAAATTTCTTTGGAATACCAAAAAGATTCCTTTGTACAAATGGTGGATATGCGAGATTGAGATCTCCGGAGATGATTGCACTCAAAGAGAATGCCAACATAAAGATAATCATTGATGATAGAGGACAACTCCTTGCTACTGTTGCAGGTAACACATTACCTACTGATACATCCAATCGTCATCTTTTAGGTATTAGCATTCAATGGAAGGTCAACAAAAGAAAGGCCTACTCTTCTACTAATATCGTAAACCATATCTTAGCTCCGTGCCGAAACTGTTACCTGTGTAAAAATAATGTGATAATAGACAGTGAAATTGCCAGAAAAATAAAAAGGGCATTGTCAGAAAATAACACTATGGAATATCAAGATGAATTGATGAAAAACAAAGTGCCAGCAAACGTTACTACCATTAATCAAACAGTCGATGAATCAAATAATACCAAAGATGAAACGTATATTCAACCTGTCGGTCACACACCAGTAAATATTGTGTATGACTCAAAATCGAATAATGATTATTCTACCGATTACGAGTTAAGAGAAGACAATAGCTACAATATCAAGAGAGAACATGGTGAACTATTTTATGGAAGAGATTCAAAATGTCCAAAGTTGATCATTGATATTAATAATGTAACGTGCGCACGTAAGCTAACCTAACCTAACCTATGGTTTTGATATTTCCGAGGTGCTTTCCCAGTGGCACTGCTGACATCTATAACCGGTCTAACCTAAATTCAACGTAACGATGCTTGCGCCACTCTAAGTGACCTAGATTAACCCAACTTTTTGCATATCTCTCTCACTATGACTGTGTGTTTGAGCGGGTGTGCTGCCATCTATAATCTATCTAACCTAAATTCAATTCACGAACCTAGATTAACCCAACTTTTTGCATGTCTCTCTCACTATGACTGTGTGTCTGAGTGGGTGTGCTGCCATCTATAATCTATCTAACCGCGCACGTAACCCCGTCTAAATTTTTTTTCATAATTTCCTGAATTAAATTTCTGTATTGTGTATCCGTGAGGTGAATTCAAGAAAGAGTTTGTTACTTACTCACTTACCTACTTACTCACTTACAATTTTTTCATAATGACATAATGACATATCCAACAACGGATGTTGATAAAGAATTTAATCAATCTGATACTTAGATTTTGTCAATTTTATCCGATATTTTATCCTATGTATCCGAGAAAAGGATGCTGATATAGAATTTAGTCACTCTGATACTTAGTTTTTGTCAATTTTATCCGACATATCCGATAAAGGATGTTGTTAAAGCATTTGTTCATTCTGAAATTTAGATTTTGTCATTTTTATTTGATGCATCTGACAAAGGATGTTGATAAAAGAAAAAATTATTCACTCTGACACTTAGATTCTGTCAATTTTATATGATGTATCTAACAAAAGATGTTGATAAATAAAATTTATTCACTCTATCCCATGTGTCTGACAATAGATGTATGCGAATTCCTTTTCTTACGTCTCCAATGTTTTAATAGACATTCTAAACGTTTGATATGCTAGCTTACTCTAAAAATAATGAACACATAACAATATAATGCATTATATATTTTTAATGAAATAATGCCATGTAGAATATTAATACAAAAATATATTATGATACATTATTAATATCAATGATCAACTTTGGACATTTTGAATCTCTTCCATAAAATAGTTCACCATGTTCTCTCTTGATATTGTAGCTATTGTCTTCTCTTAACTCGTAATCGGTAGAATAATCATTATTCCATTTTGAGTCATACACAATATTTACTGGTGTATGACCGACAGGTTCAATATACGTTTCATCTTTGGTATTATTTCATTCATCAACTGTTTGATTAATGGTAGTAACGTTTGCTGGAACTTTGTTTTTCATCAATTCATCTTGATATTCCATAGTGATATTTTCTGACAATGCCCTTTTTATTTTTCTGGCAATTTCACTGTCTATTATCACATTATTTTTACACAGGTAACAGTTTCGGCACGGAGCTAAGATATGGTTTACGATATTAGTAGAAGAGTAGGTCTTTCTTTTATTGACCTTCCGTTGATTGCTAATACCTAAAAGATGACGATTGGATGTATCAGTAGGTAATGTGTTACCTGCAACAGTAGCAAGGAGTTGTCCTCTATCATCAATGATTATCTTTATGTTGGCATTCTCTTTGTGTGCAATCATCTCCGGAGATCTCAATCTCGCATATCCACCATTTGTACAACGGAATCTTTTTGGTATTCCAAAGAAATTTAATTCCTTACTGTCATGACAATGCATGCATACATTTCCAATAGTGCTACCACTTGTACTTGTTTCATAGTTTAAATACTTCTCCTTGTTGGCATTCAATGCTACACTAACATTCTCATGTGAACACACTTTATTAAAATGCTTCATCTTCGCTTTTTTTAAAGATATGACTTATGTTTTTATCGTTCCACCGCGTAAAAAATACTGATTTAATACATGCAATAAACTAGGTAGTGTCGATAACCGGCCAAAGAGTACCAGTGGAAAAGCCGCATCGTGTCTCTGAGAAATCATAGAGTACAATTGTTAGAGCCGTAAGCATATTTTGTTATTTTAAGATACGTACAGAAAAAAAATTAATAAATAAAAAAAATAAAGTTGAATAATTTCGAAATAAAAAAAAATAGTATGTTTTTATGAAAAAAAATATTGAATTTGAGCCATCAGTCCTCATCATTAAGAGTATCCAAAACTGGACTTAAGTTTCACATTTGAAGTAGAGAATTGTATTTTCCATAATTTTCTTACATGAAAGTTGAATGAAATTTCGGTATTGTGTATTCAAGAGGTGAAGAAACTTTTTTATAATTTATTTTCTGATCACTGGGGACAACAGAGTCTCTAAAACCCCGTAAAGCTATTTTAAAAAGTACAAGAATTATTTAATTAACAGAAATCCTTGTTTTTTGAATGATCACCAAGTAATGAAAAAATCACACAGAATAAAATAACAGAGTCTCTCAAACCCCTTAAAGCTATTTTAAAAGGTACAAGAATTATTTATTTAACAGAAATCCTCACTTTTTGAAAGATCACCAAGTAAAGAAAAAATCACACAGAATAAAATAACAGAGTCTCTCAAACCCCGTAAAGCTGTTTTAAAAGGTACAAGAATTATTTATTTAACAGAAATCCTCGCTTTTTGAATGATCACCAAGTAAAGAAAAAAAACACACAGAATAAAACAACAGAGTCTCTCAAACCCCGTAAAGCTATTTTAAAAGGTACAAGAATTATTTATTTAACAGAAATCCTCGCTTTTTGAATGACCACCAAGTATAGAAAAAATCACACGGAATAAGACAACAGAGTCTCTTAAAACCCGTAAAGCTATTTTAAAAGGTAAAAGAATTATTTATTTAACAGAAATCCTCGCTTTTTCAATGATTACCAAGTAAAGAAAAAAAAAACACACAGAATAAAACAAAAGAGTCTCTCAAACCCCGTAAAGCTATTTTAAAAGGTACAAGAATTATTTATTTAACAGAAATCCTTGCTTTTTGAATGACCACCAAGTAAAGAAAAAATCACACAGAATAAGACAACAGAGTCTCTCAAACCCCGTAAACCTATTTTAAAAGGTACAAGAATTATTTATTTAACAGAAATCCTCGCTTTTTGAATGACCATCAAGTAAAGAAAAAATCACACAGAATAAAACAACAGAGTCTCTCAAACCCCGTAAAGCTATTTTAAAAGGTGGAAGAATTATTTATTTAAAAGAAATCCTCGCTTTTTGAATGTTCACCAATTAAAGAAAAAATCACACAAAATAAAACAATAGAGTCTCTCAAACCCCGTAAAGCTATTTTAAAAAGTACAAGAATTATTTATTTAACTGAAATCCTCACTTTTTGAATGATCACCAAGTAAATAAAAAAAACAAAAAACACACAGAATAAAAGTTACTGAAAAACTATTGCATTAAAAAAAATAAATTAAATTTATCATACGACCTAAATTATTTCATCAGATAGGCCAGCACCCATAAACGATCCTTTTGAAATTCTGCTAACATCATCAATTCTCAAGGTAAAAGTTTGAATCAAACACTTTTAGGATATCGAGTGTCCTTACTGAAAAACTACTGCATTAAAAAAAATAATAATAAATTAAATTTATCATAAGACCTAAATTATTTCATCAGATACGTCAGCACTCATAAACGATCCTTTTGAAATTCTGCTAAATCATCAATTCTCAAGGTAAAAGTTTGAATAAAACACTTTTAGTATATCGAGTGTCCTTACTTAAAAACTACTGCATTAAAAAAAAATTAAATTTATCATACGACCTAAATTATTTCATCGGATACGCCAACACTCATCAACGATCTTTTTGAAATTCTGCTAACAACATCGATTCTCAAGGTAGAAGTTCGAATCAAACACTTTTAGGATATCGAGTGCCCAAGGATGTTGATAATGAATTTATTCGTGCTGAAATTTAGATTTTGTCAATTTTATTTGATGTATCTGACAAAGGATGTTGATAAAAAAAAATTATTCACACTGGCACTTATATTCTGTCAATTTTATCCTATGTATCCAAGAAAAAGATGTTGACATAGAATTTATTCACTCTGATGCTTAGATTTTATCAATTTTATCCGACATATCCGATAAAGGATGTTGTTAAAGCATTTATTCATTCTGAAATTTAGATTTTGTCAATTTTATTTGATGTATCTGACAAAGGATGTTGATAGAAAAATTTATTCACTCTGACACTTATATTTTATCAGTTTTATTCGATGTATCTGGCAAAGGATGTTGATAAAAAAAATATTCACTCTGATACTAAGATTTTGTCAATTTTATCCGACATATCCGACAAAGGATGTTGATAATGAATTTATTCATTCTGAAATTTAGATTTTGTCAATTTTATTTGATGCATCTGACAAAGGATGTTGATAGAAAAATTTATTCACTCTGACACTTATATTTTATCAATTTTATTCGATGTATCTGGCAAAGGATGTTGATAAAAAAATTAGTAACTCTGATACTTAGACTTTGTCAATTTTATCCGACATATCCGATAAAGGATGTTGTTAAAGCATTTATTCATTCTGAAATTTAGATTTTGTCAATTTTATTTGATGTATCTGACAAAGGATGTTGATAACGAATTTATTCACTCTGAGACTTAACGAAAGATGGATTTAAGTTTCACCTATGAGACAACGAATTGTATTTTTCATAATTTTCTTAAAAAAACTAGAGTTTACAGTCAAAAACCCTTATTAACTCAGATTTTACAGAAATAGTTTTATTTTTCGATCCAAAAAAGGACTTAAGTTTCACATTTGAACCAGAGAATTGTATTTTCCATAATTTTCTTACAAAATACTAGAGTTTACGGTCAAAAACCCTTATTAGCTCAGATTTTACAGAAATAGTTTATTTTTTCGATCCAAAAATGGACTTAAGTTTCACATTTGAACCAGATAATTTTATTTTCCATAATTTTCTTTAAAAAAAAAACTAGAGTTTACAGTCAAAAACCCTTATTAACTCAGATTTTACGGAAATAGTTTTATTTTTCGATCCATAAATGGACAAGTTTCACATTTGAACCAGAGAATTGTATTTTCCATAATTTTCTTACAAAAAACTAGAGTTTACGGTCAAAAACCCTAATTATCTCAGATTTTACGGAAACAGTTTTATTTTTCGATCCATAAATGGACAAGTTTCACATTTGAACCAGAGAATTGTATTTTCCATGATTTTCTTACAAAAAAAAACTAGAGTTTACGGTCAAAAACCCTTATCAGCTCAGATTTTACGGAAATAGTTTTTATTTTTCGATCCATAAATGGACTTAAGTTCCACATTTGAACCAGAGAATTGTATTTTCCATAATTTTCTTACAAAAAACTAGAGTTTACGGTCAAAAACCCTTATTAGCTCAGATTTTACGGAAATAGTTTTATTTTTCGATCCAAAAATGTCCTTAAGTTTCACATTTGAACCAGAGAATTGTATTTTCCATAATTTTCTCACAAAAAAAAACTAGAGTATACGATCAAAAACCCTTATTAACTCAGATTTTACAGAAATAGTTTATTTTTCGATCCAAAAATGGACTTAAGTTTCACATTTGAAAGCTATGATCGTAATGAATGATACTTATCAGAAAAACAAATGATAGTTATCAGAAAAAATGTCAATTGCCAAAAAAAAGAAAAGAAAAAAAATCAAAAAAAATGGGGGGGGGCCAAAAAGTTGGAGGGAGGGGGCGACCTTCGAGTTTGGGGATAAGGGACTTTTGGGGAGTTGATGTCTCTGTTGGTTAGGGTCGTTGGTGCTTATGATTCATGATGGTTCGTACTCACATACACCTTACTACTTGATTTGCAAGGATTTCTAAGGTTTGTTCTGAATTTCATTATTAAAATTCTTTTCTTACCATCTACATCTCTCTTAGTATCAACTTTTTAGTATACTAAAACGTTAGACCCTATTTTAAATTGACAATACTGTTCAAACAGCACTTGTGTATTATACAGACCACATCGGAGAGGTAAAGCTAGGTCAACTCACAATGTCATTCTATCGTCGTTAGCCATTTTCATAGACTGATGTTGTTTCAAATTTATAACAAATTACCTGAGTTAACAACCCCTTCAGGGTTACCTTAACTGCTAATCAGTTTAATCCTTTTTCTTTCTCCACCTACATACAATCCAATCACTAATTAGAATCATTCACACTCCTATTATTCAAAACATTAATTAATATCGTTCATAGTGTCCAATTTGCGAATTCCTTATCCCTTTTTGCAAAAATGTCAATCAAAACAATTCCTAAATACGCAATTTGACTATCTCTAGTTTTCGATTTAAAAAAAACAAAAACAAACAAAAACAAAAAAAAGTAAAGTGTAATACTCACTCTCTTTGAAAAAACCAAACTTTACTATACCCACCAAACCAGACTATACCCATCAAACCAGACTATACCCACCAAACCAGACTATACCCACCAAACCAGATTATACCCACTAAACCAGACTATACCCACCAAACCAAACTATACCCACCAAACCAGACTATACCCACCAAACCAGACTATAACCACCAAACGGAGTCAGAAACCTGTTCTTCATCACATATCCTATAGCATCCCATATGTCTATATGTCCTATATGTCTCGTAGTATTTATATGTCCGTAGTCTATATGTCCTATATGTCTCGGAGTCAGAAACCTGTTCTTCATCACATATCCTATAGCATCCTATATGTCTATATGTCCTATATGTCTCGTGATATTTCCTATATGTCTCGTAGAAGTATAAGGCCATATGAGAGGATACTCACTCTCTTTGAAAAGGTGTAGAGGCGCGATAGAATAACATGGAGATTCCTAGGGGCACGATAGAAATGGTAGGTACTACTCTACTTAGCTCTAACCAAACTTGACTTCTTTAGCAGTGCCCACATAATGCACCAGTACCGGCAAGAGTTTCTTTGAAGTGAGTAACTATGTAAGAAACCTAAGTAAGATATATATATATATATATATATATATATATATATATATATATATATATATATATATATATATATATATATATATATATATATATATATATATATATATATATATATATCATATATATATATATATATATATATATATATAATATATATATATATATATATATATATATATATATATATAGGGATACAATCAATCAATCAATCAATTTTATACAATCAATAGAGTCAACAAAATACACTTCAATATAAACTCCCCCGTAAGGCTCTATGGCCAGGAAAAAAACAGGGGAGAAGCAAAAATGAAACAAATACTTAAAACAAAAAAAAAACTTCAACATCATACATTCACACCTTAAGAGACTCAACACAAGAGAAATCATAAGATAAAAAAATCATAAGATACAATGATCAACATAAAAAAAAAAAAAAAAAAAAAAAAAAAAAAAAAAAAAAAAAAAAAAAAAAAAAAAAAAAAAAAAAAAAAGCTAGAAAATCCTTAACATAATTTTTGAATTTACCAAACGAATGGCAGCTTCGTGAAGACACAGGGAGCGTGTTCCAAATTCTGTTGCAAGTTGTCAGAGGGTTGAAATCAGACCTCACTGATGGAGTATGAAGAATCTGTAAATTGCTGGAAGGGCGGAGATGATAAGTCGATTGATCAGAAACAAAAGATGTATTATTACATAGAGCAGCAGGAAGATGGCCGTACAACTGTAAAAAGATGAAAGAAGAACAAGAAAGAAAATAGAGAGATTTCAAATCAAGGAAGGGTTTAAGTGAAGATCGGTTAGTTTCCTTAATAAGAATCCTTGCTTTATCATAAAGTTTTGAAAGTGGCATCAGAGACGAAGGAAAAGTTGACATCCAAATAACAGAACAATATGAAACATAAAACTGAACTAGGCTGTAGAACAAGATTCTAAGAATCGATCCTGGAAATATGTGTTTAAGCTTTCTAAGGATTCCAAGACTCCTGGAGACTTTCATTTTAATTAAGTCAATATGATGCTTGAAGGAAAGATTTTCGTGAAACAAGATGCCTAGGAATTGAACGTAACCATCCCCGGGTTTACTTAGAGAACCTCTTGATACGTGTATTTCATTTAAGTCAGGGCAAGCCCTTGAAACTCTGGAGAAAATGAGAAAAAATGACTTCCCGACATTTAAGGTAAGATAATTTACATCAATCCATTGGATAACTCTTTCAAAAAGGGCATTTATCTTTGAAAGAAGATCAGACTCAGCTCTACCAGCTGTACCAAGAGTACTGTCATCAGCAAAAGCAATAAGTGCATCCGGTAAGGAAGAACTCCTGTCACAATTAGTCACGGATGCTGGTTGACAAAGACGACAGCAAATGGTAGGTTTTAAATTTTGAACCGTATTAATAAGGTCTTTGACGTAGGATCGGCAAAATAACAGATCCTCGTGGAACGCCAAACTCTATTCCCGAAGGGTTAGAAAAGTGCAGATCAACCGAGATGACTCGACCAGATAAATATGATAGAAACCAAGAATAATCATTCCCTCTTATACCAATATGGGATATTTTCCAAAGATACCACCACATTAAGTCCTCTAAGGGCTGAATTATTATTGGCACTTTACTGAAACTAATTTATATTTTGACCTTTGTCTCGTATCATAATATCTATGATATTAGAAAATAAGAAGTTGCTCTAACTTCCAAGAATTCTTCATTTTACAAATGATCATATTTTAAACAATCAACCTAGCTTCACTAGTTTGATATATTTCATATTTTAAATATATTATTTTCAAATTCATAGATAAATCAGTTGGTTAATCATTTACTGATAAGCCAATTCATAATATTGTTTATTACAAAATAGACAGATTGTTTCATAGATTATTAATATTAGTAGAGATGCCCTAATATCTCCGATCGCTCACCCCTGCTGCCACCTACAACTTTTTTGCGCCCCAAATATGGGCATAGAGTCCCTAGAGAGAACATGTGGTTAATGGGATCAATGACCTCTTTCTCCAGGGGTGTTTTGGCCAAGTGCCGGCTAGGGAAGAATGTTATGATCTAGGAAAGAGTATTTGTTGTTGTTGTTTTTGGCCAAGTGCCCGCTAGGGCAGAAAAAATTTGATTGGTAAATCCATAAGACAAAGGAGCTAAAATTTAATTTAAAATTAGAAAAGAACTTTAAATTTTTCATCTCTTTGTGAAAAAAAAACAGAACTGAAGTGGAGCCTTTTTATGTTCTTGGAAAAATTAGAAGAGACCTTTGAATTTTTTATGTCTTTGAGGAATTAAGAACTGAAGTGGAAGCTTTTTTCATTTTCATTGGTAAAATTCAGAATTGAGCTAACTTTTTTCACTTCTTCGAGAAAACGCAGAATTAAAATGATGCTCCTTATCTTCATGTCGAATATTCAAATCAATGTATAACTTTTTCTATCTTCTATGAAAAATTTGGAACAGAACTTTAAATTTTTCATCTCTTTGCAAAAAAATCGGTAGTGAACTTAAGAAAATTAGAATTAAAGTGAAACTTTTTATTTTCACTGGAAAATAATCACAATCATAGTATAACTTTTCCTATCTTCTACAGAAAAATTTAGAACTGAACTTTAAATTTTTTATGTCTTTGAGAAATTAAGAACTGAAGTGGAAGGTTTTTTCATTTTCATTGGTAAAATTCAGAATTGAGTTAACTTTTTCTCTTCTTTAAGAAAATTCAGAAGAGAACTTGAACAATTTGCACTTCTTTGAGAAAACTCAGAATTAAAGTGGAGTTCCTTATCTTCATGTTGAATATTCACAATCAATGTATAACTTTTTCTATCTTCTATGAGAAATTTGGAACAGAACTTTAAATTTTTCATCTCTTTGAGAAAAATCAGAACTGAATTTAAGAAAAATTATAAATAAAGTGAAACTTTTGATCTTCATGGAAAACAATCGCAGTCATAGTATTACTTTTTCTATCTTCCATCTAAAAATTTAGAATAGAACTTTAAATTTCTTTATTTCTTTGGGGAACTTAAAACTGAAGTGGAAGATTTTTATTTTCTCTGGAGAAATTAGAATTGAAGTGTGTTCTTTGGTAAAGTTCAGAAGAGAACTTGAAGTTTTCTTCACTTCGTTGAGAAAATTTTAAATTGAACTAGAACTTTTTATCTTCCGGGAAAATATTCACAAGTATGGTATTACTTTTTCTATCTTCCACCGAAAAATTTAGAATTGAACTTTAAATTTCTTTATGTCTTTTGTGAAATAAAGAACTGAAGTGGAAGATTTTTATTTTCTCTGTAGAAATTAGAATTGAATTGTGTTCTTTGGTAAAATTCAGTAGAGAACTTGAACTTTTCTTCACTTCATTGAGAAAATTTTAAATTGAAATAGAACTTTTTATCTTCCGTGAAAATAATCACAAGTATGGTATTAATTTTTCTATCTCCCACCGAAAAATTTAGAATTGAACTTTAAATTTCTTTATGTCTTTGTGAAATATAGAACTGAAGTGGGAGATTTTTGTTTTCTCTGGAGAAATTAGAATTGAAGTGTGTTCTTTGGTAAAGTTCAGAAGAGAACTTGAACTTTCCTTGACTTCGTTGAGAAAATTTTAAATTGAACTAGAACTTTTTATCTTCCGTGAAAATATTCACAAGTATGGTATTACTTTTTCTATCTTCCACCGAAAAATTTAGAATTGAACTTTAAATTTCTTTATGTCTTTGTGAAATAAAGAACTGTTCATCTCTTTGAGAAAGGTCGGAATTGAATTTAAGAAAATTTAGAATTAAAGTGAAACTTTTTATCTTCATGGAAAATAATCACAATCATAGTATAACTTTTCCTATCTTCTACGGAAAAATTTAGAAGTGTCCAAATCAGAAAGGCCCGAAATAGTAATTTACATATCCCAAATCATAATTTTTTGAAAGCACACACCAATGAAAGGTTGAGAAATCTAGCTCAGAAAAGCCTGAAATAGCAAACTACTCATCCCAAACTATTGGTTTCAGACAACAAACACCTATGATGGACTAAGAATCCTAGCTCTGAAAAGTCCAAATAGCAAACTAAACATCCCAAATCATAATTTTCTGACAACACACACCTATGAAAGGCTAAGAAACCTAGCTAATAAAAGCCGGAAATAGCAAATTAACCGTCCCAAATCATAAGTTTCAGACAGCACTCACCTATGAACGGCTAAGAAATCCAGCTCGGAAAAGTCAAAAAATAGCAACCCACACATCCCAAATCATAGGTTTCAGACAACACACACCTATGAAAGACTAAGAAATCCAACTCAGAAAAGCCCGAAATAGTAATTTACATATCCCAAATCATAGGTTTCAGACAACACTAACCTATGAACGGCTAAGAAACCTAGCTCAGAAAAGTCAAAAATAGCAAACTAGTCATCCCAAACTATAGGTTTCAGACAACAAACACCTATGAAAGGCTAAGAAATCCAGCTCAGAAAAGTCAAAATAGCAATGCACCCATCCCAAATCATAGGTTTCAGACAACACACACCAACGAAAGACTAAGAAATCTAGCTTAGAAAAGCCCGAATTAGTAATTTACATATCCCAAATCATAGGTTTCAGACAACATTCACCTATGAAAGACTAAGAAACCTTAGCTCAGAAAAGCCTGAAATAGCAAACTACTCATCCCAAACTAGAAGTTTCAGACAACAAACGCCTATGATGGACTAAGAATCATAGCTCTGAAAAGCCCAAATAGCAAACTACACATCCCAAATCTTAATTTTCTGACATCACATACCTATGAAAGGCTAAGAAATCTAGCTCAGAAAAGACAAAAATAGCAAACCACTCATCCCAATCATAGGTTTCAGTCAACACACACCTATGAAAGGCTAATAAATCCAGCTCAGAAAAGTCAAAAATAGCAAACTACATATCTCAAATCATAGGTTTCAGTCAACACACACCAACGAAAGACTAAGAAACCTAGCTCAGAAAAGTCAAAAATAGCAAACTACTCATCCCAAACTATTGGTTTCAGACAACATTCACCTGCGAAATACTAGGAAACCTTAGCTCAGAAAAGCCTGAAATAGCAAACTACACATTCCAAATCATAATTTTCTGACAACACATACCTATGAAAGGCTAAGAAACCTAGCTCAGAAAAGTCAAAAATAGCAAACTACACATCCCAAATCATAGGTTTCAGTCAACACACACCTACGAAAGGCTCAGAAATCCAGCTCAGAAAAGTCCAAAAAGCAAACCACTCATCCCAAATCATAGGTTTCAGACACCACACACCTATGAAAGACTAAGAAATCTGGTTATGAAAAGTCGGAAATAGTAATTTACATATCCCAAATCATAAGTTTCAGTCAACATTCACCTACGAAATACTAAGAAACCTTAGCTCAGAAAAGTCTGAAATAGCCAACTACTCATCCCAAACTCGAAATTTCAGACAACAAACACCTATGAGTGACTAAGAATCCTAGCTCTGAAAAGTCCAAAAAGCAAACTACACCTCCCAAATCATAATTTTCTGAAAGCACACACCTATGAAAGGCTAAAAAATCTAGCTCAGAAAAGTCAAAAATAGCAAATTAACCATCCCAAATCATAGGTTTCAGTCAACACACACCTACGAAAGGCTCAGAAATCCAGCTCAGAAAAGTAAAAAAATAGCAACCCACACATCCCAAATCATAGGTTTCAGATACCACACACCTACGAAACACTAAGAAATCTGGTTATGAAAAGTCGGAAATATCAAATTACATATCCCAAATCATAAGTTTCAGTCAACACACACCTACGAAAGGCTAAGAAACCTAGCTCATAAAAGCCTGAAATAGCAAACTACTCATCCCAAACTATTGGTTTCAGACAACATTCACCTACGAAATACTAGGAAACCATAGCTCAGAAA
This sequence comes from Artemia sinica, assembly GCA_027921565.1. Taxonomy (NCBI): domain Eukaryota; kingdom Metazoa; phylum Arthropoda; class Branchiopoda; order Anostraca; family Artemiidae; genus Artemia; species Artemia sinica. The sequence continues at coordinate 74,368,599 of CM051261.1, forward strand.
AGCCTGAAATAGCAAACTACACATCCCAAATCATAATTTTCTGACAACACACACCTATGAAAGGCTAAGAAACCTAGCTCAGAAAAGTCAAAAATAGCAAATTAACCATCCCAAATCATAGGTTTCAGACAACACCCGGGGGCCTTTGGGGCCGGGGGGTTACTTCGGGGTTGGGGTAGTGGGGGTCGGGGTCCTACCTAACCTAACCTGAAAGTGTGATTTCAGAGAAATTCTTTAAGCGTTTAGGGTTAACTTACCTTTTTAGGGATGAGCATTTAGGGTTCTCCTACATGCTGAACCTGAAAGTGTGATTTCAGAGAAATTCTTTAAGCGTTTAGGGTTATCTTTCCTTTTTTAAGGATGAGCATTTAGGGTTCCCTTACATGCTGAACCTGAAAGTTTGTTCCCTGACCTGTTGGATCTGAAAGTGTAATTTCAGGGAAATTCTTTAACCTTTTAGGGTTAACTTACCTTTTTAGGGGTGACTATTTAGGGTTCTCCAACATGCTGAACTTGAAAGTGTGTTCCCTGACATGTTGAATCTGAAAGTATAATTTTCATGGCGATGGACTATTCTAAAGAATAAAAACGGTTGAGACTTAAGATATTTATTGCTTAAACATATTTAAAAACATTTGAAAAAAAATAATGACATATTTAAAAAAAAGAAGCTTAATCCATTTGATTTGAGGAGGAGCAAGTTTAGGACTTTGGATATCTGATGCATTTTTCCATGTCAGGTATCTTTTCCGGTATCCATTGAGCGAAATATCTAACTTCATCTTCTGGGTCATGGACTGAATGCAGGTATTTCTCACATTTGAAGTCTTCTAAATTGAATAATGCTATGTTTTTATCACATTTTGCTAGTAAGAGTTTATCAGTTGGCACGTTTCCCTTAACATAAACAGCTTGCACACCAAAAAAACTGCATATTTCCTGAATTTCCTCTTGTACATGTTTTATTTCATAGCCATTTTCATTATGTGGTCGTATGGTTTTAGCGTAAAAGCCATTTCGATTTGTAAAATTTAGTGTTGGACTCCATCTGTTTTTCTCGTACTTATACATATTGTATCTGATGTTCCATTTATAGCAATGAATTTCACGTCGTTGATTGTCTAGGAGTAAGAAAGCTGCTTCGAAAATAATGCCAGTTGAGGAATATTTCAGACCAATATATTCTGTGTCAATCACACCAAACATTATTATATCTGAAAAAAAAGTGCTTAAATTAAATAAATATGTAATGTTTCTGAAACTCTAACAAATACAGCTCACTTTCATAGAATAAACTGAGAAGGAGGGAGTGTGTTCAAAGATCTCAACTTGAAAACTGTGAAAATGATTGGCAAATAAGTAACGTTTTACATTTCAGCACCCGCTCCTCTGAGTAAATATTTGGAGGGGTCAATTTTCTGAGGAATAACTCAAAGCATTGTTATACGAACATTCAGTTTGAATACGTAAAAAGAGATTGAAGCAGGGTTGTAGTAGCTTCTATCACATTTAGAAGGACCATGGATCAATCACCATGTGGAAATTTGCCGTATGTAAAGAGAAATCTTTGTCGAAAGCAACCTAAACTCTGAAAATTATAGTTTGATTATAATAAATTCAACTTTTCTCAGAAATAACTCAATGCATTATTATACGAACGTTCAGTTTTTTATTCAAGCGCATGCCAGATCAATAAAGAATATATCTTACTACCTTTTATTCAAATGCTATAGTTAAAATCGCTAAAATGTCAAAGAGAAATGGTTCGCACAACGAAGTAGAAAACAATTATGATAAAAACAATTATCTTTTCATTTTCTATTTGTCACTAATAAAAGCGCTAACCCCCTCCCCAACAAAAATCCTGGATACAAAATTGCCCCCCTCCCCTAAATTTAGGAAAATTAAGCCATCCCTAGGTCCGCCCTCTCATTGAGTTAATCTTGCGATATGTTCAATCGAAAGGCATATCAATAAAGAATATATCTTACTACCTTTTATTCAAATGCTATAGCTAAAATCACTAAAATATCAAGAGAAATGGTTAGACACTGAAGTCGAAACAATTAAGGTAAAAACAATTATCTTTTCATTTCTATTTTGTCACTATTAAAAGTGCTAACCCCCTCCCCAACAAAAATCACGGATTCACGCCCCCTCCCCTAAATTTAGGAAAATTGTTATAGCTAAAATCGCTAAATTTCGAAGAGAAATGGTTAGACACTGAAGTAAGAAACAATTATCTTTTCATTTCTATTTTGTCACTATTAAAAGTGCTAACCCCCTCCCCAACAAAAATCACGGATTCACGTCCCCTCCCCTAAATTTAGGAAAATTGTTATAGCTAAAATCGCTAAATTTCGAAGAGAAAAGGTTAGATACTGAAGTAAGAAACAATTATCTTTTCATTTCTATTTTGTCACTATTAAAAGTGCTAACCCCCTCCCCATCAAAAATCACGGATTCACGCCCCTCCCCTAAATTTAGGAAAATTAACCCACCCTAGGTCTATCGCTAATTTGCAGACAAAATTAGCTGACCGCTATTTTCAGACAAACACTTAATTATGTAAAAGCACTGAAAACCTCGATTGCCTAAAACCAGCTAATGTATACAAACAGGAAAAGGGGTGACAGCTAATTATAGGCTTCGCGCTGGAGCATTATGTCAAAACAGAACGCTTAATAACAAGAGTGACGGAAATCTCAGTTAGAGAAAAGATTACAATATGGAAAAGCTAAATTTTTCGAAAGGATAATTATTTCTTTTTGCGAGAATTTGGTTGTAAAAACAATGATGGAGGGGGGGGTTAGGTTTTGAGGGTAAAAGAACACCTTTTATGTTTTCTATCGAGTATAAAGATTGTAAGTGATGTTTGTATTGTATTGGGGGGGATTTACCTGAATATACTGGAGGGTGACCACGGAAAATAATTTTATTTTGAAAATAAAACGGAACTTACATGGTAAATTGAGGTTGCCAATGCTTCTAATTCATCAAATTTATCCATTGTGTCAAAATACTTTCTGATAATTTAATCACATTGCATGTCCGTTATATACGAAATCTCAAGGGCGAATTGTTATGTAATGGGGAAATCATATGTATCAAGCCCTCTGATTGGCTGAGAAAGGATATTTAGCCAGCCCTCTGATTGGCTGAGAAGGAAACACGTGATCTAACTGTTTCCTGGAAACTCATAACATTTGCCTCGAGCAACAACAACAAATACTATTCCTGGATCATAACATTCTTCCCTAGCATACAACAACAACAAATACTATTTCCTGACATCATAACATTCTTCCCTAGCGGGCACTTGGCCAAAAACAACAACAACAAATACTCTTTCCTAGATCATAACATTCTTCCCTAGCCGGCACTTGGCCAAAACACCCCTGGAGAAAGAGGTCATTGACCCCATTAACCACATGTTCTCTCTAGGGACTCTATGCCCATATTTGGGGCGCAAAAAAGTTGTAGGTGGCAGCAGGGGTGAGCGACCGGAGATATTAGGGCTTCTCTACTTCTGTGAACTTCAAAATTTGATTTAGACATGAATTTTCTATATTTCTGAAATAAATAAATTTGTGAAGAAAATCTGACTTAAATTTCTGAAATAGTCAAATTAAATTGGAAATTACTAATGTAATTATTCTAATAAATATTTTGTTTCTTTCCTGTGGTCGTGGTTGGCATTGTTATTTTCTTTTTTATATAAATTTTGTCAAATACATGCCCGCATTCCGAAATATATAATGTTTTCAGTACAGCGCAAATGACACTGGGCTTTGAAAAGGTTAAAGGCATGGTCCCCCCCCCCTCCATCTTGTTGTAGCTCCTATTTTTAACTTTTATTAGTATTGGGATTTTCCTTTCTTTTTTATTTGTTGTTGGAAAACATGATGTTCAACTACAAATTACTTTTAGTAAGTACAAATGATACCACCAAAGCCTCATCTAGGGGGGGGGGTATGTGTTTTTACCCCCCCCCCCCCGAAATGTTTTTCCGACTCGTAAAAAACGTATCAAAATGAATATAAATAAATTTTTGAAAGTTTTTTATTCCAAACCTTCCCCCCGAAGAATTCATTTTTGACCCCCTCCCCCCAAAAAATCATGGATACGACCCTAGACGTGACCCTAGTCTTCAGGGGGCTTAAGGAGACGGTGGCTCCACTTTTATTCACGGCAATTTCTGTTTTTTTTTTGTGTTGGATTTTATTATTTATTTCCAAGTCTAACCAATTCTTTATAATGGGTTCGGTTATTTTTCGCTAATCACCAATATTACATAGAAAGACATTGTGACATCATTAGACGGCTCGTGACTAAGCGAAGAAAAATTTTAGCTATTTTAAAGTTGTTTAAGTTGTTTAAACTGCCGAGCACAACGATAATAAGATCTTATCGATATAATTGTCTAATTCGAAATTTACCCAACCATTATATCTAAAAAAATAAGATGTATAGGGGATTCAATTTCATTTGAAAAAAACTCCATTTGCAGGTGTGCACTTTTTGATAGCAGCGCCAAATTAAAAAAAAAGAGATAGTTGTATGAAAAATAAGCTGAAAACAAGCAGCTTAAGAAGGCGCAACTTGCCTGTAATGGTGTGAGAAGGAATAGATTAATATTGCTTGAATTATTATAGGCGAACAGTGTTGTAAGATTGAACCAATCAGTTTTCCTTATTTATTTTCACGATTCAAGAAATTTGAGATTTTTCAATAAAAATAAAAAAGATTTATGTTTTTTATAAGTGGGAAGGCAATTGAATTCCACCTCCAATTGACGCACCTGGATACGAGATACTCGTTTTACAATGTTGAATACGTGTTTTATACGATTATTGTTAATCAAACTGAACTCAGCCCTCCCTGATTTAAAGTGCAAGACATTAAATAAGAAAACAAATCAGATTTCGATTTGGGTATTGTAGCTTCTTCAGTCAGTACCGCCTTACTGAGGTGAACTTATTCAAAATGTGTTTTAAAAATCTAGGAAGGGGGGGGGGATTTTTTCAATGAAACTACCAAAAATAGATTTTTTCAGTAAAAATATAAAAAAAGGTATTTTTCTAGGTGAGGAGGCAATGGGATCCCCTCCGCAACTGACACACCTGGATATGAGAAACGCGTTTCACGATGTTGAATACGTGTTTTTTTCTTACGATCATTGCTAATCAAGCTGAATTCAACCCCGCTGATATTAAATGCAAGGCATAAAATAAAAAATAAAACATGTTTTGATTTGGGTAGTATAGCTTCTTCAGTCAGAACCGCCTTACTAAGATGAACTTATTCAAAATGTGTTTTAAAAATCTAGGAGGGGGGATTTTTTTTAATGAAACTACCAAAAATAGATTTTTTCAATGAAAATATAAAAAAAAAATTTCTAGGTGGGGAGGCAATGGGATCCCCTCCGCAACTGACACACCTGGATATGAGAAACCCATTTCACAACGTTGAATATGTGTTCTTTTTTTTACGAATAATGCTAATCAAACTGAATTCAGCCCCTGTTGATTTTAAGTGCCAGGCATAAAATCAAAAATTAAACAGATTTTGATTTGGGTATTGTAGCTTCTTCAGTCAGTAGCGCCTTACTGAGCTAAACTTATTCAAAATGTGTTTAAAAATCTAGGAGGGGGGAATTTTTTTAACGAAACTACCAAAAATAGATTTTTTCAATGAAAATATAAAAAAAAAATTTCTAGGTGGGGAGGCAATGAGATCCCCTCCCCAACTGACACACCTGGATATAAGAAACCCGTTTCACAATGTTGAATACGTGTTTTTGTACGATTATTGCTAATCAAACTGAATTCAGCCCCTGCTGATTTTAAGCGCAAGGCATAAAATCAAAAATTAAACAGATTTTGATTTGGGTATTGTAGCTTCTTCAGTCAGTAGCGCCTTACTGAGCTGAACTTATTGTCAAGAAATTTCAGACCCCCATTGTTGAGCTCAGTAGGGTATGCCTTAAGAATTTTCAGAATTGCTTTTTATATAGTTTGTTCTAGTAGGGAATGCCAGCCTCTTTATTTGTTAAATATTTAAATAAAGAGGCTGTACATCTAATATTGTTTTTTATCATGCGATCAACGTTTGTTATCTGTGTATGTAAATGAGAACTGTAGGAACAAACGACATTGGAATTCGTGATTATAGATGTTATCAATTGTGTAAGCATCTATAAGGCTCAAGACACAGTAAGACAACACTGGTGTTCTTAGCGCATAAGATATACGTCAATTTTTGGCATTTTTATGAATCATGAATGACAAGAAGTCAATCGAAATCATTTTGTCATTTAAATAATTATATATTTTTAAAAAAGCCTTTATGTTCTTGTTTGGTAGGAGAAACTGTTCCTTGGAGAAAGTTTCTGATGGATCTTATAAAATTTATACAAAAAATTTTCCCAGTTTTAGTAGATTTAAAAAAAAATCTAGGTTTTTGTTGGGCAATTGCCTAAATAAAGTCTCTGAGTAAAACTGACCGGAATAATTGTTTATTTTAAGTGTACTCTCAAGGTTCCCCAAATTTTCGCAGCAAAAATAGACAATATTACAGGAAAATGTGTGACATTTTTGTAAAAGGACTTAAATGATCGGGTTGATATAAAGAGGAATTAAATAAGAAACAGTTTTTTTATGGAGCAACATTAAAACTTAAAACGAAGAGAAATTATTCCGTATATGAAGTGGGCTGCCACGTCCTCAATACCCCTCTCTTCAAACTGAAGTCTTGTAAGTACTTTTGAAAAGGTTCTGATTCTAATTAGAAAAACCTTGTGTTTCAGGAATCGTTCTTAAGGAATTGAGACAAAAGGTCGAACTTTAGCGTGAAGAGCGGGGTATTGAGGAGGGGGCAGCCCAACTCAGATACGGAATAATTTCTATTCATTTTAATTTTAAAATGTTGCTCCTTACTTTCAGTACAAACAAATTTTATTTTTTTATTCAAATCCTGATTGTTTTTCAAATAAACCCAGGAAATGCCCCCCCCTCCGTGGAAAATCCCCCCAAGATAAATTGCTCCATAGTAAGTTAATCCCACGTAAAATTCTTCCGCCGGGAAATTAAAACCGGACAATTTTTTCATCGCTGCGAATTCCACGCAGATAATTTATTGCTTACGATTCCGCTTGAAAAATACTCCTTAGCATGCTTTCATTTGAAGAAAGAATTGTTTCTATTCAATTTCTGATCCTTTTGAAGGTCATGGGGGAGTCCTCCTGCGTTGAAAATATTTTCCGGAAATTCCCTCCAAATGGAAAGTTTCTCACGCAGAAAATTTCCCCATGGAGAATTTCTCCTGGTGATAATTCCCCCATTGATATTTTCTCCCGTGGATACCGCCCCCGCCACCCCCCAGATAACTCCAAACCCGTTGGAAATTTCACCCGGATGATTCCTTCAAAGCATCTCCACATGTAAAATTGGGTTGCCAACGAGAGATTGAGACAAATAAAACATATTTCGTATACGAATTCGGGCAAATTTCCCCCGTATAAAATCTCGATTGGAATATTTACCCCCGGAATGTTCCATCCCAATGGGAAATTCTTCCCGTAGAATATCTATCCCTAGAAAATTCTCCCCCTGAAAAATACCGGTATACTTCCCAATAACAAATATCATAGGCAGCGCGATCGCGCTGCCTAAGTAAAAAACGATGTTGGCACAGTGTATTATTTTTTTCTTCATACCTGGGCACTTCGTATCGAAGGAGTTGTCGTAGAAACTTCGAAAAGGGCTCAATCGATTGGAAATTAGAGTGGCTAGTGCCCTTTTTAATAGTCGAAAGTGATTGGAGGGCAACTAGCCCTCCCCCCCCCACACCCTTAATTCCTTCAAACACATACAATCAAAATTTTGAGGTAGCCATTTTGTTCAGCGTAGTTGATTTCCAGAATGAAAATATGTTTTTGAGGAGGACACTCCCCCACAACCCTCGGGGCAAGGGTTTTAAGTTATGCCCTGAGGGAATATAAGAACGATGTTAGCACAGCAATATTATTTATTGTTTTTTTCCTTAAAAAGCAGGGCACTTCGTATCGAAGAAATTTTCGTAGGAACTTCGAAAAGGGCTCATTCAATTGGAAATTGGAGTGGCTTGTGCCCTTTTTAATAGTCGTAAGTGATTGGAAGGCAATTAACACCTCTTCCACGCCCAGCATTTACCGAAACACATCCAATCAAGTTTTGAGAAAGCCATTTTGTTCAGCGTAGTTGATTTACAAATAGAAATTATGTTTTTGAGGAGGACACTCCCCCACAGCCTTCAGGGAAAGGGTTGGAAGTTATGCCCTGGGGGCATATAAGATTTTATAGAAGGCATTGTCGTAGAAAATTCAAAAAAGGCTCATTCGATTGGAAATTCAAAGGGCTAGTGCCCTTTTTAATAGTCGAAAGAGATTGGAGGGCAACTAACCCCCCCCCCCTCTTACGCCCATCTTTTCCCCACAAACATCCAATCAAAATTTTAAGATAGCCATTTTATTCAACGTAGTTTTAAGTTCTGTAAATTAGGTTTTTGAGGATGAACACCCCTTCACAGCCCTCAGGGCAAGGGTTGTAAGTTATGCCCTGGGGGCATATAAGGTTTTATAGAACGCGTTGTCGTAGAAACTTCAAAAAGGGCTCATTCGATTAGAAATTGAAATGGAATGTGCATTGTCAGTTTAATATACATATACTGATATTTGTTAACTGATAATTCGTATCGAAGAAATTGTCGTAGGAACTTCGAAAAGGGCTCATTCAATTGGAAATTGGAGTGGCTTGTGCCCTTTTTAATAGTCGAAAGTGATTGGAAGGCAATTAACATCTCTTCCACGCCCAGGATTTACCGAAACACATCCAATCAAATTTTGAGATAGCCATTTTGTTCAGCGTAGTTGATTTACAAATAGAAATTATGTTTTTGAGGAGAACACTCCCCTAGAGCCTTCAGAGAAAGGGTTGTAAGTTATGCCCTGGGGGCATATAAGGTTTTTATAGAACGCGTTGTCGTAGAAACTTTAAAAAGGGCTCATTCGATCAGAAATTGAAATGGAATGTGCATTGTCAGTTTAATATACATATACTGATATTTGTTAATAGAATGTTAATATTATTTGATATATTAAAGTTATAAAAGTAAAAAGATTTATATTTTTTTCAGTAAAGTGCAAATTATGTTCTGGCCTTGGGAAGGCATAGGGGTTTTGAGCCCTACTCATGTTAATTTCTGCTCGTTTTGAGTTTGACTCGGTTATCTATTGTAATTTCTGTTCCTTTTGGGTTTTATATTTTTATCGATGATAATTTTTGGTAGTTTCAAGCTTTTTAGATTATTTGATTTTATTTTTGATCATTTTTGATTTAATGGAGTTCTTTGCTTTTCTTTGAAAAACTTATTTTGTGGAATTTTTTTTTTAATTAATTATGTGTAAACACTGGGCACATTTCATAAATTCCAGCCATTCCTGTAGTAGTTTTGGGGGGTCTTGTCATCTCCAAGGACATAGTTATTGTATCCTTCAACTATACTGAACAAAATGGATATCTCAAAATTTTGATCAGACAATATTTGAAGAAAAAAGTGCGTAGCGGGGCAAGTTGCCCTCAAATATTTGTGCCGCTTAAAAAAAGTACTAGAACTTTTAATTTTCGTGAGAATGAGCCATCTTGCGATATTCTAGGACCATTAGTTCAATATGATCATCCCCAGAAAAAAAAGAAATAAAATGCACCCATGATCTTTCTTCTGACAAAAAAAAACCAGCAAATTCCACATTTTCGCAGATGAGAGCTTGGAATCTCTACAGTGGGGTTTCCTGAGACACTGAATATGATGATGTGATTTTCATTAAGATTCAATGACATTTATGGGATGTTTCCCCCTTTTTAAAAATTCCAGCAGATTTTTTCAGCCTCGTAGCCATCGATGGGTAGCACTAAACTTAATGAATATTATATATTTAGAATCAGCAGAATAATCCGATTCTTTGGGGGTTTGCAAAAAACTTTAAAAGTGCATCAAGTTTATATGCATTTTGTTTTGATTTTACGAGTGGTACACAAATTTGGGGGGTGAAGTCAAACCCCTCAACTTAATACAGCCTTGGGTGGTATCATAGTTTATGCAGCTTTGGTGCAGGGAAGGAAAACAATACTGAAAGACAGCTACAGTTTACATAAGAATTGATTATAAAAAAAAAAGTTTCCACAAAAGGAGTGTCTCAAAGAAAAGTAAAGAGCCACACTAAATCAAAATGAGCAGAAATAAGGTCCGATGATTTTCAAGCGTAAAACTATCACTATCAATAAATAAATGAAAGCCAAAACGACCAATAATCATAGGCAACGCAATAGCGCTGCCTAAGTAAAGAGCGGTGTGGGCACAATATATATATTTTTTTTTGCACCAAGACACTTCGTATAGAAGAAGTTGTCGTAGAAACTTTGAAAGGGGCTCATTCAATTGGAAATTGAAAGATCTAGTGTCCTTTTTAGTGTCCGAAAGTGATTGGAGGACAACCATCCCCCTCCCATACCCATCATTTCCCTAAACCCATCCAATAAAAATGTATTTTAAATGTTTCCGTTTTTTGAATGTTTCCATTTATTAATCTGAGTAGGGTTCTAAACCCTATGCTCTCTAAAAGCCAGAATATAATTTGTAATTTACTGAAAAAATTCAAATGAATTTACTGAAAAAATGTGCATTGTCAGTTTAATATAAGTACGCTGATATTTATTCCTTAAGATGTTAATTAATTTTTAGTTTCTTAGACATAAAAGTGAAAACATTTAAAAGAATTGTTTTCAGCAAAGTACAAATTTTATTCTTGCTTTTAGAAAGCATAGGGTGATTTATATTCGTTCTATATTGACATAGTCTTCTTCAGGGAAAAACACTGAGCCTCTTCTGGAGTTCAAACAACCATGCCTTCCATAAAAACCATAAATACCCCCTGGGCATGACTTACAACCCTTGCTCCTAATCTCTTGGGTTTTTTCAACCCCAAAAGCCATGTTATATGATATTTAGACTACTTTGAATAGAATGGCTAGCCTAAAATTTCTATTAGACGCCTTTCAGGATAATACGACGTGTGTGCAGGGGGGAGGGGGAAGGTGCCTTTTGATCACTTTGACTCTTAAAAAAGCACTAGAGCGTCTGATTATAAATCCAATGAGCCCCCTCCGAAGTTTATATGACCACAATTTCTGTAAAAACCCTATACGAGTAGAGTCCGATGTTCCATTTCTATAGAAGCTCTTCACCTTTTCAAAGAGAGTGAGTAGCCCCTCGCATATAGGTTCCATTTCTATAGAAGCTCTACACTTTTCTAAAGAGAACGAGTACATGCATTACCACGGGCTGTTACTAGGATTGGTATATGCCTTAACAGACGGATTTCTGAGGCAACACCCATTTTCTGGTTCATACATAGATGTATAGGGGATTAAACAAGAATGTGTGTGTAGTTAACAACTAATGTTTTTTAAAAGGGTAATTACTTGTAGGTTCAATAGCCAAATTAAACTTCCGTTGGTTAAGAATGCGACACAGGTAATAAAAGAATGAGGAATGGAATGTATCAACTATACAAAGAATATGCGCAGCTACGTAATAGATTTGACGCCTACAAGAGACATTGGTACAAGGTGTTCAATAGCTTAATGGACTTTATATAAAAATGCGGGTTTCAATCGTATGGTAAAATAATCATTTTTTTTATATCATTTTGCGTAAAAGCTAACTCAATTTGCGACAAACAGTATAGCATTTGCAAATTGGACTCTATGAATGATCTTAATTGGTAATTGAATGATAGGGGTGATAATGATCTTAATTAGTGATCGGATTGTATGACGGGGGTAAAAAAGGGCTAAACTAATTACCAGTTATGGTAAGCCCGAAGGGGATGTTAGCTCAGGCCATTTCTTATAAATTGGGAAGAGCATCAATCTACGGAAACGATTAACGATGAGAAGATGACCTTGTGAGTTGACCTACCTTTACTTCCCCGATGTGTTCTGTATAATACACAAGTACCGTTTGAACAGTGTTGTTAATATAAAATATGGTATAACGTTATAGTATACTAAAAAGTTGATACTAATAGAGATGTAGATTTCAAGAAAAGAATTTCAATAATGAAGTTCAGAACAACCCTTAGAAATCCTTGTAAATCAAGTAGTGAGGTGTATATGAGTATGAACCATCAAGGATCATGAGTACCAATGACCGAAACCACCAGAACCTCAACCTCCAAAAGTCCTTTATCCCCAACCTCCAAGGAACCTCTCCCTCAAAACTTTTTGGCCCCCCTCCCCCATTTTTTGGATTTGTTTTTTAACATGGTATTTTTTCACCTTTTTTATTACATCTCTTAGAATGACTTGAAACATACTGAAAACATAAAAAATCACATTTAATATTTTCCAAATTCAAAATGAGAATTATATAGAACTGATAGTCGTGGCTTTTACTATTAGAAAAATATTGTTTGTAAGAGCACTTTTTTGGACTAATTTTTGTTTAACATGGTATTTTTTCAACTTTCTTTTACATCTCTTAGAATGACATGAAACATACTTAAAACATAAAAAAATCATATTTAATATTTTCCAAATTCAAAATGAGAATTATATAGAACTGATAGTCGTGGCTTTTACTATTAGAAAAATATTGTTTGTAAGAGCACTTTTTTTGGACTCTTTTTTTTCGGACCGAAATTATTCAATTTTTTTTATCGACATAATTTTTCGGATACGTCGGATAACATTGACAAAATCTATGCAGTAGAATAGCTTCTTTATCAACATCTTTTGTCGGATACGTCGGAGAAAATTGACAAAATCTAAGTATCAGATTCAACAAATTCTTTATCAGCATCCTTTGTCAGATATGTCGGATAACATCGTCAAAATCTAAGTATCATAGTGAATAAATTCTTTATCAACTTCTTTTGTTGGATACATCGGATAACACTCACAAAATCTAAGTATCAGAGGCAATAAATTCATTATCATCCTCATTTCTCAGATACATTTGATAAAATTGACAAAATCTTAGTGTCAGAGTGAATAAATTTTTTTACATTATCTTTTGTCAGATATGATTGATTAAATTCAGAAAATCTAGGCATCAGAGTGAATAAATTCTTTATCAATGTCTTTTGAAAGATACGTTTGATAACACTGACCGAATAGTGAATAAATTCTATATCAACTTCTTCGTCGGATACATCAGATAACATTCACAAAATCTAAGTATCAGAGTAATAAATTCTTTACCAATGTCTTTTGACAGATACGTTTGATAACACTGACCAAATCTAAGTATCATAGTGAATAATTCTATATCAACTTCTTTGTTGGATACATCAGATAACATTCACAAAATCTTAGCATCAGAGTGAATAAATTCTTTATGAACAAGCTTTGTCAGATACGACAGATAAAATTGAGAAAATCTAAGTATCAGAGTGAATAAATTCTTTATCAATGTCTTTTGACAGATACGTTTGATAACACTGACATAATTTAAGTATCAAATTGAACAAATTGTTTATTAACATTCTTTATCGATATCATTTGTCGGATACGTCGGATAAAATTGACTCAATCTATGTATTAGAATGAATAAATTCATTATCATCATTCATTGTTGGATATTTCACTACGAAAAATTGTAAGTATCAGAGCCAATAAATTCATTTACATTTTTTTTATCAACATCGTTTCTCAGATATGTCGGATAAAATTGACAAAATCTAAGTGTTAGAGCGAATAAATTTTTTTTATGAACATCTTTTGCCAGATACATTGGATAAAATTGACAAAATCTAAATGTCAGAGTGAATAAATGCTTTATCAACATCCTTTGTCGGATATATCGGATAAAATTGATAAAATCTACGCATCAGAGTGAATAAGTTCTATATCAATGTCTTTTAACAGATACGTTCCATTACACTGACCAAATCTAACTATCATAGTGAGTAAATTCGATATCAACTTCTTTGTCGGATACATCAGATAACATACACAAAATCTAAGTATCAGAGGGAATAAATTCTCTATCAATATTATTTGACCGATATGCTTGATAAAATTGAGTAAATCTAAGTATCACAGTGAATAAATGCTTTATCAGCATCCTTTGTCGGATATGTTGGATAAAATTGACGAAATCTAAGTGTTAGAGCGAATAATTTTTTATGAACATCTTTTGCCAGATACATCGGATAAAATTGACAAAATCTAAATGTCTGAGTGAATAATTTTTTTTATCAACATCTTTTGCCAGATACATCGAATGTAATTGACAAAATCTAAGTGTCAGAGTGAATAAATTTTCTTAGCAACATCCTTTATCAGATACATCGTATAATATTGACAAAATCTAAGTATCAGAGTGAATAAATGCTTTATCAACATCCATTGCCAGATATGTCGGATAAAATCAACAAAATCTAAGTATCAGAATGATTAAAATCTATATTAACATACTTTTCCCGGGTATATAGGATAAAAATGACAAAATCTAAGTGTCAGAGTGAATAAAATTTAATATCAATATCTTTTTTCAGAAACTTCGAATAAAATTGACAAAATCTAAGTGTTAGAGTGATTAAATTCTATATCATCATCATCCTTTTCTAGGGTACAGAGGATAAAATTAATAAATTCTAAGTGTCAGAGTGAATAAATATTTTTTTATCAACATCCTTTGACAGATCCATTGGATAAAATTGATAAAATCTAAGTATCAGAGTGAATGTATGCTTTATCAATATCCTTTCTCGGATATGTCGGATAAAATTGACAAAATCTAAGTATCAGAGTGATTAAATTCTATATCATCATCATCCTTTTCTAGGGTACAGAGGATAAAATTAATAAATTCTAAGTGTCAGAGTGAATAAATATTTTTTTATCAACATCCTTTGACAGATACATTGGATAAAATTAATAAAATCTAAGTATCAGAGTGAATGTATGCTTTATCAATATCCTTTCTCGGACATGTCGGATTGACAAAATCTAAGTATCAGAGTGATTATATTCTATATCATCATCATCCTTTTCTCGGGTACAGAGGATAAAATTGATAAAATGTAAGTATCAGAGTGAATAAATGCTTTATCAGAATCCTTTGTCGGATATGTCGAATAAAATTGACAAAATCTAAGTGTTAGAGTGAATAATTTTTTTTTATCAACATCTTTTGTCAGATACATCGGATAAAATTGAAAAAATCAAAGTATCAGAGTGAATGAATGCTTTATCAACATCCTTTGTCAGATATATCGGATAAAATTGACAAAATCTAAGTATCAGAGTGATTAAATTCTGTATCAACATCCTTTTCTAGGATACATAGGATAAAATTGACGAAATCTAAGTGTTAGTGTAAATAAATTTTTTTTATCAACATCTTTTGCAAGATACATCGGATAAAATTGACAAAATCTAAGTGTCAGAGTGAATTTATTTTTTTTTGACATCTTTGTCAGATACATTGGTTAAAATTGACAAAACCCAATTATTAGAGTGAATAAATGCTTTATCAACATCCTCTGTCAGATATGGTGGATAAAATTGACAAAATTTAAGTATCAGAGTGAATAAATTTTTATTTATCAACATCATTTGTCAGATACCTTGGATAAAATTGACAAAATCTAAGTGTCAGAGTGAATAAATTTTTATTTATCAACATCTTTTGTCAGATACATCGGATAAAATTGACAAAATCTAAGTGTTAGGGTGAATAATTTTTTTTATCAACATCCTTTGTCAGATACATCGGATAAAATTGAAAAAATCTAAGTATCAGAGTGAATAAATGCTTTATCAACATCCTTTGTCAGATATATCGGATAAAATTGACAAAATCTAAGCATCAGGGTGATTAAATTCTGTATCAACATCCTTTTCTAGGATACAGAGGATAAAATTGGCGAAATCTAAGTGTTAGAATGAATAATTTTTTATCAACATCTTTTGCCGGATATGCTGGATAAAATTGACAAAATCTAACTATCAGAGCGAGTAAGTTCTATATCAACATCCATTTCTCAGATACATGGTATAAAATTGACATAATCTAAGTGTCAGAGTGAATAAATGCTTTATCAACATCTTTTGCCGGATATGCTGGATAAAATTGACAAAATCTAAGTATCAGAGCGAGTAAATTCTAAATTCTATATCAACATCCATTTCTCGGATACATGGTATAAAATTGACATAATAAAAGTGTCAGAGTGAATAAATGCTTTATCAACATCCTTTGTCGGATATGCCAGATGAAGTTGACAAAATCGGATACATCGGATAAAATTGACAAAATCTAGGTGTCAGAGTGAATTTTTTTTATCGACATCCTTTGTCAGGTACATCAGTTAAAATTGACAAAATCTAAGTATCAGAGTGAATAAATGGTTTATCAATATCCTCTGTCGGATATGTCGGATAAAATTGACAAAATCTAAGTTTCAGAATTAATGTTTTTTTATCGACATCCTTTGTCAGATACATCGGTTAAAAGTGACAAAATCTAAGTATTAGAGTAAATAAATGCTTCATCAACATCCTCTGTCGGATATTGCGGATAAAATTGATGAAGTACAGAGGATAAAATTGATAAAATCTAAGTATCAGAGTGAATAAATGCTTTATCAACATCCTTTGTCGGGTAGATCAGATAAAATTGACAAAATCTAAGTGTCAGAGTGAATAAATGCCTTATCAACTTCCTTTGTCGGATATGCCGGATAAAATTGACAAAATCTAAGTATCAGAGTAAGTAAATTCTATATCAACATCCATTTCTCGGATACATGGGATAAAATTCACATAATCTAAGTGTTAGAGTGAATAAATGCTTTATCAACATCCTTCGTCAGATATGCCTGATGAAGTTGACAAAATCTAAGTATCAGAGTGAATAAGTTCTATATCAAAATCCTTTTCTCGGTTATATAGGATAAAGTTGACAAAATCCAAGTGTCAGAGTGAATAATTTTTTTATCAACATCATTTATCAGATAGATCGGACAAAATTGACAAAATCTAAGTATCAGAGTGATTAAATTCTATATCATCATCATCCTTTTCTCGGGTACAGAGGATAAGATTAATAAGTTCTAAGTGTCAGAATGAATAAATATCTTTTTTTATCAACATCCTTTGACAGATACATTGGATAAAATTGACAAAATCTAAGTATCAGAGTGAATATATGCTTTATCAATATGCTTTCTCGGATATGTCGGATAAAATTGACAAAATCTAAGTATCAGAGTGATTAAATTCTATATCTTCATCATCCTTTTCTCGGGTACAGAGGATAAAATTGATGAAATGTAAGTATCAGAGTGAATAAATGCTTTATCAGAATCCTTTGTCGGATATGTCGAATAAAATTGACAAAATCTAAGTGTTAGAGTGAATAAATTTTTTTATCAACATCTTTTGCCAGATACATAGAATAAAATTGACAAAATCTAAGTGTCAGAGTGAATAATTTTTTTTATCAACATCTTTTATCAGATACATCGGACAAAATTGACAAAATTTAAGTGTTAGGGTGAATAATTTTTTTTATCAACATCCTCTGTCAGATACATCGGATAAAATTGAAATTATCGAAGTATCAGAGTGAATGAATGCTTTATCAACATCCTTTGTCGAATATATCGGATAAAATTGACAAAATCTAAGTATCACAGTAATTAAATTCTGTATCAACATCCTTTTCTAGGATACATAGGATAAAATTGGCGAAATCTAAGTGTTAGTGTAAATAAATTTTTTTTATCAACATCTTTTGCAAGATACATCGGATAAAATTGACAAAATCTAAGTGTCAGAGTGAATTTATTTTTTTATTGACATCTTTGTCAGATACATCGGTTAAAATTGAAAAAATCTATGTATCAGAGTGAATAAATGCTTTATCAACATCCTCTGTCGGATATGGCGGATAAAATTGACAAAATCTAAGTGTTAGGGTGAATAATTTTTTTTATCAACATCCTTTGTCAGATACAGCGGATAAAATTGAAAAAATCTAAGTTTCAAAATGAATAAATGCTTTATCAACATCTTATATCGGATATATCGGATAAAATTGACAAAATCTAAGTATCAGAGTGATTAAATTCTGTATCAACATCCTTTTCTAGGATACATTTGATAAAATTGGCGAAATCTAAGTGTTAGAATGAATAATTCTTTATCAACATCCTTTGTCGGATAGATCGGATAAAATTGACAAAATCTAAGTATCAGACTGATTAAATTCTGTATCAACATCCTTTTCTAGGATACATAGGATAAAATTGGCGAAATCTAAGTGTTAGAATGAATAATTTCTTATCAATATCTTTTGTCAGATACATCGGATAAAATTGACAAAATCTAAGTGTTAGGGTGAATAATTTTTTTATCAACATCCTTTGTCAGATACAGCGGATAAAATTGAAAAAATCTAAGTTTCAAAATGAATAAATGCTTTATCAACATCCTTTGTCGGATATATCGGATAAAATTGACAAAATCTAAGTAGCAGAGTGATTAAATTCTGTATCAACATCCTTTTCTAGGATACATAGGATAAAATTGGCGAAATCTATTTGTTAGAATGAACAATTTTTTATCAACATCTTTTGCCAGATACATCGGATAAAATTGACAAAATCTAGTTGTCACAGTGAATTTTTCTTATAGACTTGCTTTGTCAGATACATCAGTTAAAATTGACAAAATCTAAGTATCAGAGTGAATAAATTCTTTATCAATATCCTCTGTCGGATATGTCAAATAAAATTGACAAATTCTAAGTCTTAGAGTGAACAAATTTTTTATAAGCATCTTTTGACAGATACATCGGATAAAATTGACAAAATCTAAGTGTCAGAATGAATTTTTTTTATCGACATCCTTTGTCAGATACATTGGTTAAAATTGACAAAACCCAATTATTAGAGTGAATAAATGCTTTATCAACATCCTCTGTCAGATATGGTGGATAAAATTGATGAAGTACAGAGGATAAAATTGATAAAAATCTAAGTATCAGAGTGAATAAATGCTTTATCAACATCCTTTGTCAGGTAGATCAGATAAAATTGACAAAATCTAAGTGTCAGAGTGAATAAATGCTTTATCAACATCCTTTGTCAGATATGCCAGATAAAATTGACAAAATCTATGTATCAGAGTGATTAAATTCTATATCAACATCCTTTTCTCGGAAACCTGGGATAAAACAAACAAAATCTAAGTGTCAGAGTGAATAAATGCTTTATCAACATCCTTTGTCGGATATGCCGGATAAAATTGACAAAATCTAAGTATCAGAGTGAGTAAATTCTACATCAACATCCATTTCTCGGATACATGGGATAAAATTCACATAATCTAAGTTTTAGAGTGAATAAATGCTTTATCAACATCCTTTCTCAGATATGCCTGATGAAGTTGACAAAATCTAAGCATCAGAGTGAATAAGTTTTATATCAAAATCCTTTTCTCGGTTATAGAGGATAAAATTGACAAAATCCAAGTATCAGAGTGAATAAATTTTTTTATCAACATCCTTTATCAGATAGATCGGATAAAATTGACAAAATATAAGTATCAGAGTGATTAAATTCTATATCAACATCCATTTCTCGGATACATAGGATAAAATTGACAAAATCTAAGTGCTAGAATGAATAAACTTTTTATTAACATTATTTGCCAGATACATCGGATAAAACTGAGAAAATCTAAGCGTCGGAGTGAATAAATTTTTTTTCAACATCGTGTATCAGATACATCGGATAAAATTGACAAAATCTAAGTGTCGGAGTGAATAAATTTTTTTATCAACATCATTTATCAGATAAATCGGATGAAATTGACAAAATCTAAGTATCAGTGTGATTAAATTCTATATCAACATCCATTTCTTGGATACATAGGATAAAATTGACAAAATCTAAGTGTTAGAATAAATAAATTTTTTATTAACATTTTTTACAGATACAGATACATTAAGAAAATCTAAGTGTCGGAGTGAATAAATTTTTTTATCAACATCCTTTTTCAGATAGATCGGATAAAATTGACAAAATATAAGTATCACAGTGAATAAATGCTTTATCAACATCCATTGTTGGATATGTCGGATAAAATCGACAAAACCTAAGTATCAGAGTGAATAAATTCTATATCAACATCCTTTTCCCGAGTACATAGGATAAACCTGACAAAATCTAAGTGTCAGAGTGAATAAATTTTTATTATCAACATCTTTTGACAGATACATCGGATAAAATTGACAAAATCTAAGTGTCAGAGTGAATAAATTTTTGTATCAACATCATTTATCAGATAAATCGGATAAAATTGACAACATCTAAGTATCAGAGTGATTAAAATCTATGTCAACATCCATTTCTCGGATACATAGGATAAAATTGACAAAATCTAAGTGTTAGAATAAATAAATTTTTTATTAACATTTTTTGCCAGATACATCGGATAAAATCGAGAAAATCTAAGTGTCGGAGTGAATAAATTTTTTTTATCAACATCGTTTATCAGATACATCGGATAAAATTGACAAAATCTAAGTGTCAGAGTGAATAAATTTTTTATCAACATCATTTATCAGATAGATCGGATAAAATTGACAAAATCTAAGTAACAGAGTGATTAAATTCTATATCAACATCCATTTCTCGGATACATAGGATAAAATTGACAATATCTAAGTGTTAGAGTGAATAAATTTCTTAGTAACATTTTTTGACGGATAAATCGGATAAAATTTAGAAAATCTAAGTGTCGGAGTGAATAAATTTTTTTTGTCAACATCCTTTATCAGATATATCGGATAAAATTGACAAAATCTAGGTATCACAGTGAATAAATGCTTTATCAACATCCATTGCCGGATATGTCGGATAAAATCGACAAAACCTAAGTATCAGAGTGAATAAATTCTATATCAACATCCTTTTCCCGGGTACATAGGATAAAACTGACAAAATCTAAGTGTCAGAGTGAATAAATTTTTATGTCAACATTTTTTTTTAGAAACTTCGAATAAACTTGACAAAATCTAAGTGTCAGAGTGAAATATTTTTTTATCAACATCTTTTGTCAAATACATCGAATAAAATTGACAAAATCTAAGTGTGAGAGTGAATAAATGCTTTATCAACATCCTTTGTCGGATATATCGGATAAAATTGACAAAATCTAGGTATCACAGTGAATAAATGCTTTATCAACATCCATTGCCGGATATGTCGGATAAAATCGACAAAACCTAAGTATCAGAGTGAATAAATTCTATATCAACATCCTTTTCCCGGGTACATAGGATAAAATTGACAAAATCTAAGTGTCAGAGTGAATAAATTTTTATGTCAACATTTTTTTTTAGAAACTTCGAATAAACTTGACAAAATCTAAGTGTCAGAGTGAAATATTTTTTTATCAACATCCTTTGTCAGATACAGCGGATAAAATTGAAAAAATCTAAGTTTCAAAATGAATAAATGCTTTATCAACATCCTTTGTCGGATATATCGGATAAAATTGACAAAATCTAAGTAGCAGAGTGATTAAATTCTGTATCAACATCCTTTTCTAGGATACATAGGATAAAATTGGCGAAATCTATTTGTTAGAATGAACAATTTTTTATCAACATCTTTTGCCAGATACATCGGATAAAATTGACAAAATCTAGTTGTCACAGTGAATTTTTCTTATAGACTTGCTTTGTCAGATACATCAGTTAAAATTGACAAAATCTAAGTATCAGAGTGAATAAATTCTTTATCAATATCCTCTGTCGGATATGTCAAATAAAATTGACAAATTCTAAGTCTTAGAGTGAATAAATTTTTTATAAGCATCTTTTGACAGATACATCGGATAAAATTGACAAAATCTAAGTGTCAGAATGAATTTTTTTTATCGACATCCTTTGTCAGATACATTGGTTAAAATTGACAAAACCCAATTATTAGAGTGAATAAATGCTTTATCAACATCCTCTGTCAGATATGGTGGATAAAATTGATGAAGTACAGAGGATAAAATTGATAAAAATCTAAGTATCAGAGTGAATAAATGCTTTATCAACATCCTTTGTCAGGTAGATCAGATAAAATTGACAAAATCTAAGTGTCAGAGTGAATAAATGCTTTATCAACATCCTTTGTCAGATATGCCAGATAAAATTGACAAAATCTATGTATCAGAGTGATTAAATTCTATATCAACATCCTTTTCTCGGAAACCTGGGATAAAATAAACAAAATCTAAGTGTCAGAGTGAATAAATGCTTTATCAACATCCTTTGTCGGATATGCCGGATAAAATTGACAAAATCTAAGTATCAGAGTGAGTAAATTCTACATCAACATCCATTTCTCGGATACATGGGATAAAATTCACATAATCTAAGTTTTAGAGTGAATAAATGCTTTATCAACATCCTTTGTCAGATATGCCGGATGAAGTTGACAAAATCTAAGTATCAGAGTGAGTAAATTTTATATCAAAATCCTTTTCTCGGTTTAGAGGATAAAATTGACAAAATCCAAGTATCAGAGTGAATAAATTTTTTTATCAACATCCTTTATCAGATAGATCGGATAAAATTGACAAAATATAAGTATCAGAGTGATTAAATTCTATATCAACATCCATTTCTCGGATACATAGGATAAAATTGACAAAATCTAAGTGCTAGAATGAATAAACTTTTTATTAACATTATTTGCCAGATACATCGGATAAAACTGAGAAAATCTAAGCGTCGGAATGAATAAATTTTTTTTCAACATCGTGTATCAGATACATCGGATAAAATTGACAAAATCTAAGTGTCGGAGTGAATAAATTTTTTTATCAACATCATTTATCAGATAAATCGGATGAAATTGACAAAATCTAAGTATCAGTGTGATTAAATTCTATATCAACATCCATTTCTTGGATACATAGGATAAAATTCACAAAATCTAAGTGTTAGAGTGAATAAATTTTTTATTAACATTTTTTTACAGATACATCAGATAAAATTAAGAAAATCTAAGTGTCGGAGTGAATAAATTTTTTTATCAACATCCTTTTTCAGATAGATCGGATAAAATTGACAAAATCTAAGTATCACAGTGAATAAATGCTTTATCAACATCCATTGTTGGATATGTCGGATAAAATCGACAAAACCTAAGTATCAGAGTGAATAAATTCTATATCAACATCCTTTTCCCGAGTACATAGGATAAACCTGACAAAATCTAAGTGTCAGAGTGAATAAATTTTTATTATCAACATCTTTTGACAGATACATCGGATAAAATTGACAAAATCTAAGTGTCAGAGTGAATAAATTTTTGTATCAACATCATTTATCAGATAGATCGGATAAAATTGACAACATCTAAGTATCAGAGTGATTAAAATCTATGTCAACATCCATTTCTCGGATACATAGGATAAAATTGACAAAATCTAAGTGTTAGAGTGAATAAATTTCTTAGTAACATTTTTTGACAGATACATCGGATAAAATCGAGAAAATCTAAGTGTCGGAGTGAATAAATTTTTTTTATCAACATCGTTTATCAGATACATCGGATAAAATTGACAAAATCTAAGTGTCAGAGTGAATAAATTTTTTATCAACATCATTTATCAGATAGATCGGATAAAATTGACAAAATCTAAGTAACAGAGTGATTAAATTCTATATCAACATCCATTTCTCGGATACATAGGGTAAAATTGACAAAATCTAAGTGTTAGAGTGAATAAATTTCTTAGTAACATTTTTTGACGGATACATCGGATAAAATTTAGAAAATCTAAGTGTCGGAGTGAATAAATTTTTTTTGTCAACATCCTTTATCAGATATATCGGATAAAATTGACAAAATCTAGGTATCACAGTGAATAAATGCTTTATCAACATCCATTGCCGGATATGTCGGATAAAATCGACAAAACCTAAGTATCAGAGTGAATAAATTCTATATCAACATCCTTTTCCCGGGTACATAGGATAAAACTGACAAAATCTAAGTGTCAGAGTGAATAAATTTTTATGTCAACATTTTTTTTTAGAAACTTCGAATAAACTTGACAAAATCTAAGTGTCAGAGTGAAATATTTTTTTATCAACATCTTTTGTCAAATACATCGAATAAAATTGACAAAATCTAAGTGTGAGAGTGAATAAATGCTTTATCAACATCCTTTGTCGGATATATCGGATAAAATTGACAAAATCTAGGTATCACAGTGAATAAATGCTTTATCAACATCCATTGCCGGATATGTCGGATAAAA
The DNA here is from genome assembly GCA_027921565.1 of Artemia sinica. NCBI lineage: Eukaryota > Metazoa > Arthropoda > Branchiopoda > Anostraca > Artemiidae > Artemia > Artemia sinica. The sequence goes on from CM051261.1 coordinate 74,392,982, forward strand.
TCGACAAAACCTAAGTATCAGAGTGAATAAATTCTATATCAACATCCTTTTCCCGGGTACATAGGATAAAACTGACAAAATCTAAGTGTCAGAGTGAATAAATTTTTATGTCAACATTTTTTTTTAGAAACTTCGAATAAACTTGACAAAATCTAAGTGTCAGAGTGAAATATTTTTTTATCAACATCCTTTGTCAGATACAGCGGATAAAATTGAAAAAATCTAAGTTTCAAAATGAATAAATGCTTTATCAACATCCTTTGTCGGATATATCGGATAAAATTGACAAAATCTAAGTAGCAGAGTGATTAAATTCTGTATCAACATCCTTTTCTAGGATACATAGGATAAAATTGGCGAAATCTATTTGTTAGAATGAACAATTTTTTATCAACATCTTTTGCCAGATACATCGGATAAAATTGACAAAATCTAGTTGTCACAGTGAATTTTTCTTATAGACTTGCTTTGTCAGATACATCAGTTAAAATTGACAAAATCTAAGTATCAGAGTGAATAAATTCTTTATCAATATCCTCTGTCGGATATGTCAAATAAAATTGACAAATTCTAAGTCTTAGAGTGAATAAATTTTTTATAAGCATCTTTTGACAGATACATCGGATAAAATTGACAAAATCTAAGTGTCAGAATGAATTTTTTTTATCGACATCCTTTGTCAGATACATTGGTTAAAATTGACAAAACCCAATTATTAGAGTGAATAAATGCTTTATCAACATCCTCTGTCAGATATGGTGGATAAAATTGATGAAGTACAGAGGATAAAATTGATAAAAATCTAAGTATCAGAGTGAATAAATGCTTTATCAACATCCTTTGTCAGGTAGATCAGATAAAATTGACAAAATCTAAGTGTCAGAGTGAATAAATGCTTTATCAACATCCTTTGTCAGATATGCCAGATAAAATTGACAAAATCTATGTATCAGAGTGATTAAATTCTATATCAACATCCTTTTCTCGGAAACCTGGGATAAAATAAACAAAATCTAAGTGTCAGAGTGAATAAATGCTTTATCAACATCCTTTGTCGGATATGCCGGATAAAATTGACAAAATCTAAGTATCAGAGTGAGTAAATTCTACATCAACATCCATTTCTCGGATACATGGGATAAAATTCACATAATCTAAGTTTTAGAGTGAATAAATGCTTTATCAACATCCTTTGTCAGATATGCCTGATGAAGTTGACAAAATCTAAGCATCAGAGTGAATAAGTTTTATATCAAAATCCTTTTCTCGGTTTAGAGGATAAAATTGACAAAATCCAAGTATCAGAGTGAATAAATTTTTTTATCAACATCCTTTATCAGATAGATCGGATAAAATTGACAAAATATAAGTATCAGAGTGATTAAATTCTATATCAACATCCATTTCTCGGATACATAGGATAAAATTGACAAAATCTAAGTGCTAGAATGAATAAACTTTTTATTAACATTATTTGCCAGATACATCGGATAAAACTGAGAAAATCTAAGCGTCGGAGTGAATAAATTTTTTTTCAACATCGTGTATCAGATACATCGGATAAAATTGACAAAATCTAAGTGTCGGAGTGAATAAATTTTTTTTATCAACATCATTTATCAGATAAATCGGATGAAATTGACAAAATCTAAGTATCAGTGTGATTAAATTCTATATCAACATCCATTTCTTGGATACATAGGATAAAATTCACAAAATCTAAGTGTTGGAGTGAATAAATTTTTTATTAACATTTTTTTACAGATACATCAGATAAAATTAAGAAAATCTAAGTGTCGGAGTGAATAAATTTTTTTATCAACATCCTTTTTCAGATAGATCGGATAAAATTGACAAAATCTAAGTATCACAGTGAATAAATGCTTTATCAACATCCATTGTTGGATATGTCGGATAAAATCGACAAAACCTAAGTATCAGAGTGAATAAATTCTATATCAACATCCTTTTCCCGAGTACATAGGATAAACCTGACAAAATCTAAGTGTCAGAGTGAATAAATTTTTATTATCAACATCTTTTTACAGATACATCGGATAAAATTGACAAAATCTAAGTGTCAGAGTGAATAAATTTTTTTATCAACATCATTTATCAGATAGATCGGATAAAATTGACAACATCTAAGTATCAGAGTGATTAAAATCTATGTCAACATCCATTTCTCGGATACATAGGATAAAATTGACAAAATCTAAGTGTTAGAATAAATAAATTTTTTATTAACATTTTTTGCCAGATATATCGGATAAAATCGAGAAAATCTAAGTGTCGGAGTGAATAAATATTTTTTTATCAACATCGTTTATCAGATACATCGGATAAAATTGACAAAATCTAAGTGTCAGAGTGAATAAATTTTTTATCAACATCATTTATCAGATAGATCGGATAAAATTGACAAAATCTAAGTAACAGAGTGATTAAATTCTATATCAACATCCATTTCTCGGATACATAGGACAAAATTGACAAAATCTAAGTGTTAGAGTGAATAAATTTCTTAGTAACATTTTTTGACGGATACATCGGATAAAATTTAGAAAATCTAAGTGTCGGAGTGAATAAATTTTTTTTGTCAACATCCTTTATCAGATATATCGGATAAAATTGACAAAATCTAGGTATCACAGTGAATAAATGCTTTATCAACATCCATTGCCGGATATGTCGGATAAAATCGACAAAACCTAAGTATCAGAGTGAATAAATTCTATATCAACATCCTTTTCCCGGGTACATAGGATAAAACTGACAAAATCTAAGTGTCAGAGTGAATAAATTTTTATGTCAACATTTTTTTTTAGAAACTTCGAATAAACTTGACAAAATCTAAGTGTCAGAGTGAAATATTTTTTTATCAACATCTTTTGTCAAATACATCGAATAAAATTGACAAAATCTAAGTGTGAGAGTGAATAAATGCTTTATCAACATCCTTTGTGGGATATGACGGATAAAATCGACAAAATCTTAGTATCAGAGTGATTGAATTCTATATCAACATCCATTTCTCGGATACATAGGATAAAATTGACAAAATCTAAGTGTTAGAGTGAATAAATTTTTTTATCAACATCTTTTGTCAGATACATCGGATAAAATTGACAAAATCTAAGTGTCAGAGTGAATAATTTTTTTTATCAACATCCTTTGTCAGATACATCGGATAAACTTGACAAAATCTTAGTATCAGAGTGAATAAATGCTTTATCAACATCCTTTCTCAGATATGTCAGATAAAATTGTTAAAATTTAAGTATCAGAGTGATTAAATTCTTTATCATCATCATCCTAGTCTCGGGTACATAGGATACAATTGATAAAATCTAAGAATCAGAGTGAATAAATGATTTATCAGCATCCTTTGTCGGATATGTCGGATAAAATTGACAAAATCTAAGCGTTAGAGCGAATAAATTTTTCCTTATCAACATCTTTTGCCAGATACATAGGATAAAATTGACAAAATCTAAGTGTCAGAGTGAATAATTTTTTTTATCAACATCTTTTGTCAGATACATCGGATAAAATTGACAAAATCTAAGTGTTAGGTTCAATAATTTCTTTATCAACATCCTCTGTGAGATATACCGGATAAAACTGAAAAAAATCTAAGTATCAGAGTGATTAAATTCTGTATCAATATCCTTTTCTAGGATACATAGGATAAAGAATTAATAAAGAATTTATTTACTTTGATACTTAGATTTTCTCAATCTTATCAGGCGTATCTGACAAAGCATGTTGATAAAGAATTTATTCACTCTGATACTTAGGTTTTTTGAATGATATCTGATTTATCCGACAAAGAAGTTGATATAGAATCTATTCGCTATGATACTTAGATTTGGTCAGTGTTATCAAACGTATCTGTCAAAAGACATTGATAAAGTATTTATTCACTCTGATGCCTAGATTTTCTCAATTTTATCAAGCATATCTGACAAATCATGTTGATAAGGAATTTATTCATTATGATATTTAGATTATGTGACTGTTATCTGATGTATCCAACGAAGAAGTTGATATAGAATCTATTCGCTATGATACTTAGATTTGGTCAGTGTTATCAAACGTATCTGTCAAAAGACATTGATAAAGTATTTATTCACTCTGATGCCTAGATTTTCTCAATTTTATCAATCATATCTGACAAAAGACAATGATACAAAATTTATTCACTCTGACACTTAGATTTTGTCAATTTTATCCAATGTATCTGAGAAATGAGGATGATAATGAATTTATGGGTTCTGACACTTAGATTTTATGAGTGTTATCCGATGTATCCAAAAAAAGAAGTTGATAGAGAATTTATTCACTCTGATACTTAGATTTTGACGATGTTATCCGACATATCTGACAAAGGATGCTGTTAAAGAATTTATTTAATCTGATACTTAGAATTTGTCAATTTTCTCCGACGCATCCGACAAAAGATGTTGATAAAGAATCTATTCTAACACATAGATTTTGTCAATGTTATCCGACGTATCTGACGAATGATGTCGATAAAGAAAAGTTGAATAATTCCGATGTCCAAAAAAAATTTAGTCCAAAAAAAAGTGCTCTTACAAACAATATTTTTCTAACAGTAAAAGTCATGACTATCATTTCTATATCATTCTCATTTTGAATTTGGAAAATATCAAATGTGATTTTTTTATGTTTTAAGTATGTTTCATGTTATTCTAAGAGATGTAACAAAAAAGTTGAAAAAATTCCTTGTTAAAAAAAAAATTTTGTCCAAAACAAAAAGTGCTACTACAAATATTATTTTTCTAATAGTAAAAGTCATGACTATCATTTCTATCATTCTCATTTTGAATTTGGAAAATATTAAATGTGATTTTTTTATGTTTTAAGTATGTTTCTTGTCATTCTAAGAGATGTAAAAAAAAGTCGAAAATATACCATGTTACAAAAATAAAATAAAAAAAACCAGAAAAATTCAAAAAATTGGAGGGGGGAGGGGGTCAAAAAGTTGGGAGAGGGGTCCCTTGGAGGTTGGGGATAAAGGACGTTTGGAGGTTGAGGTCCCTGGTGGTTAGGGTCATTGGTGCTTATGATCCTTGACGGTTCATACTCATATACAGCTCACTACTTGATTTACAAGGATTTCTAAGGGTCGTTATGAATTTCATTATTAAAATTCTTTTCTTGACATCTACGTCTCTATTAGTATCAACTTTTTAGGATACTATAACGTTAGAACATATTTTATATTGACAACACTGCTCAAACGATACTTGTGTATTATACAGAACACATCGGGAAAGTAAAGCTAGGTCAACTCACAAGGTCATTTTCTCATCGTTAATCGTTTCCGTAGATTGATGCTCTTAGTTTTTGATGCTTAGTTTAACCCTTTTTTACCACCTTCATACAATCCGATCACCAATTAAGATCATTCTCACCCCTGTTATTCAATCACCAATTAAGATCATTCATAGAGTCCAATTCGCAAATGCTATACTGTTTTTCACAAATTGAGTTAGCTTTTACGCAAAATGATATAAAAAACAAGATTATTTTACCATATGATTGAAACCCGCATTTTTATATAAAACCCATTAAGCTATTGAACACCTTGTTCCATGGTCTCTTGTAGGCTTCAAATCTATTACGTATCTGGGCATATTCTTTGTATAGTTGATACATTCCATTCCTCATTCTTTAATTACCCGTGACGCATTCTTAACTAACGGAAGTTTAATTTGGCTATTGAACCTACAAGTAATTACCCTTTTCAAAAACATTAGTTGTTAACTACACACAGATTCTTGTGCAATCCCCTATACACCCATGTATGAACCAGAAAATGGGTGTTGCCTCAGAAACCCGTCTGTTAAGGCATATACCAATCCTAGTAATAGCCCGTGGTAATGCATGTCCTCATGCTCTTTGAAAAGGTATAGAGCTTCTATAGAAATGGAACCTAGATGCGAGGGGCCCTTTGAAAAGGTGTAGAGCTTCTATAGAAATGGAACATAGGACTCTACTTATACGTCTCCAAGGCATAACTTACAACCTTTGCACTGAGGGCTGGGGGTATTTTTTCCTCAAACACATAATTTCCAGACCTTTGTGATAGGCTGAACAAAATGGCTATATCAAAATTTTGATTGAAAATGTTTGGGGTAATGGTAGGCGTGGGGTGGCATTTGCCCACTGATCACTAGTCCTCTCAATTTCCTATCGAATGAGCCCTTTTTGGAGCTTCTACGACAAAACTTTCTGTAAAAACCTTATAAGCCCCTAAGGCATAACTTACGACCCTTGTCCTGAGGGCTATGGGGGAAGGGTTGTCATCCTCAAAGACATAATTTTCAGACCTTTCAACCTACGTTGAACAAAATGGCCATATCAGAATGCTGATCGGAAATGTTTGGGGAAATGATGGGTGTGGGGGGATTCTCCCTCCAATTACGTTCGACTACTAGAAAGGGCAATAGCCCTCTCAATTTCCAATCGGAAGAGCCATTTTTGAATTTTTTACGAGAATATTTTCTATAAAACATTATATGCCCCCAGGGCAAAATTTACAAACTTTGCCCTGAAGGCTGTGAGAGGGTTGTCATACTCAAAAACATAATTTCCTGACCCTTCAACTACGTTCAACAAAATGGCTATACCAAAATTTTGATCGGAAGTGTATGGGGAAAAGATGGGTGTGGGGGGGGGGGGCATTTGCCCTCTGATAACTTTTGACTGTTAATAAAGACACTAGCCCTTTCAATTCCCAATTGAATGAGTCATTTTTTAAGTTCCTACGACAACGCTGGAATAGACCTAATTTCCAGAAGTTTCAACTACGTTGAACAAAATGTCTCTTTCAAAATTTTGACCGGGTGTGTTTTGGGAAACGGTCGGCGTGAAAGGGGCTTTAGTTATCCTCCAATCACTTTCGACTATTAAAAAGGTTCGAACACTGGAATATTTCTAGCATAGTTATGCTGACTGTAACGTGTTTTATTCAAATTACATTAAAAAATAAACTATATATATATATATATATATATATATATATATATATATATATATATATATATATATATATATATATATATATATATATATTGATGATATATATATATTATATATTGATTGACTCTTGATTTATTTTTTTAAACCTCTTGAGAAAGTCATAAATATATATCTATATCAAAATTCTGATTGGGTGTGTTTGGGGAAATGATGGCGTGAGAGGGGATTTAGTCACCCTCCAATTACTTTCAACTATTAAAAAAGGCACTAGCCCTTTCAATGTCCAATCGAAAGAGCCCTTTTCGAAGTTTCTACGACAACACTTTCTATAAGAGCCTTATCCTCAAAGACATAGTATCTAGAGCTTTCAACTAGGTTGAAAAAATTGGCTATCTCAAAACTTTGATTGGATGTGTTTGGGGAAATGCTAGACAAGAGAGGGGGCTCAGTTGCCCTCTGATTTGTTTCAACTAGCCTATTAAAAAGGGCACTAGCCCTTTCAATTTCCAATTGAATGAGAACTTTTTGCAGTTTCTACGATGAAACTTAGAACCATTACCTTAAAGACTGGGGGGGGGGTTGTCATCCTCAAAGATCTAATTTTCAGAACGTTCAAAATAGCTATATCAAAATTTTGATTTGATATCAAAAATTTGATTTTATATCAAAATTTTGATCGTAAACAAACCTTCGGGTTTTTGTAGATGGCCGCTGTAAATTTGTTTGTATTTTTTTATGTTAAATAAATTAATTTGAATTTGAAAAAAAATTTGTCTCAGAATTCTAATTGGATGTGTTTGGGGAAATAATGGATGTGAGAGGGTCTTAGTTGCTCTCCAATCACTTTCGGCAATTTCAATTTCCAATCTAATGAGCTAATGAGCTTTTTTTGAAGTTTCTACGACAAAGCTTTCAATAAAAGCCTTATATGACCCCGGAGCATAACTTTCAACCATTGCCCTGACCATTGGCTGAGAGGGGTTATCATCCTCAAAAACCTAATTTCCCTAACTTTTAACTACGTTGAACAAAATGGATATCTGAAAATTTTGATTGCATGTGTTTGGGGAAATTGTGGGCGTGAGAGGGGGTTTAGTTGCCCTCCAACTACTTTCAACCACTAAATAGGGCACTAGTCCTTTCAATTTCCAAACAAGTGAGCCCTTTTTGAGGTTTTTACGACTAAGCTTTCTATAGAAACCTTATATGCCCCCAGGGCATAACTTACAACCCTTGCCCTGACAGGGGCGGATCCAAGATTTTTTTTTTGGGGGGGGGGGGGGGTAAAATTGGTTGATCCAATAATTTTTCTTTAGGAGCAAGTTTAATTAAGGTTAACTTGCGTTAATTAAGTAAATTACACTACTTTAGAAGAGGTTAGGGGATGCGCCCACTCCCCCCCCCCCAGATTCACCACTCTGCCCTGAGGTTTGTAGGGGGAGTGTCATCCTCAAAGACACAATTTCAGGACCTTTCAACTACGTTGAACAAAATGTCTATCTCAAAATTTTGATTGCAGGTGTTTGGAGAAACGGTGGGTGTGATAGGGGAGCTAGTTACTCTCCAATCACTTTCGACTATTAAAAAGGGCACTAACCCTTTCAATTTCCATTCAAATGAACTTTTTTGAAGTTCCTATGACAACGCTTTCAATAAAAATCTTATAGGCCCCCAGGGTATAACTTACAGCCCTTGCCCTGAGGGCTCTGAGGGGGCTATCATCCTCAAAGACCAAATTTCCAGAACTTTAACTACGTTGAACAAAATAAATGTCTCAAAATTTCGATTGCATGAGTTTGGGGAAATTGTTGGCGTGAGAGGAGGTTTGGTTGCCCTCACTTTCAACTATTAAAAAGGGCACTAGCCCTTTCGATTTCCAAACGAGTGAGCCTTTTTTGAAGTTTTTACGACAACGCTTTCTATAAGAACCTTATATGCCCCCAGGGAATAATTTACAATTCTTGCCCTGAGAGGTTTTAGGGGGTTTGTCATCCTCAAAGACATAATTTCTAGAATTTTCAACTACGTTGAACAAAAGGCCTATTTGAAAATTTTTAATTGGATGTATTTGGGGAAATGGTGGGTCTGAGGGGGGGTTAGTTGCTCGCCAACCACTTTCAACTAATAAAAAGGGCACTAGCCCTTTTAATTTCCAAACGAGTGAGCCCTTTTTGGAGCTCCTACGAAAGCAATTTCTATAAAAACCATATCTGCCCCCAGGGTATAACCTACAACCATTGCCCAGAGGTGTTTGGGGGTTTGTCATCCTCAAAGACATAATTTCCAAAATTTTCAACTACGTTGAACAAAATGCCTATTTAAAAATTTGATTGGATATTTTTGGGGAAATTGAGGGCGTGAAGGGGGGGGGGGGTTTGTTGCTCTCCAATCACTTTCGACTATTAAAAAGGGCACTAGCACTTTCAACTTCCAATCAAATAAGCTTCTTTTTAAGTTTTATGACAAATCCTTCTATCCTTTTATACCCTTTAAATCCTTTAATCCTTTATCCTTTAATCCTTAATTCTTTCTCCTTAAATCCTTTTATCTAATCCTTTCATGACAAAACCTTATATGGCCCCTGGGCATAATTTACAAGCCTTGCCCTGAGGGCTCTGAGAGGGTTATCATCCTCAAAGAGCTAATTTCCAGAAAATATAACTACATTGAACGAAATGGGTATCTCAAAATTTTGATTGCATGTGCTTGGGCAAATGGTGCTGGTGAGAGGGGGTTAGTTGCCCTCCAATTACTTTCAACTATTAAAAAGGGCACAAGCCCTTTTAATTTCCAATCGAGTGAGCCCTTTTTGAAGTTTGTAGGACAACGCTTTGGTGGGCGTGAGAGGGGGACTTGTTACCCCCAATCACTTTCGACTGTTAAAAAGGCCCCTAGCCCTTTGAATTTCCAATTGAATGAGCTCTTTTTGAATTTCCTAAAAAACGCTTTCCATAAAAACCTTATATGCCCCCAGGGCATAACTTACAATCCTTGCCCTGAGAGGTTTAGGGGGTTTGTCATTCTCAAAGACATAATTTCCAGGATTTTCAACTACTTTGAAAAAAATGCCTATTAAAATTTTTTGAGTGGATGTGTTTTGGGGAAATGGTGGGCGTGAGGGGGGTTAGTTGCTCTTCAATCACTTTCGACTATTAAAAAGTGCACTACCCCTTTCAATTTCCAATCAAATAAGCTTTTTTTTGAAGTTGTTATGACAAAGCTTTCTATAAAACCCTTATATGCCCCATGGGCATAACTTACAACCCTTGCTCTGAGGGCCCTGAGGAGTTTACCATATGTAAAGACCTACTTTGCATAACTTTTAACTTCATTGAACAAAACGGGGATCTCAAATTTTTGGATTGCATGTGTTTGGGGAAATGGTTGGCGTGAGAGGGGGTTGGTTGTCCTCCAATTAATTTCAACTATTTAAAAGGGCACTAGTCCTTTAAATTTCAAATCGAGTGTGTCCTTTTTGAAGTTTGTAGGACAATACTTTCTATGAAAACCTTATATGCCCCCAGGGTATAACTTACAACCCTTGCCCGGAGGGCTGCAGGGGGAGTGTCATTCTCAAAGACATAATTTCCAGACCTTTCAACTATGTTGAACAAAATGTCTATCTTAAAATTTTGATTGGATGTATTTGGGGAAATGGTGGGCGCGAGAGGAGGGCTAGTTGCCCCCAATCACTTTTGGCTATTAAAAACGACACTAGCCCTATGAATTTCCAATGGAATGCGCCCTTTTTGAAGTTTCTACGATAACGCTCTCTATTAAAACCTTATATACCCCCAGGTCATAATTTAAAACCCTTACCCTGAGGGCTGTGGGGGGGGAGCGTCCTCCTCAAAAACACAATTTCCAAATTTTTCAACTACGTTGAACAAAATGTGTATCTGAAAGTTTTGATTGCATGTGTTTGGGGAAATGTTGGGCATCAGAGAGGGGTTAGTTGCCCTCCAATCACTTTCGACTATTAAAAAGGCCACTGGCCCTTTCAATTTCCAATCGAATGAGCCCTTTTTGAAGTTTTTGCGACAACGCTTTCTATAAGAATCTTATATGCCCCCAGGACATAAATTCTTGCCCTGAGAGGTTTGGGGGGCTTGTCATCCTCAAAGACCTAATTTCAAGAACTCTTAGCTACGTTGAACAAAATGAGTATCTCAAAATTTTGATTGGATGTGTTTGAGGAAATAGTGGGCATGAGAGGGGGTTAGTTGCCCTCCAATTACTTTCAACTATTAAAAGGGCACTAACCCTTTCAATTCCCAATCGAGTGAGTCCTTTTTGAGGTTTGTAGGACAACGCTTTCTATGAAAACCTTATATGTCCCAAGGGTATAACTTATAACCCTTGCCCTGAGGGCTTTGGGGGGAGTGTCATCCTCAGACAGAATTTCCGGACCTTTCAATTGCGTTGAAAAAAAGGTCTATCTTAAAATTTTGATTGGATGTGTTTGGAAAATATGGTGGGCGTGAGAAGGGGGTTAGTTGCCCCCCATTCACTTTCGACTATAAAGAAGGCCATTAGCCCTTTGAATTTTCAGTCGAATGAGCCCTTTTTGATTTTCTTACAAAAACACTTTCTATAAAAACCTTATATGCCCCCAGGGCATAACTTACAACCCTTGCCCTGAGGGGTTTGGGGGGTCTGTCATTCTTAAAGACATAATTTCCAGAATTTTCAACTACGTTGAAAAAAAATCCTATTTAAAAATTTTGATTTGATGTATTTGGGGAAATGGTGGGCGTGAGGGAGGGGGGGGGGGCTAGTTATTCTTCAATCACTTTCGACTATTAAATAAGGCACTAGCCCTTTCGAATTCCAATCAAATAAGCTTTTTTTTTAGTTTTTATGACAAAGCTTCCTATAAAACCGTTATATGCCCAAAAGACATAACTTACAACCCTTTCCCTGAAGGCTCTGAAGGGGTTACCATCCTTAAAGACCTAATTTCCATAACTTTTAAATACATTGAACAAAACGGGTACCTCAAATTTTTGATTGCATGTGTTTCGGAAAATGGTGGGCGGGAGAGGGGATTAGTTGCCCTCCAATTACTTTCAACTATTAAAGAGGGAAATAGCCCTTTCAATTTTCTATCGAGTGAGTCCATTTTTAAGTTTGTAGGACAACGCTGTCTATGAAAACCTTATATGCTCCCAGGGTATAACTTAAAATCCTTGCCCTGAGGGATTTGGGGGATTTGTCATTCTAAAAGACATAATTTCCAGAATTTTCAACTACTTTGAAAAAAATGCCTATTAAAAAGTTTTGATTGGATGGGTTTGGGGAAATGGTGGGCGTGAGGGGAGGGTTAGTTGCTGTTCAATCACTTTCGACTATTAAAAAGGGCACTAGCCCTTTCAATTTCTAATCAAGTAAGCTTATTTTGAAGATTTTATGACAAAGATTTCTATAAAACCCTTATATGCCCCAAGGGCACAACTTACTAACTTTGCTCTAAGGGGGTTCCCATCCTTAAAGACCTAATTTCCATAACTTTTAACTTCATCGAACAAAACTTGGATCTCAAATTTTTGATTGCATGTGTTTGGGGAAATGGTGAGCGTGAGAGGGGGTTAGTTGCTCTCCAATTACTTTCAACTATTTAAAAGGGCACTAGTCCTTTAAATTTCCAATCGATTGAGTCCTTTTTGAAGTTTGTAGGACAACACTTTCTATGAAAACCTTATATGCCCCCAGGGTATAACTTACAACCCTTTCCCGGAGGGCTGCAGGGGGAGTGTCATTCTCAAAGACATAATTTCCGGACCTTTCAACTACGTTGAACAAAATTTCTGTCTTAAAATTTTGATTGGATGTGTTTGGGGAAACGGTGGGCGTGAGAAGGGGGCTAGTTGCCCTCCTATCACTTTTGGCTATTAAAAAAACCACTAGCCCTATGAATTTCAAATAGAATGGGCCCTTTTTGAAGTTTCTACGACAACGCTTTCTATTAAAACCTTATATACCCATAGGCTATAATTTAAAACCCTTACCCTGAGGGCTGTGGGGGGGGGGGAGCGTCCTCCTCAAAAACACAAGTTCCAGATTTTTCAACTACGTTGAACAAAATATGTATCTCAAAGTTTTGATTGCATGTGTTTGGGGAAATGTTGGGCGTGAGAGAGGGTTAGTTGCCCTCCAATCACTTTCGACTATTAATTAAATTAAAAAAACAAGTTTTTTAAACTGAAAGTAAGGAGCGACATTAAAACTTAAAACGAACAGAAATTATTCCGTATATGAAAGGGGCTGTCCCCTCCTCAACGCCTCGCTCTTTACGCTAAAGTTTTTTATTGTTTTAAAAAATGAAGTTGTGAGACAGAGTCAAACTTTAGCGTAAAGAGCGAGGCGTTGAGGAGGGGACAGCCCCTTTCATATACGGAATAATTTCTGTTCGTTTTAAGTTTTAATGTCGCTCCTTACTTTCAGTTTAAAAAACTTGTTTTTTTAATTTAATTTCTGATCGTTTTTTAGTTAATGCAGCTTTTATTTGCATAAAAATTTTACTTTTCTTTTGCTAAATGGATGTCTTTACAAATTAACTTACGTAACTAACTTCTATATTCGTATATTTTTCTTCTGGCAAAAAATACAAAGTTGCAGATTTTTGCAGATATGAGCTTGAAACCTATGTAATAGGGTTTTCTGATACGCTGAATCTGACGGTGTGATTTTCATTAAAATTCTTTCACTTGCAGGGGATGTTCCCCCCCTCTTTAAAAAATCGAGTAAATTTTCTCAGGCTCGTAGCCTTTGATGAGTAATACTAAACTTAATAAAATTTATATATTTAGGATCAGCATTATAAACACATTCTTTTGATACATTTATTGACATCAAAGTTTCGTTTTTAAAAGTTTCGATTACTATTGAGCCGTATCGCTTGTTTTTTTATTGTTTTTTTTTTTATTGCGTATATGTTATTACTTATATGAAGGGGTTCTCCCCTTAGTCAATACCACGCTCTTTACGTTAAAAGTTAAAAAAAATTTTGATTCACAAACCCCTGAATCACAAAGGCCGTTTAATTAGAATAGATAGCTCTTTTGAAAGCACTAAAAAAAAAAACTGTAGCGTAAAGAGCGAGGTATTGACTTGGGGGAAAACCCCCTCACATACGTTATAATTTCTGTTCGTTTTAAGTTCTAATATTCCTTCTTACATTTCAGTTGAAAAAACTTGTTTTTTTTATTTAACTTCTGATTGTTTCTTAAATAATGCTTGGAAATCCGGCGCCCCCTTCATAGAAATGTCCCTTACCCCAAAGAAACATCCTCCACGGAAATATTCTCCAGAGTAATCCCCTCCTCTAGCCCCCCCCCTCCAGAAAAAATCCTTCCTGAAAATGGTTGTATACTTCCCAATAACCAATAAATAATGCTGGCAAGTCCGGCGCCCCCTTCATGGCAATTTCCCTTCCCCCATGAAAACTTCCTTCATGGAAAGATCCTTCCATATAGCCCCCGACCCTCTCCTTCCCCCACCTACCAGAAAAAATCTCCTCTGAAAAAGTTGTATACTTCCCAATAACCAATACTATATGTTAACATTGAGTAAAGTTCATAACTTTCAGCCCTCCCCCTGGGGGCTTCGAGGGATTAAGTCATCCTAAAAGACATATTTATCATATTTTCGACCATGCTGAACAAAATGGCTATCTCAAAATTTTGATCGGGTGACTTTGGGAAAAAAATGAGCGTGGGAGGGGGCCTAGTTGCCCTCCATTTTTTTTGGTCACTTAAAAAGGGCACTAGAACTTTTAATTTCCGTTCCAATGAGCCCTCCCACGATATTCTAGGACCACTGGGTCGATACGATCACCCCTGGGGAAAAAAAAAAAAAAAACAAACAAACAAACAAACAAATAAACACGCATCCGTGATCTTTCTTCTGGCAAAAAATGGAAAATTCCACATTTTTGTAGATAGGAGCTTGAAACCTCTACAGTAGGGTTCTCTGATACGCTGAATATGATGGTGTGATTTTCATTAAGGTTCTATAACTTTTAGGGGGTCTTTCCCCCTTTTTTCGAAAATCAGCCAAATTTTCTCAGGCGCGTAACTTTTGATGGGTAGCACTAAACTTGATGAAAGTTATATATTTGAAATCAGCATTGAAATCTGATTCTTTTGATATATCTATTGGTATCAATAACCCGTTTTCTAGAGTTTCGGTTACCATTGAGTCGGGTCGCTCCTTACTTACAGTTCGTTACCACGAACTGTTTGAAAAGGCCTCTAGCCCTTTTAATTTCCAATCGAATGAGCCCTTTTTGAAGTTTTTGCGACAACGCTTTCTATAAGAATCTTATATGCCCCCAGGACATAAATTCTTGGCCTGAGAGGTTTGGGGGGTTTGTCATCCTCAAAGACCTAATTTCCAGAATTCTTAGCTACGTTGAACAAAACGAGTATCTCAAAATTTTGATTGAATGTGTTTGAGGAAATAGTGGGCATGAGATTAGTTGCCCTCCAATTACTTCCAACTATTAAAAAGGGCACTAACCCTTTCAATTTCCAATCGAGTGACTTATAACCCTTGCCCTGAGGTCTGTGGGGGGAGTTTCATCCTCAAAGACAGAATTTCCGGACCTTTCAATTGCGTTGAACAAAAGGTCTATCTTAAAATTTTGATTGGATGTGTTTGGAAAATAGGGTGGGCGTGAGAAGGGGGTTAGTTGCCCCCCATTCACTTTCGACTATTAAGAAGGCCACTAGCCCTTTGAATTTTCAATCGAATCAGCCCTTTTTGAATTTCTTACAAAAACACTTTCTATAAAAAGCTTATATGCCCCCAGGGCATAACTTACAACCCTTGCCCTGAGGGGTTTGGGTGGTTTGTCATTCTTAAAAACATAATTTCGAGAATTTTCAACTACGTCGAAAAAAAATGCTTATTTAAAAATTTTATTGGATGTGTTTGGGGAAATGGTGGGCGTGAGGGAGGGGGTAGTTGCTCTTCAATCACTTTCGACTATTAAATAAGGCACTAGCCCTTTCGATTTCCAATCAAATAAGCTTATTTTAAGTTTTTATGACAAAGATTCCTATAAAACGCTTATATGCCCCAAAGGCATAACATACAACCCTTGCCCTGAAGGCTCTGAGGGGGTTACCAGCCTTAAAGACCTAATTTTCATAACTTTGAAACACATTGAACAAAATGGGTACCTCAAATTTTTGATTGCATTTGTTTCGGGAAATGGTGGGAGTGAGAGGGGATTAGGTGCCCTCTAATTACTTTCAACTATTAAAGAGGGAACTAGCCCTTTCAATTTCCTATCGAGTGAGTCCATTTTGAAGTTTGTATGACAGCGCTTTCTATGAAAACCTTAGAAGCCCCCAGGGTATAACTTACAACCCTTGCCCTGAGGGGTTTGGGGAGTTTGTCATTCTAAAAGACATAATTTCCAGAATTTTAAACTACTTTGAAAAAAATACCTATTAAAAAGTTTTGATTGGATGTGTATGGGGAAATGGTGGCCGTGAGGAGAGGGTTAGTTGCTCTTCAATCACTTTCGACTATTAGAAAGGGCACTAGCCCTTTCAATTTCTAATCAATTTCTAATCAAGAAGTTTGTAGCACAACGCTTTCTATGAGAATCTTATCTGCCCCCAGGGCATAACTTACAAACCTTGCCCGGAGGGCTGTAGGGGGAATGTCATCCTCAAAGACATAATTTCCGGACCTCTCAACTACGTTGAACAAAATGTCTATCTTAAAATTTTGATTGGATGGGTTTGGGGAAATGGTGGGCGTTAGAGGGAGGCTAGTTGCCCTCAAATCACTTTTGGCTATTAAAAAAGCCAAAAGCCCTATGAATTTCAAATGGAATGGGCCGTTTTTGAAGTTTCTACGACAACGCTTTCTATTAAAACCTTATATGCCCCCAGATCATAATTTAAAACCCTTGCCCTGAGGACTGTGGGGGAGAGCGTCCTCCTCAAAACACATTTTCCAGATCTTTCAACTACGTTGAACAAAATGTATATCTCAAAATTTGGATTGCATGTGTTTGGGGACATGTTGGGCGTGAGAGAGGGGTTAGTTACCCTCCAGTCACTTTCGACAATTAAAAAGGCCACTAGCCCTTTGAATTTCCAATCGAAAGAGCCCTTTTTGAAGTTTTTAGGACTACACTTTCTATAAAAACCTTATAAGCCCCCAGGGCATAATTTACAATTCTTGTCCTGAGAGTTTTGCCCTGAGAGTTAACATCCTCAAAGACCTAATTTCCATAACTTTTAAATACATTGAACAAAATGGGTATATCAAATTTTTGATTGCATGTGTTTCGGGAAATGGTTGGCGTGAGAGGGGATTGTTTGCCCCCCAATTACTTTCAACTAATAAAAAGGGCACTAACCCTTTCAATTTTCGAATCGAGTGAGCCCATTTTGAAGTTTGTAGGACAACACTTTCTATAAAAAACCTTATACGCCCCCAGGGTATAACTTACAACCCTTGCCCTGAGGGGTTTGGGGGGTTTGTCATTCTCAAAGACATAATTTCCAGAATTTTCAACTACTTTGAAAAAAATGCCTATTGAAAAATTTTGATTGTATGTGCTTGGGGAAATGGTGGGCGTGAGGGGGGGGGAGTTAGTTGCTCTTCAATCACTTTGACTATTAAAAAGGGCAGTAGCCATTTAAATTTCCAATCAAATAAGCTTTTTTTGAAGTTTTTATGACAAACCTTTCTAAAAAACCCTTATATCCCCAAGGGCATAACTTACAAAGCTTGCTCTGTGGGCTCTGAGGGGGTTCCCATCCTTAAACACCTAATTTCCCTAACTTTATTATGGAAATTACCATAATTTACAACCCTGGCCTAAGGGCTGTGAG
Source organism: Artemia sinica (assembly GCA_027921565.1). Taxonomy (NCBI): domain Eukaryota; kingdom Metazoa; phylum Arthropoda; class Branchiopoda; order Anostraca; family Artemiidae; genus Artemia; species Artemia sinica. The sequence goes on from CM051261.1 coordinate 74,410,852, forward strand.
GGGGAGGGTCCTCCTCAAAAACGTAATTTCCAGATCTTTCAACTACGTTGAACAAAATGTCTACCTCAAAATTTTGATTGCATGTGATTGGGGAAAAATTGGGCGTGAGAGAGGGGTTAGTTGCCCTCCAATCCCTTTCAACTATTAAAAAGGCCACTAGCCCTTCCAATTTCCAATCAAATGAGCCCTTTTTGAAGTTTTTGCGACAACGCTATCTATAAGAACCTTGCATACCCCCAGGGCATAATTTACAATTCTTGCCCTGACAGGTTTGGGGGGTTTTTCATCCTTAAAGACCTAATTTCTAGAACTTTTAGCTATGTTGAACAAAATGCGTAGCTCAGAATTTTGATTAAAAGTGTTTGGGGAAATAGTGGGCATGATAGGAGGTTAGTTGCCCTCCAATTGCTTTAAACTATTAAAAAGGGCACTAGCCCTTTCAATTTTCAATCGAGTGAGCCATTTTTGAAGTTTGTAGGACAACCCTTTCTATAAAAACCTTATATGGCCCCAGGGCTTAACTTATAACCCTTGCCTTGAGGTCTTTGGGGGGAAGGTCATCCTCAAAGACATAATTTCCGGACCTTTCAACTACGTTGGAAAAATTTCTATCTTAAAATAATGATTGGATGTGTTTGGGGAAATTGGGGGATTGAGAGGGGGGTCAATGGCCCTCCAATCACTTTCGTCTATTAAAAAAGCCACTAGCCCTTTGAATTTTCAGTCGAATTAGCCCTTTTTGAAGTATTTAAGACAACTCTCTCTATAAAAACCTTATATGCCCCAAGGGCATAACTTACTACCCTTGCCCTGAGGGCTCAGCCGTAGGGGGAGTGTCCTCCTAAAAAACATAATTCCTAGATCTTTCTACTACGTTGAATAAAATGGCTATCTCAAAATTTTTATTGGATGTGTTTATTTTTCTTCTCCGACCTTTGAACTATTTTTAACAAAATGTCTATCTCAAAATGATCATTAGATGGGTTTTGAAAAAAAGGCGTTGGAAGGGGGGGGGGCTAGTCGCCCTCGGATCTCTTTAGAGTCTTAAAAAGTGAACTCGAACTTTTAATGTCCGATCAAATGAGCCCTCTCCGAAGTTTATACATGAGACCCTTTCATAAGAATCATATATGCTCCAGGGAATAACTTACAACGCCTGCTTCAGGCTCTGGGGGGGTTGTATTGACACCTGAGTTTTTTTTATCTAACTTTTGAACAGTTTTTACAAAATGGCATCTCAAAATTGTTATCGGATGAATTTGGGAAAAAAAGGGGCGTGGGGGGGACTATTTGCCCTCCAATCTCTTTTGACTCTCAAAAACTTTCAATTTTCAATCAAATGACCCCTCTCTGAACTATCGACGAGCATCCCTTCCATAGGACCCATATATTCCCCAAGGGCATAACTTACTAAGCCTGCCCTCGGGCCCTGGGGGGCTTTGTCGACCCCCGAGTTTTCGTTATTTGGTCTTTGAACTATTAAAAAATGGCTATCTCAATGTTCTAATCGGATGGGTTTGATGAAAAGGGCGCTGAGGGGGCATAGGGGGGGGGGGTATGTGCCCTCCGATCTCTTTTGACTCTTAAAAAGGGAACTATAACTTTCAATATCCAATCAAATGAGCCCTCTTTGAAGTTTATACGAGCATCCCTTCCATAAGAAACATATATGCCCCCAGAGCATATCTTACAATGCCTGCCCCTGGGCCCTGGGGGGTTGTGTCGACATCAGAGTTTTATTTATATGATCTTTGAACTATTTTTAACAAAATGTCAACCTCAAAATTTTATCGGATGTATTTGCGGAAAAAGGGCGTGGAGGGGGGGGGGGGGCTTTTCACCCTCCGATCACTTTGACTCTTAAAAAGCGTACTAGAACTCTTGATTTTCCAATAGAATGAGCCCTCTTTGAAGTTTATGCGACGACTCCTACCATATGAAGTGCCTCTGGAAAAAAATCATAGGCAGCGCAATCGTGCTGCCTAAGTCAAGAACGATGTTGGCACAGTGTATTATTTGCTTTTTTTTTCCATACCAGGGCACTTCGTATCGAAGGAGTTGTCGCAGAAACTTCGAAAGGGGCTCATTCGATTGGAAATTATAGTGGCTATTGCCCTTTTTAATAGTCAAAAGTGATTGGAGGGCAACTAGCCCCCCCCCCCACGCCCATCATGGCCCCAAACACATTTTGTTATGCGTAGTTGCTTTCTAGATAGAAAATATGTTTTTGAGGAGGACACTCCCCAAAAACCCTCAGGGCAAGGGTTTTAAGTTATGCCCTGGGGCATATAAGAACGATGTTGGCACAATGTATTATTTATTAATTTTTTCCTTTAGAGCAGGGCACTTCGTATCAAAGAAGTTGTTGTAGAAACTTCGAAAATGGCTCATTCAATTGGAAATTTGAGTGGCTTGTGCCATTTTTAATAGTCGAAAGTGATTGAAAGGCGACTAACACCCCTTCCAAGCCAACCATTTCCCGAAACACATCCAATCAAAAGTTTGAGATAGCCATTTTGTTCGGTTGTAGTTGATTTCCAGATAGAAATTATGTTTTTGAGGAGGACACTCCCACACAGCCCTCAGGGCAAGGTTTGTAAGTTATTACCTGGAGGCTTATAAGGTTTTTTATAGAAGGCGTTGTCGTAGAAACTTCTAAAAGGGCTCATTCGATTGAAAATTGAAATGACTATCGCCCTTTATAATAGTCGAAAGTGATTGGAAGGCAACTAACACCCCTTCCACGCCCACCATTTTCCCAAACACATCCTATAAAAATTTGAGATAGCCATTTTATTCAACGTAGTTTTAAATTCTGGAAATAAGATCTTTGAGAATGACAACCCCCTACCCCCCCCCAGAGCCCTCAAGGCAAGGGTTGTAAGTTATGCCCTATGGGCATATAAGGTGTTTATAGAACGCGTTGTCGTAGAAACTTCTAAAAGGGCTCATTCGATTGAAAATTGAAATGACTATCGCCCTTTATAATAGTCGAAAGTGATTGGAAGGCAACTAACACCCCTTCCACGCCCACCATTTCCCAAACACATCCAATAAAAATTTTGAGATAGGCATTTTGTTCCACGCAGTTCAAAGTTCAGGAAATTATACCTTTGAGCAGGACATTCCCCCACAGTCTTCAAGACAAGGGTTATAAGTTATGCCCTAGGGGCATATAAGAATGATGTTGGCACAATGTATTATTTAATAATTTTTTCCTTTAGAGCAGGGCACTTCGTATCAAAGATGTTGTCGTAGAAACTTCGAAAAGGGCTCATTCAATTGGAAATTGGAGTGGCTTTTGCCCTTTTTAATAGTCTAAAGTGATTGGAAGGCGACTAAAACCCCTTCCCCGGAATAGCTTGAGAGGTCGGTTTGAAATTTTCAGGGGATGTTAGAGGTGCTGATGACTTGAGCGTCCTAGATAAAAGTATTTGCAAAATGAATGTATTTTGGTGGTTTTCAAAGCTCATGGCGCAAAAACTTGCTTGAAAATTATGTTCAGAATGCTAAGTCACTTAGTCTAGGGACAGGTGATCCAGGTGGACAGGTGATGTTGGGCAACGAGAAGAGCGATCAATTGACAGCATCAGTTATCTAGATAGTATTATTACTAAAGATGGTGGATTTTGAGAAGATGCTAAAAATTGAATAGCCAGGGCCCAGAGCGTATTTTTCACTGTTGGAAAAAGTTTGTAATAATAGAAAGATAAGTCTGTGAACCAAGATCAGAATATTGGAGACCATAGTACAATAGTAACAGTGATCAAGTATGGTTCTGGAACGCGGCCGCTCCGAAAGATGTTTTTATATGTTTCCCGGCAAAATTGTCTGCTGAATTTTTTGGTACCAACCTGATCATGATCATTGTCATAATGATCATATATGGTTTTAAAGGAAGGGGTGGTAACGTAAACTTTTGAAGAGGTTTATTTGGTTGGAAAAGTAAAACTCTGGTTCCCTTTTAAGAGTTATAGGTGATGGAGGGTAACTAGCCCCCCCCCCCCCCCTTCGACACCACCTTTTCCCCAAAAACATACGATCAAAATTGTGACGAAGCCATTTTGCTCAAAATAGTCCAAAGAGCACTGCAATGCCTTGAGGGTAGACACACTCCTCAGAGCCCAGAGGCAAGGGTTGTAAGATATGCCCCGGGGCTTATAAGGTTTTTATGGAACGGGTGGTCGGATAATCTTCGGATGGGGCTCAATTGATTGGGAATCAAAAGTTTTAGTGACCCTTTTAAGAGTCAGAAGTGAATGGAGGTCAACCAGCCCTCCCTCCCAAGCACATCATTCCCCAGAATAAATTTGAATTTTAGCGTAATTTCTGCTCGTTTTGGGTTTCATTTATTTATTAATAGTCGATTTGTGGTAATTTTACTCTTGGAAGATTATTTAAGAAAGATTTAAAGGAAATGGGAAGTTTTTTAGTTTTTGTAAATTAATTCAATAAGAAACAAGTATTTTTTTTCAAATGGAAGTCGTATTGATAAAGATATAATTGATAAAATCGTATATATGGGGAAATGAGACCAACCGAGTAAACAGCTATAAACTCATCATTTGGTTTGTAATTAGAAGACACGGAAGGCTTTGCCATCTTCATTGGAAATTTTATTTTACATTTGGGCAACATTAAAGAAGGAAATTTGCATCAAGACTTTGAATGAACTTTATCAATGAACTCTCTCTGAAAATAATCTAGTGAATAATCCGGAAGTTCATTATTTTGTGAATGACCAGAAAATTTTCTTATTTTGTTGTCTATTAATACTTGACTTACTTGAGTTAAGGCTCCTGCCGAGGGTTTGGCGTAGAGAACGATGAGACTAGGCACCTCCAGGTTGACCTATCGCTTGCCAGGCTTGCAGCTTCTTCCACCGGAATGTGGGCTTGGGTGAGGAATTCATCGGCTTTGTCTTTCCACCTAGTGGGTGGACGTCCTCTGGGTCGCTTTCTTCCGTGTAGGGTGGGGTCGAAGTCGAATTCGACCAGACAAAAGAGTAATATTCGCGAGTTGGCTTTGCTTTCCCCTGCTCATACTGAACACCTCCTCCCAGACTTGAAGAGAATCCTCCATGCCTTAAAATTGGTCTGATGCAAGGGCGCCGGCAGAAAATTTTCCAGGGGGGCCAAACGCAAAAATATCAGTGGTGGTTGGGTGACAGCGAATATATTTCAGGATTTTTTTTCGTAGGAATAAATTTATTTTTAAATACTTTTAGGAAAAACAAAACTCTCAAATAGAAAAAAAGCAATTAAATTGCATACAAAATGAAGCAAAATACACCTCCCTCCCTCCCAAAAAAGCCAGCGATCTTATTGAAAAATTTCTTTATTAGATAAATCAAATCAGATAACTCTACCGTAGAGGTTTCAAGCTTCCATCTTCCAAATATGGAATTTCACATTTCTTTTTCACAAGAAACATCATCGATGCATGTTGATTTGTTTTGTTGTTTCCCAAGGGTGATAGTATCAAACTGAAGGTCCAGGATAACTGGGAGGGAGCTCGTTCAAACTTAAATTTAAAGCTTTTTTTTAAGTGACCATACAGATTAGACCAGGGAAAAATCTTATTTTATTGCTATTTTAGGGCACAAAACTACAACTCTACCCGAAGAGGATGAATTTGGAATCAATTTAAAATTCTGAAAACAGATTTCCAGTTGTAAAAGCAGTAATGCCACACGTTGGCAGCACTGGATTCAACCAAGTTGATTCACTTTATTTGTAGTGAAATTAGGCTATGTTTTACGATCTGTAATTGCGTATCAGCTATAATGAGGGGGATGAGGCATTGTTTAGGTGGGGGTAGGGTAGATTTCTAGAAAAGTTAATTTTAATGGACAAACTGCCTACTTTTCACGAGGCTTCAGATAAATGTTGAAAGAGGTAGGGAAGAGTAGGAATTAATTAAATTATTTCTCTATGCAGGTAAAATATTACATTCCGATATCTATGAGCACAGAGGTGGAAAAGGCAAGGCAGGTCATCATCAGCCACGCCAGAAAATTTCTTTGGGGTGGCAAATACTGCAGTGAACTTTGTTTTCAGCAATTTTAAATGGTGTTATTTTCTTTTTCTATTTATATGAAGTATTTCACTGTATTTAAACAAATGTATGTAATGTATTTATCATAGGCAGCGTGCTAGCGTTGCATAAGTAAAGAACGGTGTGGGCACAATGTGTGTTTTGTTTTTTTTTGATTCTCCATACCTAGGCATTTCTTATCGAAGGATTTGTCGTAGAAACTTCAAAAAGGGATCATTCGATTGGAAATTGGAGTGGCTAGTGCCCTTTTTAATAGTCGAAAGTGAAAGGAGGGCAACTAGCCCCCCCCCCCACGCCCATCATTACCCCAAACACATCCAATCAAAATTTTGAGACAGTCATTTTGCTCAGCGTAGTTGATTTCCAGATAGAAAATATGTATTTGAGGAGGACAATCTCCCACAACCCTCAAGGAAGGGTTTTAAGTTATGCCCTGGGGGCATATAAGGTTTTTATAGAAGGCGCTGTCGCAGAAACTTCAAAACAGGCTCATTCGATTGGAAATTCAAAGAGCTGGTACCCTTTGTAATATTCAAAAGTGACTGGGGGAACTAGCCCTCCCCCACCACGCCCATCATTCCCCCAAACACATCCAATCAAAATTTTCAGATAGCCATTTTGTTCAAAGTAGTTGATTTCCAGATAGAAAATATGTTTTTGAGGAGGACACCCCCCCACAACCCTCAGGGCAAGGGTTTTAAGTTATGCCCTGGGGGCAAAAAAGGTTTTTAACGAAGGCGTTGTCGTAGAAACTTCAAAAAAAGCTCATTCGATTGGAAATTCAAAGGGCTAGCGCCCTTTTTAATAGTCAAAAGTGATTAAAGGGCAGCTAGCCCCCTCCCCACATCCATCATTCCCCCAAACACATCCAATAAAAATTTTGAGATAGCCATTTTGTTCAGCGTAATTGATTTCCAGATAGAAAACATAATTTTGAGGAGGACACTCCCCCACAACCTTCAGGGCAAGGATTATAAGTTATGCCCTGGGGGCATATAAGGTTTTTATTGAAATCTTTGTCGTAAAAACTTTGACTAAAAGCGTTGTCGTAGAATCTTCAAAAAAGGACTCATTCGATTTGAAATTCAAAGGGCTAGCACCCAATTAATAGTCGAAAGTGATTTGAGGACAACTAACCCCCCTCTCACGCCCATCTTTTCCCCAAACACATCCAATCAAAAATTTTAGATAGCCATTTTTATTCAACGTAGTTGAAAATTTGGAAATTAGGTCTTTTAGGATGATAACCCCCTCAGAGCCCTCAGTGCAAGGGTTGCAAGTTATGCCTGGGGAAAATAAAGTTTTTATTGAAAGCGCTGTCGTAGAAACTTCAAAGAGCTCATTCAATTGGAAATTGAAAGGGCTAGTGTCATTTCTAATAGTTGAAAGTGATTGGATAGCGACTTACGCCCTTCTCACGCCCACCATTTTCCAAAACACATCCAATCAAAATTGTGAGATATCCATTTTGTTCAAAGTAGTTGAGCGTTCTGGAAATTAGGTCTTTTAGGATGATAACCCCCTCAGAGCCCTCAGTGCAAGGGTTGCAAGTTATGCCCTGGGGACATATAAGGTTTATATAAAAAGTTGTTGCAAAAATCATAGGCAGTGCGATCGCGCTGCTAAGTAAAGAACGGGGACACTCGAGAACGAGACAAGGAACGGGACTAAGTAAAGAGGACACTCCCCACAGACCTCAGGGCAAGGATTTTAAGTTATACCCTGGGGGCATATAAGAACGATGTTGGCACAATGTATTATTTATTAATTTTTTTCTTTAGAGCAGGGCACTTCGTATCGAAGAAGTTGTCGCAGAAAATTCAAAAGCGCTCATTCAATTGGAAATTGGAGTGGCTTGTGCCCTTTTTAACAGTCGAAACTGATTGGAAGTTGACTAACACCCCTTCCACCCCCATCATTTCCCAAAACACATCCAATCAAAATTTTGAGATAGCCATTTTGCTCAGCTTAGTTGATTTCCATATAGAAATTATGTTTTTGAGGTCAGTCCTCCTTAGGGCAAGACCTTAGGGCAAGGGTTGTAAGTTATGCCCTGGGGGCATATAAGGTTTTTTATAGAAAGCTTTGTCATAGAAACTTTAAAAAAGGCTCATTCGATTGGAAATTCAAAGGGCTAGTGCCCTTCTAAATGGTTGAAAGTGATTAGAGGGCAATTAACCCGCCTCTCTCGCCCACCTTTTCCCCAAACACATCTAATCAAAACTTTGAGATAGTCATTTTATTCGACGTAGTTATAAGTTCTGGAAATTAGGTCTTTGAGGATGACAACCCCCCAAAGCCTTCAGGGCAAGGGTTGTAAATTATGCCCAGGGGGCATATTAGGTTTTTATATAACGCGTTGTCGTACAAACTTCAAAAACGGCTCATTCGATTGTAAATTAAAACGGCTAGTGCCCTTTTTAATAGTCGAAAGTGATTGGAAAGCAACTAACACCTCTTCCACAACCACCATTTCCTCAAACACATCCAATAAAGATTCTTAGATAGCCATTTTGTTCCACGCAGTTCAAAGTTCAGGAAATTATACCTTTGACCAGGAAACTACCCCCACAGTCTTCTGGGCAAGGGTTATAACTTATGCCCTGGGTTGATATAAGGTTTTTATTGAAACTTTTGTCGTAGAAACTTGAAAAAGGGCTAATTCGATTGGAAATTCAAAGGTATAGTTCCCCTTTTAATAGTCGAAAGTGATTTGAAGGCAACTAACCCCCCCCCCCTCGCGCCCATCTTTTCTCCAAACACATCCAATCAATATTTTAGATAGCCATTTTGTTCAGCGTAGTTGACTTCCAGATAAAAATTATGTTTTTGAGAAGGACACTCCCCCACGACCCTCAGGGCAAGGGTTTTAATTTGTGCCGTGGGGGAATATAAAGTTTTTATAGAAGGCGTTGTCGTAGAAACTTCAAAACAGGCTCATTCGATTGGAAATTCAAAGGGCTAGTGTCCTTTTTAATAGTCGAACGTGATTTGAAGGCAACTAAACCCCCTCTCACGCCCTTCTTTTATCCAAACACATCCAATTAATCATCAGCAGCGCGCTAGCGATCCCTAAGAAAAGAACGATGTGGGTACAATGTGTTTTTTTTCCTCCATACCGGACCACTTCGTATCGAAGGAGCTGTCGTAGAAACTTCGAAAAGGGCTCTTTCGATTGGAAATTGGAGTGGCTAGTTTCCTTTTTAATAGTCGAAAGCGATTGGAGGGAAACTAGTCCCCCCCCCCCACGCCCATGATTCCCCCAAAAACATCCAATCAAAATTTTGAGATAGCCATTTTGTTAAGCGTAGTTGATTTCCAATAGAAAATATCTTTTTGAGGAGGAAACTCCCCCATAACCCTCGGGGCAAGGGTTTTAAGTTATGCCCTGAAGGAATATAAGATCAATGTTGACACAATGTACAGTTTAATATTTTTTTTCTTTAAAATAGGGCACTTTATATAGAAGGGGTCGTCGTGGAGACTTCAAAAGGGGTTCATTCGATTGGAAATTGAGAGTTCTAGTGCCCTTTTTAATAGTCGAAAGTGATTAGAGGGCAACTAGCCCCCTCCCCTCACGCCAATAATTTCCCCAAACACATCCAGTCAAAATTTTGAGATAGATATTTTGTTCAGCGTAGCTGATTTCCATATATAAAATGTATTTTTGAGGAGGATACTCCCCCACAACCCTCAGGGCAAGGGTTTTAAGTTATGCCCTGGGGGCATATAAGGTTTTTATTGAAGGCGTTGTCGTAGAAACTTCAAAACGGCTCATTCGATTGGAAATTCAATGGGCTAGTGCCCGTTTTAATCATCGAAAGTGACAGGAGGGCGACTAGCCCCCCGACGCCCATCATTCCCCCTAACACATCCAATCAAAATTTTGGGATGGCCATTTTGTTCGGCATAGTTGATTTCAAGATTGAAAATGTGTTTTTAAGGAGGAGAATCCCCCACAACCCTCAGGGCAAGAGTTCTAGGTTGTGCCCTGGGGACATATAAGGCTTTTATTGAAGGCGATGTCGTAGAAACTTCAAAACAGGCTCATTCATTGGAAATTCAAAGGGCTAGTGCTCTTTTTATTAGTCGAAAGTGATTGGAGGGCGACTAGCCCCCCCCCCCTCCCACGCCTATATTTCCTCCAAATACATCCAATCAAAATTGTGAGATAGCTATTTTGTTCAAAATAGTTGATTTTAAGATAGAAAATGTGTTTTAAGTTATGCCCTGGGGGCATATAAGGTTTATATAGAAGGCATTGTCGTACAAACTTCAAAACGGCTCATTCGCTTGGAAATTCAAAGGGCTAGTGCCCTTTTTAATAGTCGAAAGTGATTGGAGGGCAACTTGCCCCCCCCCACGCCCATCATTCCCCCAAACACATCCAAAAAAAAATTTTGAGATAGTCATTTTGTTCAGCGTAGTTTATTTCCAGATAGAAAATGTGTTTTTGAGGAGGCCACTCCCCCACAGCCCTCAGGGCAAGGGTTTTAAGTTATGCCCTGGGGGCATATAAGGTTTTTTATAGAAGGCATTGTCGTAGAAACTTCAAAACAGGCTCCTTTGATTGGAAATTTAAAGGGCTAGTGCCCTTTTTGTTAGTCGAAAGTGATTGGAGGGCAACTTGCCCCCCCCCACGCCCATCATTCCCCCAAAGACATCCAATCAAAATTTTGAGATAGTCATTTTGTTCAGCGTAGTTGATTTCAAGATAGAAAATGTGTTTTTGAGGAGAAGACTTCCCCACAACTCAGGCAAGGGTTTTAAGTTATGCCCTGGGGGCATATAAGGTTTTATAGAAGGCATTGTCGTAGAAACTTCAAAACGGCTCATTCGATTGGAAATTCAAAGGGCTAGTGCCCTTTTTAGTAGTCGAAAGCGATTGGAAGGCAACTTGCCCCCCCAATGCCCATTTTTCCTCCAAACACATCCAATCAAATTGTGAGATAGCCATTTTGTTCAACGTAATCAATTTCTAGATAGAAAATAGGTTTTTGAGGAGGACACTCGCCAACAACCCCCGGGCAAGGGTTTTAAGTTATGCCCTGGGGGCTTACAAGGTTTTTATAGAAGACATTGTCGTAGAAACTTCAAAGCAGGCTTCTTCGATTGGAAATTCAAAACTGCTAGTGCCCTTTTTAATAGTCTAAAGTGATTGGAGGGCAACTAGCCCCCCCCCCACACCCAATCATTCCCCCAAACACATACAATCAAAATTTTGAGATAGAAATCTTGTCAGCTTAGCTGATTTCCAGATAGAAAATATCTTTTTGAGGAGGACACTCCCCCACAAACCTCAGGTCAAGGGTTTTAAGTTATGCCCTGGGGGTGTATAAGGTTTTTATAGAAGGCGTTGTCGTAAAAACTTCAAAAAAGGCTAATTCGATTGGAAATTCAAAGGGCTAGTGCCCTTTCTAATTGTCGAAAATGATTGGAGGGCAGCTAGACCCCCCCCCCATGCCAATCATTCCCCCAATCACATCCAGTCAAAATTGTGAGATAGCCATTTTGTTCAGCGTAGCTGATTTCCAGATAGAAAATGTGTTTTTGAGGAGGACACTCCCCCACAACCCTCAGGGCAAGGGTTTTAAGTTATGCCCTGGGGCATATAAGGTTTTTATAGAAGAAATTGTCGTAGAAACTTCAAAACGGCTCATTCGATTGGAAATTCAAAGGGCTAGTGCCCTTTTTAATAGTCGGAAATGATTGGAAGGCAACTAGCCCCCCCCCCACGCCCATCTTTCCTTCAAACACATCCAATCAAAATTGTGAGATAGTTATTTTGTTCAACGTAATCAATTTCTAGATAGAAAATAGGTTTTTGAGGAGGACACTCCCCAACAACCCTCGGGGCAAGGGTGTTAAGTTATGCCCTGGGGGCATATAAGGTTTTTATAGAAGGCATTATCGTAGAAACTTCAAAACGGCTCATTCGATTGGAAATTCAAAGGGATGGTGCCCTTTTTAATAGTCGAAAGTGATTGGAGGGAAACTAGCCCCCCCCTCTCCACGCCCAATCATTCCCCCAAACACATCCAATCAAAATTTTGAGATAGGCCTTTTGTCAGCTTAGCTGATTTCCAGATAGAAAATACCTTTTTGAAAAGGACACTTCCCCACAGTCCTCGGGACAAGGGTTTTAAGTTATGCCCTGTCGGGCATATAATGTTTTTATAGAAGGCGTTGTCGAAAAAAACTTCAAAAAAGGCTAATTCGATTGGAAATTCAAAGGGCTAGTGCCCTTTCTAATAGTCGAAAGTGATTAGAGGGTAGCTAGACCCCCCCCCCCATGCCCATCATTCACCCAAACCCATCCAATCAAAATTGTAAGATAGCTATTTTGTTCAGCGTAGTTGATTTCCAGATAGAAAATGTGTTTTTGAGGAGGACACTCCCCCACAACCCTCAGGGCAAGGGTTTTAAGTCATGACCTGTGGGCATATAAGGTTTCTATAGAAGGCATTGTCGTAGAAACTTCAAAACAGGCTCCTTCGATTGGAAATTCAAAGGACTAGTGCCCTTTTTAATAGTCGAAAGTGATTGGAGGGAAACTAGCCCCCCCCACGCCCATCATTCCCCCAAACACATCCAATCTAAATTATGAGATAGCCATTTTGTTCAGCGTAGTTGATTTCCAGATAGAAAATGTGTTTTTGAGGAGGACACTCCCCCACAACCCTCAGGGCAAGGGTTTTAAGTTATGCCCTGGGGGCATATAAGGCTTTTATTGAAGGCGTTGTCGTAGAAACTTCAAAACAGGCTCTTTCGATTGGAAATTCAAAGTGCTAGTGCCCTTTTTAATAGTCGAAAGTGATTGGAGGGCAACTAGCCCCCCCCCCCAAATCCTATCATTCCGCCAAACACATCCAATCAAAACTTTGAGATAGTCATTTTGTACAGCGTAGTTGACTTCAAGAGAGAAAATGTGTTTTTGAGGAGGAGACTTCCCCACAACGCAGGGCAAGGGTTCTAAGTTATGTCCTGGGGGCATATAAGGTTTTTATAGAAGGCATTGTCGTAGAAACTTCAAAACAGGCTCATTCGATTGGAAATTCAAAGGGCTAGTGCCCTTTTTAGTAGTCGAAAGTGATTGAAAGGCAACTAGCCCCCCCATGCCCATCTTTCCTCCAAACACATCCAATCAAAATTGTGAGATAGTTATTTTGTTCAACGTAATCAATTTCTAGATAGAAAATAGGTTTTGAGGAGGAGACTTCCCCACAACTCAGGGCAAGGGTTTTAAGTTATGCCCTGGGGGCATATAAGGTTTTTATAGAAGACATTGTCGTAGAAACTTCAAAGCAGGCTTCTTCGATTGGAAATTCAAAACTGCTAGTGCCCTTTTTAAAAGTCTAAAGTGATTGGAGGGCAACTAGCCCCCCCCCACGCCAAATCATTCCCCCAAACACATCCAATCAAAATTTTGAGATAGACATTTTGTCATCTTAGCTGATTTCCAGATGGAAAATATCTTTTTGAGGAGGACACTCCCCCACAACCCTCAGGACAAGGGTTTTAAGTTATGCCCTGGGGGCATATAAGGTTTTTATAGAAGGCATTATCGTAGAAACTTCAAAACGGCTCATTCGATTGGAAATTCAAAGGGATGGTGCCCTTTTTAGTAGTCAAAAGGGATTGGAAGGCAACTAGCCCCCCCCCATGCCCACCTTTCCTCCAAACACATCCAATCAAAATTGTGAGATAGCCATTTTGTTCAATGTAATCAATTTCTAGATAGAAAATAGGTTTTTGAGGAGGACACTCCCCAACAACCCTCGGGGCAAGGGTTTTAAGTTATGCCCTGGGGGCATATAAGGTTTTTATAGAAGACATTGTCGTAGAAACTTCAAAGCAGGCTTCTTCGATTGGAAATTCAAAACTGCTAGTGCCCTTTTTAAAAGTCTAAAGTGATTGGAGGGCAACTAGCCCCCCCCCACGCCAAATCATTCCCCCAAACAGATCCAATCAAAATTTTGAGATAGACATTTTGTCAGCTTAGCTGATTTCCAGATAGAAAATATCTTTTTGAGGAGGACACTCCCCCACAACCCTCAGGACAAGGGTTTTGAGTTATGCCCTGGGGGTGTATAAGGTTTTTATAGAAGGTGTTGTCGTAAAAACTTCAAAAAAGGCTAATTTGATTGGAAATTAAAAGGGCTAGTGCCCTTTCTAATTGTCGATAGTGATTGGAGGGCAGCTAGACCCCCCCCCCCATGCCTATCATTCCCCCAAACTCATCCAATCAAAATTGTGAGATAGCCATTTTGTTCAGCGTAGTTGATTTCCAGATAGAAAATATTTTTTGAGGAGGAAACTCCCCCACAACCCTCAGGGCAAGGGTTTTCAGTTATGCCCTGGGGGCATATAAGGTTTTTATAGAAGGCATTGTCGTAGAAACTTCAAAACGGCTCCTGTGATTGGAAATTCAAAGGGCTAGTGCCCTTTTTAATAGTCGAAAGTGATTGGAGGGCAACTTGCCCCCCCCCCCCACGCCCATCATTCCCCCAAACACATCCAATCAAAATTTTGAGATAATCATTTTGTTCAGCGTAGTTGATTTCAAGAGAGAAAATGTGTTTTTGAGGAGGAGACTTCCCCACAACTCAGGGCAAGGGTTTTAAGTTATGCCCTGGGGGCATATAAGGTTTTATAGAAGGCATTGTCGTAGAAACTTCAAAACGGCTCATTCGATTGGAAATTCAAAGGGCTAGTGCCCTTTTTCGTAGTCGAAAGTATTTGGAAGGAAACTAGCCCCCCCCCCTGCCCATCTTTATTCCAAACACATCCAATCAAAATTGTGAGATAGCCATTTTGTTCAACGTAATCAATTTCTAGATATAAAATAGGTTTTTGAGGAGGACACTCCCCAACAACCCTCGGGGCAAGGGTTTCAAGTTATACCCTGGGAGCATATAAGGTTTTTATAGAAGACATTGTCGTAGAAACTTCAAAGCAGGCTTCTTCGATTGGAAATTCAAAACCGCTAGTGCCCTTTTTCATAGTCTAAAGTGATTGGAGGGCAACTAGCCCCCTCCCCGACGCCCAATCATTCCCCCAAACACATCCAATCAAAATTTTGAGATATACAACTTGTCACCTTAGCTGATTTCCAGATAGAAAATATCTTTTTGAGGAGGACACTCTCCCACAACCCTCAGGTCAAGGGTTTTAAGTTATGGCCTGGGGTATGTATAAGGTTTTCATAGAAGCTGTTGTCGTAAAAACTTCAAAAAAGGCTAATTCGATTGGAAATTCAAAGGGCTAGTGCCCTTTCTAATTGTCGAAAGTGATTGGAGGGCAGCTAGACCCCCCCATGCCCATCATTCCCCCAAACACATCCAATTAAAATTGTGAGATAGCCATTTTGTTCAGCGTAGTTGATTTACAGATAGAAATGTTTTTTTGAGGAGGACACTCCCCCACAACCCTCAGGGCAAGGGTTTTAAGTTATGCCCTGGGGGCATATAAGGTTTTTATAGAAGGCATTGTCGTAAAAACTTCAAAAAAGGCTCATTCGATTTGAAATTCAAAGGGCTAGTGCCCTTTTTAATAGTCGAAAGTGATTGGAAGGCAACTAGCCCCCCCCCCCACGCCCATCTTTCCTTCAAACACATCCAATCAAAATTGTGAGATAGCCATTTTGTTCAACGTAGTCAATTTCCAGATAGAAAATAGGTATTTGAGGAGGACACTCCTCAACCACCCTCGGGGCAAGGGTTTTAAGCTATGCCCTGGGGGCATATAAGGTTTTTATAGAAGACATTGTCGTAGAAACTTCAAAACAGGCTCCTTCGATTGGAAATTCAAAACTGCTAGTGCTCTTTTTAATAGGCCAAAGTGATTGGAGGGCAACTAGCCCCCTTCCCACGCCTATCTTTCCTCCAAACACATCCAAGCAAAATTGTGAGATAGCCATTTTGTTCAACGTAGTCAATTTCCAGATATAAAATAAGTTTTTGAGGAGGAGACTCCCCAACAGCCCTCGGGGCAAGAGTTTTAAGTTGTGTCCTGGGTGCATATAAGGTTTTTATAGAAGGCATTGTCGTAGAAACTTCAAAATAGGCTCTTTCGATTGGAAATTCAAAGTGCTAGTGCTCTTTTTAATAGGCCAAAGTGATTGGAGGGCAACTAGCCCCCCCCCCACACCCAATCATTCCCCCAAACACATCCAATCAAAATTTTGAGATAGGCATTTTGTCAGCTTAGCTGATTTCCAGATAGAAAATACCTTTTTGAAAAGGACACTCCCCCACAACCCTCGGGACAAGGGTTTTAAGTTATGCCCTGGGGGCATATAAGGTTTTTATAGAAGGCGTTGTCGAAAAAAACTTCAAAAAAGGCTAATTCGATTGGATATTCAAAGGGCTAGTGCCCTTTCTAATAGTCGAAAGTGATTAGAGGGCAGCTAAACGCCCCCCCCCCCATGCCCATCATTCCCCAAACACATCCAATCAAAATTATAAGATAGCTATTTTGTTCAGCGTAGTTGATTTCTAGATAGAAAATGTTTTTTTGAGGAGGATACTCCCCCAAACCCCTCAGGGCAAGGGTTTTAAGTTATGCCCTGGGGGCATATAAGGTTTTATAGAAGGCATTGTCGTAGAAACTTCAAAACAGGCTCCTTCGATTGGAAATTCAAACGACTAGTGTCCTTTTTAATAGTCGAAAGTGATTGGAGGGAAACTAGCCCCCCCCACGCCCATCATTCCCCCAAGCACATCCAATCAAAATTTTGAGATAGGAATTTTGTCAGCTCAGCTGATTTCCAGATAGAAAATATCTTTTTGAGGAGGATACTCCCCCACAACCCTCGGGACAAGGGTTTTAAGTTATGCCCTCGGGGCATATAAGGTTTTTATAGCAGGCGTTGTCATAAAAACTTCAAAAAAGGCTAATTCGATTGGAAATTCAAAGTGCTAGTGCCCTTTCGAATAGTCGAAAGTGATTGGAGGGTAACTAGACCCCCACACCCCCCCCCCTCCCACGCCCATCATTCCCCCAAACACATCCAATTAAAATTGTGAGATAGCCATTTTGTTCAGCGTAGTTGATTTCCAGATAGAAAATGTGTTTTTGAGGAGGCCACTCCTCCACAACCCTTAGGGCAAGGATTTTAAGTTATGCCCTGGGGGCATATAAGGCTTTTATTGAAGGCGTTGTCGTAGAAACTTCAAAACAGGCTCATTCGATTGGAAATTCAAAGTGCTAGTGCCCTTTTTAATAGTCGAAAGTGATTGGAGGGTAACTAGCCTCCCCCCCCCCAATTCCTATCATTCCGCCAAACACATCCAATCAAAACTTTGAGATAGTCATTTTGTACAGCGTAGTTGATTTCAAGAGAGTAAATGTGTTTTTGAGGAGGAGACTTCCCCACAACTCAGGGCAGGGTTTTAAGTTATGCCCTGGCGTCTTATAAGGTTTTTATAGAAGGCATTGTCGTAGGAACTTCAAAACGGCTCACTCGATTGGAAATTCAAAGAGCTAGTGCCTTTTTTAGTAATCGAAAGTGATTGGAAGGCAACAAGCCCCCCCCCATGCCCATCTTTCCTCCAAACACATCCAATCAAAATTGTGAGATAGCCATTTTGTTCAACGTAATCAATTTCTAGATGGAAAATAAGTTTTTGAGGAGGACACTCCCCAACAACCCTCGGGGCAAGGGTTTTAAGATATGCCCTGGGGGCATATAAGGTTTTTATAGAAGACATTGCCGTAGAAACTTCAAAGCAGGCTTCTTCGATTGGAAATTCAAAACCGCTAGTGCCCTTTTTAATAGTCTAAAAGGATTGGAGGGCAATCAGCCCCCCCCCCCGACGCCAAATCATTCCCCCAAACACATCCAATCAAAATTTTCAGATAGGCATTTTGTCAGCTTAGCTGATTTCCAGATAGAAAATATCTTTTTGAGGAGGACACTTCCCCACAACCCTCAGGACAAGGGTTTTTAAGTTATGCCCTGGGGAGGTATAATGTTTTTATAGAAGGCGGTGTCGTAAAACTTTAAAAAAGGGTAATTTGATTGGAAATTCAAAGGGCTAGTGCCCTTTCTAATAGTCGAAAGTGATTGGAGGGCAGCTAGACCCCCCCCATGCCCATCATTCCCCCAAAACTCATTCAATCAAAATTGTGAGATAGCCATTTTGTTCAGCGTAGTTGATTTCCAGATAGAAAATGTGTTTTTGAGGAAGACACTCCCCCACAACCCTCAGGGCAAGGGTTTTAAGTTATGCCCTGGGGGCATATAAGGTTTTTATAGAAGGCATTGTCGTAGAAACTTCAAAACAGGCTCCTTCGATTGGAAATTCAAAGGGGTTGTGCCCTTTTTAATAGTCGAAAGTGATTGGAGGGTAACTAAGCCCCTCCCCCCACGCCCATCATTCCCCCAAACACATCCAATCAAAATTTTTAGATATGCATTTTGTCAGCTCAGCTGATTTCCAGATATAAAATATCTTTTTGAGGAGGACACTCACCCACAACCCTCTGGACAAGGGTTTTAAGTTATACCATGGGGGCATATAAAGTTTTTATAGAAGGCGTTGTCATAAAAACTTCAAAAAAAGCTAATTCGATTGGAACTTCAAAGGGCTAGTGCTCTTTCTAATAGTCGAAAGTGATTGGAGGGTAACTAGACCCTCCCACGCCCATCATTCCCCCAAACACATCCAATCAAAATGGTGAGATAGCCATTTTGTTCAGCGTAGTTGATTTCCAGATAGAAAATGTGTTTTTGAGGAGGACACTCCCCCACAACCCTCAGGGCAAGCGTTTTAAGTTATGCCCTGGGCGCATATAAGGCTTTTATTGAAGGCGTTGTCGTAGAAACTTCAAAATAGGCTCATTCAATTGGAAATTCAAAGTGCTAGTGCCCTTTTTAATAGTCGAAAGTGATTGGAGGGCAACTAGCCCCCCTCCCCCAACTCCTATCATTCCGCCAAACACATCCAATCAAAATTTTTAGATAGTCATTTTGTTCAGCGTAGTTGATTTCAAGAGAGAAAATGTGTTTTTGAGGAGGAGACTTCCCCACAACTCAGGGCAAGGGTTTTAAGTTATGCCCTGGGGGCATATAAGGTTTTTATAGAAGGTATTGTCGTAGAAACTTCAATGCGGCTCATTCGATTGGAAATTCAAAGGGCTAGTGCCCTTTTAATAGTCGAAAGTGATTTGAAGACAACTAGCCCCCCCCCCACGCCCATCTTTCCTCCAAACACATCCAATCAAAATTGTGAGATAGCTATTTTGTTCAACGTAGTCAATTTCCAGATAGAAAATAGGTTTTTGAGGAGGACACTCCCCAACAACCCTCGAGGCAAGGGTTTTAAGTTATGCCCGAGAGTATATAAGGTTTTTATAGAAGACATTGTCGTAGAAACTTCAAAACAGTATCCTTCGATTTGGAATTCAAAACCGCTAGTGCCCTTTTTAATAGTCGAAAGTGATTGGAGGGCAACTAGCCCCCCCACGCCCAATCCTTCCCCCAAACACATCCAATCAAAATTTTGAGATAGACATTTTGTCAGTTTAGCTGATTTCCAGATAGAAAATATCTTTTTGAGGAGGACACTCCCCCGCCACCCTCGGGACAAGGGTTTTAAGTTATGCCCTGGGGGTGTATAAGGTTTTTATAGATGGCGGAGTTGTAAAAACTTCAAAAAAGGCTAATTCGATTTGAAATTCAAAGGGCTAGTGCCCTTTCTAACAGTCGAAAGTGATTGGAGGGTAACTAGACCCCCCATGCCCATCATTCCCCCAAACACATCCAATCTAAATTGTGAAATGGCCATTTTGTTCAGCATAGTTGATTTCCAGATAGAAAATGTGTTTTTGAGGAGGACACTCCCCCACAACCCTCAGGGCAAGGGTTTTAGTTGTGCCCTGGGGGCATATCATTGTCGTAAAAACTTCAAAACAGGCTCCTTCGATTTGGAATTCAGAACCGCTACTGCCCTTTTTAATAGTCGAAAGTGATTAGAGGGCAACTAGCCCCCCCATGCCCGTCAATCCCCCAAACACATCCAATCAAAATTGTGAGATAGCCATTTTGTTCAGCATAGTTGATTTCCAGATAGAAAATGTGTTTATGAGGAGGACACTCCCCCACAACCCTCAGGGCAAGGGTTTTAAGTTATGCCCTGGGGGCATATATGGTTTTTATAGAAGGCATTGTCGTAGAAACTTCAAAACAGGCTTTTTCGATTAGAAATTTAAAGGGCTAGTGCCCTTTTTAATAGTCGAAAGTGACGCCCATGATTCCTCCAAACAAATCCAATCAAAATTTTGAGATAGGCATTTTGTGAATATCTTTTTGAGGAGGACACTCCCCCACAACCCTCGGGACAAGCGTTTCAATTTATGCCCTGGGGGCATATAAGGTTCTTATAGAATTCGTTGTCATAAAAACTTCAAAAAAGGCTAATTGGATTGGAAATTCAAAGGGCTAGTGCCCTTTCTAATAGTTGAAAGTGATTGGAGGGCAACTAGACCCCCCCTAGCCCATCGTTCCCCCAAACACATCCAATCAAAATTGTGAGATAGCCATTATGTTCAGCTTAGCTGATTTCAAGATAGAAAAAAGGTTTTTGAGGAGGACACTCCCCCACAACCCTCGGGACAAGGGTTTTAAGTTATGCCCTGGGGGTGTATAAGGTTTTTATAGAAGGCGTTGTCGTAAGAACTTCAAAAAAGGTTAATTAAAATTGATATTCAAAGGGCTAGTGCCCTTTCTAATACTCCAAAGTGATTGGAGGGCAACTAGACCCCCCATGCCCATCATTCCCCAAAACACATCCAATCAAAATTGTGAGATGGCCATTTTGTTCAGCGTAGTTTAATTCCAGATAGAAAATGTGTTTTTGAGGAGGACACTCCCCCACAACCCTCAGGGCAAGGGTTTTAAGTTATGCCCTGGGGGGCATATAAGGTTTTTATAGAAGACATTGTCGTAGAAACTTCAAAACAGGCTCATTCGATTGGAAATTCAACGGCTAGTGCCCTTTTTAATAGTCGAAAGTGATTGGAGGGCAACTAGCCCCCCCCGCCCATCATTCCCCCAAAGACATCCAATCAAAATTCTGAGATAGTCATTTTGTCAGCTTAGCTGATTTCCAGATAGAAAATATCTTTTTGAAGAGGACACTCCCCCACAACCCTCGGGACAAGGGTTTTAAGTTGTGCCCTGGGGGCATATAAGGTTTTTATAGAAGGCGTTGTCATAAAAACTTCAAATAAGGCTAATTCGATTGGAAACTCAAAGGGCTAGTGCCCTTTCTAATAGTCGAAAGTGACTGGAGGGCAACTAGACCCCCCACGCCCGTCATTCCCCCAAACACATCCAATCAAAATTGTGAGGTGGCCATTTTGTTCAGCGTAGTTGATTTCCAGATAGAAAATGTGTTTTTGAGAAGGATACTCCCCCACAACCCTCAGGGCAAGGGTTTTAAGTTATGCCCTGGGGGCATATAAGGCTTTTGTAGAAGGCGTTGTCGTAGAATCTTCAAAAAAGGCTCATTCAATTGGAAATTCAAAGGACTAGTGCCCTTTTTAATGGTCAAAAGTGATTGGAGGGCAACTAGCCCCCCCCCCCACGCCCATCTATCCCCCAAACACATCCAATCAAAATTGTGAAACACATCCAATTTCAAGATAGGAAATAGGTTTTAGAGGAGGACACTCCCCCACAACCCTCAGGGCAAGGGATTTAAGTTATGCCCTGGGGGTATATAAGGCTTTTATAGAAGGCATTGTCGTAAAAACTTCAAAAAAGGCTAATTCGATTGGAAATTCAAAGGGCTAGTGCCCTTTCTAACAGTCGAAAGTGATTGGAGGGCAACTAGACCCCCCATGCCCATCATTCCCCCAAACCCATCCAATCGAAATTATGAGATGGCCATTTTGTTCAGCTTAGTTGATTTCCAGATAGAAAATGTGTTTTGAGGAGGACACTCCCCCACAACCCTCAGGGCAAGGGTTTTAAGTTATACCCTGGGGGCAAATAAGGTTTTTATAGAAGGCATTGTCGTAGAAACTTTAAAACAGGCTCCTTCGATTGGAAGTTCAACGCCTAGTGCCCTTTTTAATAGTCGAAAGTGATTGGAGGGAAACTAGCCCCCCCCCCCCGACGAGATCTTTCCTCCAAACACATCCAATCAAAATTGTGAGATAGCCATTTTGTTCAACGTGGTCAATTTCCAGATAGAAAATAAGTTTTTGAGGAGGAAACTCCCCAACAACCCTCGGGGCAAGGGTTTTAAGTTATGCCCTGTGGGCATACAAGGTTTTTATAGCAGGTATTGTCGTAGAAACTTCCAAACAGGCTCCTTCGATTGGAAATTCAAAGGGCTAGTGCCCTTTTTAATAGTCCAAAGTGATTGGAGGGGCCACGCTCAATCATTCCCCCAAACACATCCAATCAAAATTTTGAGATAGGCATTTTGTCAGCTTAGCTGATTTCCAGATAGAAAATATCTTTTTGAGGAGGACACTCCCCCACAACCCTCGGGACAAGGGTTTTAAGTTATGCCCTGGGGGCATATAAGGTTTTTATAGATGGCGTTGTCGAAAAAACTTCAAAACAGGCTAATTCAATTGGAAATTCAAAGGGCTAGTGCCCTTTCTAATAGTCGAAAGTGATTAGAGGGCAGCTAGACCCCCCCCCATGCCCGTCATTCCCCAAAACACATCCAATCAAAATTGTGAGATAGCTATTTTGTTCAGCATAGTTGATTTCCAGATAGAAATTGTGTTTTTGAGAAGGACACTCCCCCACAACCCTCAGGGCAAGGGTTTTAAGTTATGCCCTGGGGGCATATAAGGTTCTTATAGAAGGCATTGTCGTAAAAACTTCAAAACAGGCTCCTTCGATTAGAAATTCAAAGGGCTAGTGCCCTTTTTAATAGTCGAAAGTGATTGGAGGGCGACTAGCCCCCCCACGCCCATCATTCCCCCAAACACATCCAGTCAAAGTTTTCAGATAGGCATTTTGTCAGCTCAGCTGATTTCCATATAGAAAATATCTTTTTGAGGAGGACACTCCCCCACAACCCTCGGGACAAGGGTTTTAGGTTATGCCCTGGGGGCATATAAGGTTTTTATAGAATTCGTTGTCATAAAAACTTCAAAAAAGGCTAATTCGATTGGAAATTCAAAGGGCTAGTGCCCTTTCTAATAGTCGAAAGTGATTGGAGGGCAACTAGACCCCCCCACGCCCATCATTCCCCCAAACACATCCAATCAAAATTGTGAGATAGCCATTTTGTTCAGCGTAGTTGATATCCAAATAGAAAATATGTTTTTGAGGAGGACACTCACCAACAACCCTCGGGACAAGGGTTTTAAATTATGCCCTGGGGGTGTATAAGGTTTTTTATAGAAGGTGTTGTCGTAAAAACTTCAAAAAAGGCTAATTCAGTTTGAAATTCAAAGGGCTAGTGCCCTTTCTAATAGTCAAAAGTGATTGGAGGGCAACTAGACCCCCCATGCCCATCATTCCCCCAAACACATCCAATCAAAATTGTGAGATGGCCATTTTGTTCAGCGTAGTTTATTTCCAGATAGAAAATGTGCAGATAGAAAATGGGTTTTTGAGAAGGACACTCCCCCACAACCCTCAGGGCAAGGGTTTTAAGTTATGCCCTGGGGGCATATAAGGCTTTTGTAGAAGGCGTTGTCGTAGAATCTTCAAAAAAGGCTCATTCAATTGGAAATTCAAAGGGCTAGTGCCCTTTTTAATGTTCGAAAGTGATTGGAAGACAACTAGCCCCCTCCCACGCCCATCATTCCTCCAAACACATCCAATCAAAATTGTGAGATAGCCATTTTGTTCAACGTAGTCAATTTCCAGATAGAAAATAGGTTTTTGAGGAGGACACTCCCCAACAACCCTCGAAGCAAGGGTTTTAAGTTATGCCCCGGGAGTATATAAGGTTCTTATAGAAGACATTGTCGTAGAAACTTCAAAACAGGCTCCTTTTATTTGGAATTCAAAACCGCTAGTGCCCTTTTTAATAGTCGAAAGTGATTGGAGGGCAGCTAGCCCCCCCACGCCCAATCCTTCCCCCAAACACATCCAATTAAAATTTTGAGATAGACATTTTGTCAGTTTAGCTGATTTCCAGATAGAAAATATCTTTTTGAGGAGGACACTCCCCCACCTCCCTCGGGACAAGGGTTTTAAGTTATGCCCTGGGGATGTATAAGGTTTTTATAGAAGGCGTTGTCTTAAAAACTTCAAAAAAGGCTAATTCGATTTGAAATTCAAAGGGCTAGTGCCTTTTCTAACAGTCGAAAGTGATTGGAGGGCAACTAGACCCCACATGCCCATCATTCCCCCAAACACATCCAATCAAAATTGTGAGATGGCCATTTTGTTCAGCGTAGTTGATTTCCAGATAGAAAATGTGTTTTTGAGGAGGACACTCCCCCACAACCCTCAGGGGTTGTGGGGGTAAATAAGGTTTTTATAGAAGACATTGTCGTAGAAACTTCAAAACAGGCTCCTTCGATTGGAAATTCAATGGCTAGTGCCCTTTTTAATAGTCGAAAGTGATTGGAGGGAAACTACCCCCCCCCCCCGACGCGATCTTTCCTCCAAACACATCCAATCAAAATTGTGAGATAGCCATTTTGTTCAACGTAATCAATTTCCAGATAGAAAATGAGTTTTTGAGGAGGAGACTCCCCAACAACCCTCGGGGCAAGGGTTTTATGTTATGGCCTGGGGGCATATAGGGTTTTTATAGAAGGCATTGTCGTAGAAACTTCAAAACAGGCTCCTTCGATTGGAAATTCAAAGGGCTAGTGCCCTTTTTAATAGTCGAAAGTGATTGGAGGGCAACTAGCCCCCCGCCCCACGCCCAATCATTACCCCAAACACATCCAATCAAAATTTTGAGATAGGCATTTTGTTCAGCATAGTTGATTTCCAGATAGAAAATGTGTTTTTGAGGAGGACACTCCCCCACAACCCTCGGGACAAAGGTTTTAAGTTATGCCCTGGGGGCATAAAAGGTTTTTATAAATGGCGTTGTCGAAAAAACTTCAAAACAGGCTAATTCGATTGGAAATTTAAAGGGCTAGTGCTCTTTCTAATAGTCGAAAATGATTGGAGGGCAGCTAGACCCCCCCCCCCATGCCCGTCAATCCCCCAAACACATCCAATCAAAATTGTGAGATAGCCATTTTGTTCAGCATAGTTGATTTCCAGATAGAAAATGTGTTTTTGAGGAGGACACTCCCCCACAACCCTCAGGGCAGGGTTTTAAGTTATGCCCTGGGGGCATATAAGGTTTTTATAGAAGGCATTGTCGTAGAAACTTCAAAACAGGCTCTTTCGATTAGAAATTCAAAGGGCTAGTGCCCTTTTTAATAGTCGAAAGTGACAGGAGGGCAACTAGCCCCCCACGCCCATGATTCCCCCAAACACATCCAATCAAAATTTTGAGATAGGCATTTTGTCAGCTCAGCTTATTTCCATGTAGAAATATCTTTTTGAGGAGGACACTCCCCCACAACCCTCGGGACAAGGGTTTCAATTTATGCCCTGGGGGCATATAAGGTTTTTATAGAATTCGTTGTCATAAAAACTTCAAAAATGGCTAATTGGATTGGAAATTCAAAGGGCTAGTGCCCTTTCTAATAGTTGAAAGTGATTGGAGGGCAACTAGACCCACGCCCATCATTCCCCCAAACACATCCAATCAAAATTGTGAGATAGCCATTTTGTTCAGCTTAGCTGATTTCAAGATAGAAAAAAGGTTTTTGAGGAGGACACTCCCCCACAACCCTCGGGACAAGGGTTTTAAGTTATGCCCTGGGGGTGTATAAGGATTTTATAGAAGACGTTGTCGTAAAAACTTCAAAAAAGGTGAATTCAAATTGATATTCAAAGGGCTAGTGCCCTTTCTAATAGTCCAAAGTGATTGGAGGGCAACTAGACCCCCCATGCCCATCATTCCCCCAAACACATCCAATCAAAATTGTGAGATGGCCATTTTGTTCAGCGTAGTTTATTTCCAGATAGAAAATGTGTTTTTGAGGAGGACACTCTCCCACAACCCTCAGGGCAAGGGTTTTAAGTTTTGCCCTGGGGGCATATAAAGCTGAACAAAATGGCTATCTCACAATTTTGATTGGATGTGTTTGGGGGAATGATGGGCGTGGGGGGGTCTAGTTGCCCTCCAATCACTTTCGACTATTAGAAAGGGCACTAGCCCTTTGAATTTCCAATCGAATTAGCCTTTTTTGAAGTTTTTATGACAACGAATTCTATAAAAACCTTATATGCCCCCAGGGCATAACCTAAAACCCTTGTCCCGAGGATTGTGGGGGAGTGTCCTCCTCAAAAAGATATTTTCTATATGGAAATAAGCTGAGCTGACAAAATGCCTATCTGAAAATTTTGATTGGATGTGTCTGGGGGAATGATGGGCGTGGGGGGGCTAGTTGCCCTCCAATCACTTTCGACTATTAAAAAGGGCACTAGCCCTTTGAATTTCTAATCGAAAGGGCTTTCGATTAGATATTTTTATTAGCCTATCTTTCCTCCAAACACATCCAATCAAAATTGTGAGATAGCCATTTTGTTCAACGTAGTCAATTTTCAGATAGAAAATAAGTTTTTTGAGGAGGAGACTCCCAAACAACACTCGGGGCAAGGATTTTAAGTTATGCCCTGGGGGCATATAAGGTTTTTATAGAAGGTATTGTCGTAGAAACTTCAAAACAGGCTCTTTCGATTGGTAATTCAAAGGGCTAGTGCCCTTTCTAATAGTCGAAAGTGATTGGAGGGCAGCTAGACCCTCCATGCCCATCATTCCCCCAAACACATCCAATCAAAATTGTGAGATAGCCATTTTGTTCAGCGTAGTTGATTTCCAGATAGAAAATATCTTTTTGAGGAGGACACTCCCCCACAACCATCAGGGCAAGGGTTTTAAGTTATGCCCTGGGGGCATATAAGGTTTTTATAGAAGGTGTTGTCGTAGAAACTTCAAAACAGGCTCATTCTATTGAAAATTCAAAGTGCTAGTGCCCTTTTTAATAGTCGAAAGTGATTGGAGGGCAACTAGCCCCCCCCCCCAACTCCTATGATTCCACCAAACATATCCAATCGAAACTTTGAGATAGTTATTTTGTTCAGCGTAGTTGATTTCAAGATAGAAAATGTGTTTTTGAAGAGGAGACTTCCCCACAACTCAGGGCAAGGGTTTTAAGTTATGCCCTGGGGGCATATAAGGTTTTTATAGAAGGCATTGTCGTAGAAACTTCAAAACGGCTCATTCGATTGGAAATTCAAAGGGCTAGTGCCCTTTTTAATAGTCGAAAGTGATTGAAAGGCAACTAGACCC
Organism: Artemia sinica; assembly: GCA_027921565.1. Lineage (NCBI taxonomy): Eukaryota > Metazoa > Arthropoda > Branchiopoda > Anostraca > Artemiidae > Artemia > Artemia sinica. The sequence continues at coordinate 74,438,259 of CM051261.1, forward strand.
CCCCCCCCCCACGCCCATCTTTCCTCCAAACACATCCAATCAAAATTGTGAGATAGCCATTTTGTTCAACATAGTCAATTTCCAGATAGAAAATAGGTTTTTGAGGAGGACACTCCCCAACAACCCTCGGGGCAAGGGTTTTAAGTTATGCCCTGGGGGCATATAAGGTGTTTATAGAAGACATTGTCGTAGAAACTTCAAAACAGGCTCCTTCGATTGTAAATTCAAAACCGCTAGTGCCGTTTTTAATAGTCGAAAGTGATTGGAGGGCAACTAGCCCCCCCCCACGCCCAATAATTCCCCCAAACACATCCAATCAAAATTTTGAGATAGGCATTTTGTTAGCTTGGCTGATTTCCAGATAGAAAATATCTTTTTGAGGAGGACACTCCCCCACAACCCTCGGGACAATAAAAACTTCAAAAAAGGCTAATTCGATTGGAAATTCAAAGGGCTAGTGCCCTTTCTAGTGCCCTTTAGTACACATCGAATCAAATTTTTGATATAGTCATTTTGTTCAGCGTAGTTGATTTCAAGACAAAAATGTTTTTTGAGGAGGAGACTCCCCCACAACCCTCAGGGCAGGGGTTTTAAGTTATGCCCTGGGGGCATATTAGGTTTTTGTAGAAGGCGTTGTCGTAGAATCTTCAAAAAAGGCTCATTCAATTGGAAATTCAAAGGGCTAGTGCCCTTTTTAATAACCGAAAGTGATTGGAGGGCAACTAGCCCCCCCCCCAACACCCATCTTTCCCCCAAACACATCCAATCAAAATTGTGAGATAGCCATTTTCTTCAACGTAGTCAATTTCAAGATAGAAAATAGGTTTTTGAGGAGGACACTCCCCAACAACCCTCGGGGCAAGGGTTTTAAGTTATATCCTGGGGACATATAACGTTTTATAGAAGGCATTGTCATAGAAACCTCAAAACAGGCTCCTTTGATTGTAAATTCAAAGGGCTAGTGCCCTTTTTAATAATCGAAAGTGATTGGAGGGCAACTAGCCCCCCCCCCACTCCCATCATTCCCCCAAACACATCCAATCAAAATTTTGAGATATGCATTTTGTCAGCTGAGCTGATTTCCAGATAGAAAATATCTTTTTGAGGAGGACACTCCCCCACAACCCTCGGGACAAGGGTTTTAAGTTATGCCCTTTGGGCATATAAGGTTTTAATAAGAAGGCGTTGTCGTAGAAACTTCAAAACAGGCTCATTCGATTGGAAAATCAAAGGGCTAGTTCCCTTCTTAATAGTCGAAAATGATTGGAGGGGAACTAGCCCCTCCCCCACGCCCAGTATTCCCCCAAACACATCTAATCAAAATTTTTAGATAGCCATTTTGTTCAGCGTAGTTAATTTCCAGATAGAAAATGTGTTTTAGAGGAAGACACTCCCCAAAAACCCTCAGGGCAAGGGTTTTAGGTTATGTCCTGGGGTATATAAAGTTTTTACCGAAGGTGTTATCTTAGAAACTTCAAAAGGGGCTCATTTGATTGGAAATTCAAAGGGCTAGTGCCCTTTCTAATAGTCGAAAGCGATTGGAGGGTAACTAGCCCCCCCCCCCGCGTCCATCATTCACCCAAACACATCCAATCAAAATTTTGAGATATCCATTTTGTTTATTGTAGTTGATATCCAAATAGAAAATATGTTTTTGAGGAGGACACTCACCAACAACCCTCGGGGCAAGGGTTTTAAGTTATGCCCTTGGGGCATATAAGGTTTTTATAGAAGGCATTGTCGTAGAAACTTCAAAACAGGCTCCTTTGATTGGAAATTCAAAGGGCTAGTGCCCTTTTTAATCGTCGAAAGTGATTGGAGGGCAACTTGCCCACCACGCCCATCATTCCCCCAAACACATCTAATCAAAATTTTGAGATAGCCATTTTGTTCAGCGTAGTTGATATCCAAATAGAAAATATGTTTTTGAGGAGGACACTCACAAACAACCCTCGGGGCAAGGGTTTTAAGTTATGCCCTTGGGGCATATACGGTTTTTATAGAAGGCATTGTCGTAGAAACTTCAAAACAGGCTCCTTTGATTGGAAATTCAAAGGGCTAGTGACCTTTTTAATAGTCGAAAGTGATTGGAGGGCAGCTAGCCCCCCCCCCCCCACGCCCATAATTCCCCCCAACACATCCAATCAAAATTTTGAGATAGGCATTTTGTCAGGTTAGCTGATTTCCAGATAGAAAATATATTTTTGAGGAGGAAACTCCCCCACAACCCTCGGGACAAGGGTTTTAAGTTATGCCCCGGGGGCATATAAGGTTTTTATAGAAGAGTGTTGTCATAAAAACTTCAAAAAAGGCTAATTCTATGGGAAATTCAAAGGGCTAGTGCCCTTTTTAATGGTCGAAAGTGATTGGAGGGCAACTAGCCCCCTCCCCCCCTGACACACCAATCTTTCCCCAAAACACATCCAATCAAAATTGTGAGATAGCCATTTCGTTCAACGTAGTCAATTTCAAGATAGGAAATAGGTTTTAGAGGAGGACACTCCCCAACAACCCTCGGGGCAAGGGTTTTAAGTTGTATCCTGGGGACATATAACGTTTTTATAGAAGGCATTGTCATAGAAACTTCAAAACAAGCTCCTTTGATTGTAAATTCAAAGGGCTAGTGCCCTTTTTAATAGTCGAAAATGATTGGAGGGCAACTAGCCCCCCCCCCACTCCCATCATTCCCACAAACATATCCAATCAAAATTTTGAGATAGGCATTTTGTCAGCTGAGCTGATTTCCAGATAGAAAATATCTTTTTGAGGAGGACACTCCCCCACAACCCTCGGGACAAGGCTTTTAAGTTATGCCCTTTGGGTATATAAGGTTTTAATAAGAAGGCGTTGTCGTAGAAACTTCAAAACAGGCTCATTCGATTGGAAAATCAAAGGGCTAGTTCCCTTCTTAATAGTCGAAAATGATTGGAGGGGAACTAGCCCCTCTCCCACGCCCAGTATTCCCCCAAACACATCCAATCAAAATTTTTAGATAGGCATTTTGTTCAGCGTAGTTAATTTCCAGATAGAAAATGTGTTTTAGAGGAAGACACTCCCCAAAAACCCTCAGGGCAAGGGTTTTAAGTTATGTCCTGGGGTATATAAAGTTTCTACCGAAGGTGTTATCATAGAAACTTCAAAAGGGGCTCATTTGATTGGAAATTCAAAGGGCTAGTGCCCTTTCTAATAGTCAAAAGTGATTGGAGGGTAACTAGCCCCCCCCCGCGTCCATCATTCACCCAAACACATCCAATCAAAATTTTGAGATAGCCATTTTGTTTAGCGTAGGCTAGTTGATTTCCAGATATAAGATAGGTTTTTGAGAAACACACTCTCCCACAACCCTCAGGGCAAGGGTTTTAAGTTATGCCCTGGGGCATATAAGGTTTTTATAGAATGTGTTGTCGTAAAAACTGCAAAAAAGGCTAATTAGATTGGAAATCCAAAGGGCCAGTGCCCTTTTTAATCGTCGAAAATGATTGGAGGGCAACTTGCCCCCCCACGCCCATCATTCCCCCAAACACATCCAACCAAAATTTTGAAATAGGCATTTTGTTCAGCGTAGTTGATATCCAAATAGAAAATATGTTTTTGAGGAGGACACTCACCAACAACCCTCGGGGCAAGGGTTTTAAGTTTTGCCCTTGGGGTATATAAGGTTTTTATAGAAGGCATTGTCGTAGAAAATTCAAAACAGACTCCTTTGATTGGAAATTCAAAGGGCTAGTGCCCTTTTTAATAGTCGAAAGTGATTGGAGGGCAACTAGCCCCCCTCCCATGCCCTACCATTCCCCCAAACACATCCAATCAAAATTTTGAGATAGACATTTTGTCAGCTTAGCTGATTTCCAGATAGAAAATATCTTTTTGAGAAGGACACTCCCAAACAACCCTCGGGACAAGGGCTTTAAGTTATGCCCTGGGGGTGTGTAAGGTTTTTATAGCAGGCATTGTCGTAGAAACTTCAAAACAAGCTCCTTCGATTGGAAATTCAACGGATAGTGCACTTTTTAATAGTCGAAAGTGATTGGAGGGGAACTAGCCCCCCCCCCGCCCATCATTCCCCCAAACACATCCAATCAAAATTGTGAGATAGCTATTTTGTTCAGCGTAGTTGATTTCCAGATAGAAAATGTGTTTTTGAGGAGGAAAATCCCCCACAACCCTCAGGGCAAGGGTTTTAAGTTATGCCCCCGGGGGGTATATAAGGCTTTTATTGAAGGCGGTGTCGTAGAAACTTCAAAACAGGCTCATTCGATTGGAAATTCAAAGTGCTAGTGCCCTTTTTAATAGTCGAAAGTGATTGGAGGGCAACTAGCCCCCCCCCAACTCCTATCATTCCGCCAAACTCATCCAATCAAAATTTTGAGATAGTCATTTTGTTCAGCGTAGTTCATTTCAAGATAGAAAATTTGTTTTTGAGAAGGAGACTTCCCCACAACTCAGGGCAAGGGTTTTAAGTTATGCCCTGGGGGCATATAAGGTTTTTATAGAAGGCATTGTCGTAGAAACTTCAAAACGGCTCATTCGATTGGAAATTCAAAGGGCTAGTGCCCTTTTTAATAGTCGAAAGTGATTGGAAGGCAACTAGCCCCCCCCCCACGCCCATATTTCCTCCAAACACATCCAATCAAATTTGTGAGATAGCCATTTTGTTCAACGTAGTCAATTTCCAGATAGAAAATAGGTTTTTGAGGAGGAAACTCCCCAATAACCCTCGGGATAAGGTTTTAAGTTATGCCGTGGGGGTGTATAAGGTTTTTATGAAGACATTGTCGTAGAAACTTCAAAACAGGCTCCTTCGATTGGAAATTGAAAACCGCTAGTGCCCTTTTTAATGGTCGAAAGTGATTGGAGGGCAACTAGCCCCCCCCCACGCCTATCTTTCCTCCAAACACATCCAATCAAAATTGTGAGATAGCCATTTTGTTCAACGTAGTCAATTTTCAGATAGAAAATAAGTTTTTTGAGGAGGAGACTCCCCAACAACACTCGGGGCAAGGATTTTAAGTTATGCCCTGGGGGCGTATAAGGTTTTTATAGAAGGTATTGTCGTAGAAACTTCAAAACAGGCTCTTTCGATTGGAAATTCAAAGTGCTAGTGCCCTTTTTAATAGTCGAAAGTGATTGGAGGGCAACTAGCCCCCCCCCCCAACTCCTATGATTCCACCAAACATATCCAATCAAAACTTTGAGATAGTCATTTTGTTCAGCGTAGTTGATTTCAAGATAGAAAATGTGTTTTTGAGGAGGAGACTTCCCCACAACTCAGGGCAAGGGTTTTAAGTTATGCCCTGGGGGCATATAAGGTTTTTATAGAAGGCATTGTCGTAGAAACTTCAAAACGGCTCATTCAATTGGAAATTCAAAGGGCTAGTGCCCTTTTTAATAGTCGAAAGTGATTGAAAGGCAACTAGACCCCCCCCCACGCCCATCTTTCCTCCAAACACATCCAATCAAAATTGTGAGATAGCCATTTTGTTCAACGTAGTCAATTTCCAGATAGAAAATAGGTTTTTGAGGAGGACATTCCCCAATAACCCTCGGGATAAGGGTTTTAAGTTATGCCCTGGGGGTGTATAAGGTTTTTATAGAAGGCGTTGTCGTAAAAACTTCAAAAAAGGCTAATTCGATTGGAAATTCAAAGGGCTAGTGCCCTTTCTAGTGCCCTTTAGTACACATCGAAACAGATTTTTGATATAGTGATTTTGATCAGCGTAGTTGATTTCAAGATAAAAATGTTTTTTGAGGAGAAGACCCCCCCCCCCACGCCCATCTTTCCTCCAAACACATCCAATCAAAATTGTGAGATAACCATTTTGTTCAACGTAGTCAATTTCCAGATAGAAAATAGGTTTTTGAGGAGGACACTCCCCAATAACCCTAGGGATAAGGGTTTTAAGTTGTGCCCTGGGGGCATATTAGGTTTTTGTAGAAGGCGTTGTCGTAGAATCTTCAAAAAAGGCTCATTCAATTGGAATTTCAAAGGGCTAGTGCCCTTTTAATGGTCGAAAGTGATTGGAGGGCAACTAGCTTCCCCCCCCCACACCCATCTTTCCCCCAAACACATCCAATCAAAATTTTGAGATTGCCATTTTGTTCAACGTAATCAATTTCAAGATAGGAAATAGGTTTTAGAGGAGGACACTCCCCAACAACCCTCGGGGCAAGGGTTTTAAGTTATATCCTGGGGACATATAACGTTTTTATAGAAGGCATTGTCATAGAAACTTCAAAACAGGCTCCTTTGATTGTAAATTCAAAGGGCTAGTGCCCTTTTTAATGGTCGAAAGTGATTGGAGGGCAACTAGCTTCCCCCCCCCACTCCCATCATTCCCCTAAACACATCCAATCAAAATTTTGAGATAGGCATTTTGTCAGCTGATCTGATTTCCAGATAGAAAATATCTTTTTGAGGAGGACACTCCCCCACAACCCTCGGGACAAGGGTTTATGTTATGTCCTTTGGGCATATAAGGTTTTAATAAGAAGGCGTTGTCGTAGAAACTTCAAAACAGGCTCATTCGAATGGAAAATCAAAGGGCTAGTTCCCTTTCTAATAGTCGAAAATGATTGGAGGGGAACTAGCCCCTCCCCAACGCCCAGTATTCCCCCAAACACATCCAATCAACATTTTGAGATTGCCATTTTGTTCAACGTAATCAATTTCAAGATAGGAAATAGGTTTTAGAGGAGGACACTCCCCAAAAACCCTCAGGGCAAGGGTTTTAAGTTATGTCCTGAGGTATATAAAGTTTTTCCGAAAGTTGTTATCATAGAAACTTCAAAAGGGGCTCATTTGATTGGAAATTCAAAGGGCTAGTGCCCTTTCTAATAGTCAAAAGTGGTGGGAGGGTAACTAGCCCCCCCCGCGTCCATCATTCACCCAAATAAATCCAATCAAAATTTTGAGATAGCCATTTTGTTTAGCGTAGTTGATATCCAAATAGAAAATATGTTTTTGAGGAGGACACTCACCAACAACCCTCGGGGCAAGGGTTTTAAGTTATGCCCTAGGGGCATATAAGGTTTTTATAGAAGGCATTATCGTAGAAACTTCGAAACAGGCTCCTTTGATTGGAAATTCAAAGGGCTAGTGCCCTTTTTAATCGTCGAAAGTGATTGGAGGGCAACTTGCCCCCCCACGCCAAGTATTCCCCCAAATAAATCCAATCAAAATTTTGAGATAGCCATTTTGTTCAGCGTAGTTGATATCCAAATAGAAAATATGTTTTTGAGGAGGACACTCACCAACAACCCTCGGGGCAAGGGTTTTAAGTTATGCCCTTGGGGCATATAAGGTTTTTATAGAAGGCATTGTCGTAGAAACTTCAAAACAGGCTCCTTTGATTGGAAATTCAAAGGGCTAGTGCCCTTTTTAATAGTCGAAAGTGATTGGAGGGCAACTAACCCCCCCCACGGCCATAATTCCCCCAAACACATCCAATCAAAATTTTGAGATAGGCATTTTGTCAGGTTAGCTGATTTCCAGATAGAAAATATATTTTTGAGGAGGAAACTCCCCCACAATCCTCGGGACAAGGGTTTTAAGTTATGCCCCGGGGGCATATAAGGTTTTTAAAGAAGGTGTTTTCCATAAATACTTCAAAAAAGGCTAATTCGATTGGAAATTCAAAGGGCTAGGGCCCTTTTTAATGGTCGAAAGTGATTGGAGGGCAACTAGCCCCCCCCCCCACACCCATCTTTCCCCCAAACACATCCCATCAAAATTTTGAGATAGCCATTTTGTTCAACGTTGTCAATTTCAAGATAGGAAATAGGTTTTAGAAGAGGACACTCCCCAACAACCCTCGGGGCAAGGGTTTTAAGTTGTATCCTGGGGACATATAACGTTTTTATAGAAGGCATTGTCATAGAAACTTCAAAACAGGCTCCTTTGATTGTAAATTCAAAGGGCTAGTGCCCTTTTTAATAGTCGAAAGTGATTGGAGGGCAACTAGCCCCCCCCCCCACTCCCATCATTCCCCCAAACACATCCAATCAAAATTTTTAGATAGGCATTTTTTCAGCTGAGATGATTTCCAGATAGAAAATATCTTTTTGAGGAAGACACTCCCCCACAACCCTCGGGACAAGGGTTTTAAGTTATGCCCTTTGGGCATATAAGGTTTTAATAAGATGGCGGTGTCGTAGAAACTTCAAAACAGGCTCATTCGATTGGAAAATCAAAGGGCTAGTTCCCTTCTTAATAGTCGAAAATGATTGGAAGGGAACTAGCCCCTCCCCCACGCCCAGTATTCCCCCAAACACATCCAATCAAAATTTTTAGATAGCCATTTTGTTCAGCGTAGTTAATTTCCAGATAGAAAATGTGTTTTAGAGGAAGACACTTCCCAAAAACCCTCAGGGCAAGGGTTTTAAGTTATGTCATGGGGTATATAAAGTTTTTACCGAAGGTGTTATTATAGAAACTTCAAAAGGGGCTCATTTGATTGGAAATTCAAAGGGCTAGTGCCCTTTCTAATAGTCAAAAGTGATTGGAGGGTAACTAGCCCCCCCCCGCGTCCATCATTCACCCAAACACATCCAATCAAAATTTTGAGATAGCCATTTTGTTTAGCGTAGGCTAGTTGATTTCCAGATATAAGATAGGTTTTTGAGAAAGACACTCCCCCACAACCCTCAGGGCAAGGGTTTTAAGTTATGCCCTGGGGCATATAAGGTTTTTATGGAATGTGTTGTCATAAAAACTGCAAAAAAAGGCTAATTAGATTGGAAATCCAAAGGGCCAGTGCCCTTTTTAATCGTCGAAAGTGATTGGAGGGCAACTTGCCCCCCCCCCACGCCCATCATTCCCCCAAACACATCCAATCAAAATTTTGAGATAGCCATTTTGTTCAGCGTAGTTGATATCCAAATACAAAATATGTTTTTGAGGAGGAAATTCACCAACAACCCTCGGGGCAAGGGTTTTAAGTTATGCCCTTGGGGCATATAAGGTTTTTATAGAAGGCATTGTCGTGGAAACTACAAAACAGGCTACTTTGATTGGAAATTCAAAGGGCTAGTGCCCTTTTTAATCGTCAAAAGTGATTGGAGGGCAACTAGCCCCCCCCCCACGCCTATAATTCCCCCAAACACGTCCAATCAAAATTTTGAGATAGGCATTTTGTCAGGTTAGCTGATTTCCAGATAGAAAATACATTTTTAAGGAGGAAACTCCCCCACAACCCTCGGGACAAGGGTTTTAAGTTATGCCCCGGGGGCATATAAGGTTTTTATAGAAGATGTTGTCATTAAAACTTCAAAAAAGGCTAATTCGATTGGAAGTTCAAAGGGCTAGTAACCTTTTTAATAGTCAAAAGTGATGGGGGGCAACTAGAGTCACCCCCCCCCCCCAGGCCATCATTTCCCCAAACACATCCAATCAAAATTTTAGATTGCCATTTTGTTCAGCGTAGTTGATTTGCAGATAGAAAATGTGTTTTGAGGGGGACACTCCCCCACAACCCTCAGGGAAAGGGTTTTAAGCTATGCCCTGGTGGCATATAAGGTTTTTATAAGAAGGCGCTGTCGTAGAAACTTCAAAACAGGCTCATTCGATTGGAAATTGAAAGGGCTAGTTCCCTTCTTAATAGTCGAAAATGATCGGAGGGGAACTAGTCCTTCCCCCACGGCCTTCATTCCCCCAAACACATCCAATCAAAATTTTTAGATAGCCATTTTGTTTAGGGTAGTTGATTTCCAGATAGAAAATCTGTTCTAGAAGAGGACACTCCCAAAGAACCCTCAGGGCAAGGGTTTTAAGTTATGTCCTCGGGTATATAAAGTTTTTATAGAACTTGTTGTCATAGAAACTTCAAAAGGGGCTCATTTGATTGGAAATTCAAAGGGCTAATGCCCTTTCTGATAGTCAAAAGTGATTGGAGGGCAACTAGCCCCCCCTGCGTCCATCATTCACCCAAACACATCCAATCAAAATTTTGAGATATTCATTTTGTTTTGCGTAGGCTAGTTGATTTTCAGATAGAAAATATGCTTTTGAGAAGGAAACTCCCCCAAAGCCCTCAGGGCAAGGGTTTTAAGTTAAGCCCTGGGGCAGATAAGGTTTTTATAGAAGGCGTTTTCGTAAAAACTCTAAAAAAGGCTAATTAGATTTGAAATTCAAAGGGCTAGTGCCGTTTTAAATCTACAAAAGTAATTGCAGGGCAACTAGCCCCCCTCCACACCCATCACTCCCCCAAACACATCCAATCAAAATTTTGTGATAGCCATTTTGTTCAGCGTAGTTGATTTCCAGATAGAAAATATGTTTTTGGGGAGGACACTCCCCCATAACCCTCAGGGCAAGAGTTTTAAGTTATGCCCAGGGGGCATATAATATTTTATAGAAGGCGTTGTCGTAGAAACTCCAAAAAAGCTCATTCGATTGGAAATTCAAAGGGCTAGTTCCCTTTGTAATAGTCGACAGTGATTGGAGGGCGACTAGCCCCCCCCCACCCACGACCATCATTCCCCCAAACACATCCAATAACAATTTTGAGATAGCCATTTAGTTCAGCGTAATTGATTCACAGATAGAAAATATGTTTTTGAGGAATATACTCCGCCATAGCCATCAGGGCAAGGGTTTTAAGTTAAGCCCTAGGGGCATATAAGGTTTTACAGAAGACGCTGTCGTAGAAACTTCAGAAAAGGGCTCATTCGATTTGAAATTCAAAGGACTAGTGCCCTTTTTAATAGTCGAAAGTGATTAGCAATATTTTTTGTTGTTGTTGTTGTTTAGACCAGGGCACTTCGTATCGAAGGAGTTGTGGTGGGAACTTCGAAAGGGGCTCATTCGATTTAAAATACAAAGGTCTGATGCCATTTTTCATAGTCGAAAGTGATTGGAGGGTAACTAATCCCCCTTCCACTCCAACCCTCCCATTTGCCCATTATGCTAAAAAACTAAATTTTGCCTTAAGATTAAATCAAAATGCACTGTGATAATGCTAATTCCCAATAAGGCATATCAGCAGTATCCCAAGAACGACTGAGGGTATTATGTTCAAACTTTCGAGGCTACTTCTGCTCTTAAAATTTAACCAAATCAAAATAGTGTAAGTGTATCCAAGCTATCAAAGGAAATAAACAGATTTTTTTGCGAATGGTATCAAGTTTTCCATTTCAGGTCAACTAGAGGAGGTATGAAACTAAGTTAAACAGTACTATTTGTGTCAGGATTTGTAAAAGGGTGTATGTTGTTAAAAATTGCTGATAATTATTCTCCAGCATACAAATAGCAGGCCGAACTATAAAGTCTAAAAAAACGAAAAGATTTAAAGTGTGATTTTCTTTTTCCCTGAAAAGACTATGTTAATATAAAACGAACAGAAATTAATTAAAAAATTTTTTCCCACAAAATAAGTTTTTCAAAGAAAAGTAAAGAACTCCATTAAACAAAAAATGAGCAAAAATAAAATCAAATAATCTACCAAGCTCAAAACTACCACAAATCAGCATCAATAAATAAATGGAACTCAAAAAGAACAGAAATTACGATAAATAACCGAGTCAAACTCAAAACGAGCAGAAATTGAAATAAGTTGGACGCAAAACCCTTATGCCTCTCCAAGGCCAGAACAAAATTTGCACTTTTCTGAAAAAATACAAATGAATATGCATTGTCAGTTTAATATACATATACTGATATCTAGTAATCAAAATGTTAAAATTATTTGATTTATTAAAGTTATAAAATTAAAAACATTTATATTTTTTCAGTAAAGTGCAAATTTTGTTCTGGCCTTGGGGAGGCATAGGGGGTTTTGCACCCAACTTATGTTAATTTCTGCTCGTTTTGAGTTTGACTCGGTTATTTATTGTAATTTCTGTTCGTTTTGGGTTTCATTTATTTATCGATGCTGATTTGTGGTAGTTTTGAGCTTTGTAGATTATTTGATTTTATTTTTGCTCATTTTTTGTTTAATGGAGTTCTTTACTTTTCTTTGAAAAACTTATTTTGTGGAAAAATTTTTTTTAATTAATCAATAACAAGATACTATTGCAGAGGTTGTGATGGCTTCAGTTATGTAGAAGATCAAAAGTCTCACAGAATTTTCATCCATGCAAACAATAATACTTCTTTTTATCCAACCGAAATTCTTTAGTAGTAATATTAACAAAGACTTTTTACCAAAATTGCTATTCATCTTCAACTTTTAAGTATATTTAAATTTTATCCAAAATTTAAGTTGAAAATTTAAACGTAGGACGGTACTAATACACGTACAACTATTGATTTACACATTTTAAAAGCAATTAACCAGGGATTTAAGGGACATATACCTCAAATTATATTCTGGTTAGGCCTGGGATTGATTTGGAAAACAATCAGAAATTAAATAAAAAAAGAGCTTTTCAACTGAAGGCAAGGAACAGATTTGAAACCTATTTGAACAGATTATTCTTTATATGAAGGGGGCTGTCTCCTCCTTAGCTCCTTACTCTCTATTGTGAAGTTTGGCTTTTTTCCAAGTTTTATCAGAAAAGTTGCACTTGGGAAGATAAGATTTTTCAAAGCACTAAAAATAATTTTGTTTAATGAGCACGGTTTTGAGAAGGGGGCAGTGTCCCTTATATACAGAGTAATTTATATTTGTTTTAAGTTTTAAATTTGCTCCTTACTTTAGTTGAAAACCCTTATCTATTTGTTTAATTACATTTCATGAAACTGTAAAGTATTACGAATGCAGTACTTTTGGTAACGCAGAAAAAACGATCAATATTTCAATGAATTCTGTTTGGATTTTGATGGGCAATCAAACAGTTTGTGGTAATGAACTGTAAGCACGGAGCGACCCTGCTTAATAGTAACCAAAACTTATTTTTTTATTAAAAAATTAAATTTGATTCCAATTGATATATCAAAAGAATTGGCTTATTATGCTGATTCCAAATATATAAGCTTCATTAAGTTTAGTTTTACCCATCAAAAGCTACGAGCCTCAGAAAATTTGTCTTATTTTCTAAAATAGGGAGAAAGAACCCCTCGAACTCATATAATTTTAATGAAAATTTCACCATCAGATTCAGCTTATCAAAGAACCCTACTGTAGAGGTTTCAAGCTCCTATCTATAAAAATGTGGAATTTTGTAATTTTTGCCAGAACAAAGATCACAGATTTATTATGCGTGTTTATTTGTTTGTTTTTTTCGCTGTTTTTTTTTCAGGGGTGATCGTGTCGACCCAGAGGGCCTATATTTTCGAGAGAGGGCTCATTCTATGGGAAATCAAAGATTCTAGTGCCCTTTCTAAATGACAAAAACAATTGGAGGGAAAAAAGGCCCCCTTCCACTCCACCTTTTTCCAAAAATCGTTCGGTCAATATTTTGAGGATAGCTTTTTTCTTCAGCATAGTTGAAAGGTCCAATAACTATCTCCTTAGAGATAAAATGACCTCCTACAGCCCCTAGGGAAATTTCTTTAAGTTATAAAATTTACCCATTGTTTTATTTGTTATTGGGAACATGCATACATTTTTCGGGTGGGGAAAGAAGGAAGAATTTTCTGCTGGGAGGACTGTACACGGAGATAATTTTTCATGGGGAGGGAAGTTTTCAGGGGAAATTTTACACTTAGTGAATTTGTCAGAATTCCTATACGAAATTTTTTTTTCTATGTCTTGCTCTTTCTTTACCGATTCAATTTTAGGCGTGGAGATGTTAAGGGTATTCGTTCGGGGTAAATTTTCACCAGTACTGAATTGCCCAGAGGGTATTTCCGTGGGGAGGAGGATCTTCCCGTGGAGGTTGAGCCAGGTATCCTGGTGTTATTAAAAAAAAACGATCGGAAATTAAATAAAAAAAACAAGCTTTTTCAATTGAAAGTAAGGAGCAACATTAAAACTTAAAACGAACAGAAATTTTTACGTATATGAGGGGGGTTGCCTTCACCTCAACCCCTCGGTCTTTAAGCTAAAGTTTAAATTGTGTGCAAATTCTTTAAAAACAGCTCCTGACACATAAGGGTCGTTAATTAGAACAATAAGTAGCTTTTTTTAAAGTGCCGAAAAACTGTAGCGTGAAGAGCGAGGTATTGAGGAGGGGGGCAACCAACATTTCTGATTATAATGGCTTCATATATCAGCTAGTGGGTACTCAGGCAATGCAAGCAAAAGTTGACGGCAAGTTTTTAATAAAATTGCCCCTTATTAAGTTGTATGTTTTTCTTTAATTATACGAACTTTCTTGTGTACTGATAACTGCACTAATTACTAATAAACAAATACATATTTAGGATCGCCATAAATAGCTGATTCTTTGGTTTAGTGTTATCAATAGTTAGGCTCTCACACTTTTGTTATAGGGTCAAAGTCTATTGGGAGGAAGTCAACGTTGTGCAACATACATTTTTTCCATGGTTTTTCCATATTCTGCCTTTTTTCTTTTGGTTTCCTTATGATAACTTTATAGTCCCAAACTTCCAAGGGGGGGGGGAAATCAAAGGGGGGGGAGGGCACTGCCCCCTGCCAGCACCCATGGTCTGATACATCCCTACCTGGATGAAATCAAAACAGCAGCCATTTTTTTTTAGTGAGGACACAAGGATTGCAGAATAACTCATATAGCAGGGAGGCTCCCCTGCCATTAATCCGAAGAAACCCCACAGATAAATTGAAATATAGCTGCTAAAAACGAAGTTTTAGTTTTAACTGATTTCTGATTCCGGAAAATTCCCCCCCCCCTCCGCTCCCTGATAGAATTTTTGGGTTTTACAATAAAACTCAACTTTGTTCTTTAGTAATGACGTAACGAACACCAAATGCATCACCTAATGGGGGAGGGACCCCTCCCTTGAAATTGGCCAAAACAAAACCTGGGAAAATCGAAAAGGAATACCCCAAAAACACACTTTTTCTATTTGTACCAATTTATAGTTGTGGAAAAATGACTCTTCCCATTCACCCCTAATAGAGTCCCCGAAAAGACTATTACTCACAAATCTCGAGTTGTGTATTCCAATGAGGTGAAAAAGTAATCTAATGGGGGAGGGGCCCTTATCGCCTAATGAATTTCGGAAGAACTCCCTGGAAAAATTGAAAATAGTAGCCGCAATTGTGCTCTTTATAACTTGACTGATTTTTGATTATGGAAAACTACCGCCACCCCTTGATGGAGCGTCTGAATAGCCTTTTACTCATAACTTTTTAAGTTGAATTTCCCAATGAATCTCAGTCTGTTTTGTCAGTAACGATACAATGAATACCGAATAAGTCATCTAATAAGGAAAATTTATTTAAGAAAACAAATTTACATCTCAATCATAGCACTATGTCATTCCATTTGTGTCCTTATGCTATTTTATGGTCTTCCATTAATGATTGATTTTAAGCTTTCAAATGACTCATTTACTTTACCATATATGGTGTTCTGTGTTCCTCGTCAATTTATCCTTTATATAAGGACAACTTAAGAAGAAAAAAAATGATCTATCACCACGCATATTAACGTATATTCATCTATTCACAGCTATTATTCTTCTAGTTGGTAGTAAAAACGCGCACTATAGCTACAATCAATAAAACCGTAAGTCAAAATTTGAACTTTACTTAACATTAACTTGCGAAGGGGTGCAGGGGTGCAGGTTGAAATGTCAGATAATGAAGGGAAAAACCAGATGAATTACTGTTTAAATGTACATTTCTTCTTGTTTTGTATAGTAATTCCTTTTTTGAGTATCTTGTGAATGACACGTGGAAAGCATCCAAGAGCTACTCAAGACGCGACTCTATAATATGTATAAGGGGTACCAAGGGGAGAAAAGGGGGTAAATGATCCCACTTATATTTTAAAAAATAAATTTTCTGGTGTTTTCATTAGAATATAGAAATACTCCCCCTAGATTTTGAAAAAAACCTTTTTCTTATTTTCATAAGAAAAAACTCGCCCAATCATAGTGGATTGACGTCCATTTATATAACTCACTGCAGTCCTGCCATCCAGTCCTATCGACAGAGACTTTTCCTACATAAGAATAGCGTCAGTTCAGAGTAACTTCGACCAAAAAGCCACTGTATACAGCTATGTAACCAGGGGCACTAAAATGGGCGGGGAGGAGGGCAATTCATTTCCCTAGATCTGGAAAACTATTTTTGGAGGGTAATTTCTTGGAAAAAAATTGAAAAAAATACGAAAAAAATTATCTCACTAGATTTTTAAAAATTGCTTTTTTTATATTTATTTGAAAAATATGGAAAAACCATTGGCCCTCCCACTCTATATTTTTCTGAATTGGCACCCTTGTATATAGATGCTAGTCATTAGAGGGTTTGCCGACATAAAACAAAGCATATAAAAACGTGCTAAAATAGCAACGTCCGATACAGCGTAACTTGCAAAACTACAATTTTCGTAGCTTAAGAATTCCACACTTTTCTTCATTAGCATCATCAAAATAGCGTGATTTGCGGAAGTTAGGGTATGTTCTTTCAATGTCAGAAAATTCATTATTAAAGCATAAAAAATAGGATCAAACTCCTAATGAGAGAATTATAGGCGGGGAAATCGTATTCATCTTCAGTTTGGAATAAAGGCCTGAAGCTTCAAAATATATAGTGTATTTTAAGGGAACTCAAAAGTTTTAAAAAAATCCAAGGATAATCCAAAATAGTGTAGAAAAAATTCTGTAAGAAATCAAAGATAGCGTAGCCTGTTATGGTACGTTCTTTTGGGTTTGCGTGTAACTGAACCCCAAGCAGCTGGACCCTGTGCAACTGAAGTCCGTACAACTGAACCCCCGTGTAACTAACCATTTGTACAACTGAACTCCATTTAACTGAACCACCATGCAACTCAACCCCCACGCAACTCAGTCCCGTTTAACTGAACTACACGATCCCTGTGCAACTGAACTGATCTGCTGGTCCAACAACTGATCTACAGAAGTTACTGTACGTTCTTTTGATGTAAGAAAATTCTCTATTTAAGCATAAAAAATAAGACCAACCTCCTAATGAGAGATTATAGGTGGGGAAATCGTATGCATCTTCAGTTTGGAATGAAGGTCTGAAGCCTCACAATGTATATTTTTAGGCTACTCAAAAAAAAAAAAAAAAATCAGGACAAAGCTTTTGTTGTTCCTTATTCGTTGTCAAAATAAAAAAAATATATATAATTAAGTATCCCAACTATCATTACAACTTTAATTTATTTTAAACTTCATTATAGCCTTGGGTAAGCTCAAGAAAACATTAGTAATATTTTTAGACTTTAAGTTTAGAAATATCCCTACAATATGTAAACACATTTCTAAGCTTTTTGGAAAAGGAAACCTAATTTTAATAATTGTGCCTAAGAAATCCCATGATAAAGAATATAAGCAATAAAAAGCCTTACTGAATTTGAATTTTATTGCTTTTATTCAATATCATATTGGGATCCAATGGCGTATCTAGGATTTTTACTCGAAGGGGTTTAGTTTTTTTTTTTGTTTGGGGGCCCAAAAATGTAAATAACACATCAAAATATATTTATATAAATTCAATAGCATTTTTACGAGTCGGAGTTTTTTTGGTAGGGGGGAGGGGCTGGTTTATTTAATTAAATATTGTTCTATCGTTCAATATTAAAATAAATATCTAAAATTGACATAAAAACTTCAGAAATTAAAAAAGAAATTGATTTACTATCCGAATGATTTGAAGGACAAAGTTTATTTTATCTCCCTAAATGTATTTCTTATTGATATTTTAAAAACCAATAAATATTGAAAAAAGCCGATGAATGGACTATCTCTCAAACCGAAAATTGAAGTATTTACTTGAAGCAAGAATCAGGCGTTTAAATCATTGTATTCCTTTGCATACTTCGGCTCAAAGGTTAATTTATTCAGCCTTTTTTGCGTATATTAAAATTATAGATCTCTTTTTAGATCTCTTTTTAACGCCTTCATAATCCTTTTGAAAAAAGCCGCCTTAGTGGTTTATTAATTATCCAGATATGAATTAATTGACAATTAAAAAGTGACCGACAACCCTTAATGGTTGTAATTACATGATATCTTGAGAGAACACAAGATAGATTTTGCGGATACATGATAAGGCTAAGTGTATCATCAACATAAACTGTGTAACCCTGATTGTAAGTACTAAATATGTTTAACAGATGATTGAATAATTTATGAGCATGAAAGAAGCTCCACGAAGAGTCCCGAAAATTAATCAGGTTGGAAGGGTTGGAAATCTTCCGTCCCTTCGGACTTATTTTTTCGGTAGTTGGGTATTAACATTACTGCTAATTTGTGTTATTTTCGTTCGCGGCTATTTTCCGGCTCCAGGTTAATTAGGATTGATTACTCAAAGACTGTTGGTAATCAAGACCGTATCCTGGGGGGGGGGTTACTGGTTCGAGCCCCCCATGAAATTTTTGTCCGAGTCGTAAAAAAGTAACAAAAATGCATATAAACTAATTTCTGATACGTTATGTACAGTTTTATTTTGTAAACCCACCTTCCGAAAACCCCCCCCCCCCTGGACTACAATCCTTGTTGGGAATAGAAAGAATATAAAAGTAAAACTTTGTGCCAATTGTTTTCTTTTTTTGTGATCATTCAGTTTTATATCTTTCCGGGCTTTACCCACTTTAAAAAAAAATTATCTTTCTTCTATTCTTATTCAGTATTTCCGTTTCTTTAGATTTCTGTTTTTTCATCCGTCTGGGTATCACAATACAAGGATATAACATAAATTTGGAATCAATTATGTCTTTGGAAAAGTAGATGTAGCGAGAAAAAGGCTGTCAGATATGCCAAATTACCACATTTCCATGATCTTGAATCTGTGCTTTTTTGGGTGAATTTGTCTTTTTCCTCTTTCTGTTTTACTTTCCACAGCTTACATTATTGGATGAGTGGGTTAGAAGTGAAAATTAGAACTTGGAATGTTACAACGTTAAAAATGACTATCGTATCGATATTTTGACTGACGAATTTAGACGATTCGAACTAGACTTATTAGAGGTTTCAGAAACTTATATCCCAGGGGTAGGAAGCATGAAATTAGGTGATATAGAATTTGTTTACTCAGGCAGGAAGAATGGGGTACATAGTAGGGCTCATGAGTAGGGCCCATGATGAATAAGGAAGGTGCTAAGTTTTGTTTAGGCTGGGAAGGTATTAATAATATAATACTAATTGCTCATTTTATCATAGGCAGCGCAATCGCGCTGCCTAACTAAAGAACGATGTTGGCACAATGTATTATTTTTTTTCCATATCACGCCCACCATTTCCCGAAACGCATCCAATCAAAATTTTGAGCAGGGCACTTTGTATCGAAGAAGTTGTCGTAGAAACTTCGAAAAGGGCTCATTCAATTGGAAATTGGAGTGGCTTGTGCCCTTTTAATAGTCGAATGTGACTGGAAGGCAAATAACACCCCTTTCACACCCACCATTTCCCAAAACACATCCAATCAAAATTTTGAGCTAGCCATCTTGTTCAGTGTAGTTGATTTCCAGATAGAAATTATGTTTTTGAGGAGGACACTCCCCCACAGCCTTCAGGGCAAGGGTTGTAAGTAACGCCCTGGGGGCATATAAGGTTTTTATTGAACGTGTTGTCGTAGAAATTTCAAAAAGGGCTCATTCGATTGGAAATTCAAAGGGCTAGTGCCCTTTTTAATAGTCGAAAGTGATTGGAGGAAAACTAACCCCCCTCTAACGCCCACCTTTTCCCCAAACACATCCAATGAAAATTTTGAGATAGCCGTTTTATTCAACGTTGTTTTAAGTTCCGGAAATTAGGTCTTTGAGGATGACAACTCTCCCACAGCCCAGGGCAAGGGTTGTAAGTAACGCCCTGGGGGCATATAAGGTTTTTATTGAACGTGTTGTCGTAGAAATTTCAAAAAGGGCTCATTCAATTGGAAATTGAAATGACTAGTGCCATTATTAATAGTCGAAAGTGATTGGATGTCAACTAAGACCTCTTCCGCGCCCACCATATCCCCAAACACATCCAATCAAAATTTTAAGATAGCCATTTTGTTCCACGCAGTTTTAAGTTCAGAAAATTATACCTTGGAGCAGGACACTCCCCCAAAAGTCTTCAGGGCAAGGGTTATAAATTAAGCCCTGGGGGCATATAAGGTTTTTATTGAAATATTTGTCGTAGAAACTTCAAAAAGGGCTCATTCGATTGGAAATTCAAAGGGCTAGTGCCTTTTTTAGTAGTCGACAGTGATATGAGGGAAACTAACCTCCCTCTCACGCCCACATTTTCCCCAATTCCCCTCAATTAAAATTTTTAGATAGCTATTTTATTCAACGTAGTTGAAAGTTTAGGAAATTTTGTCTTTAAGGATGACAACCCCTCCCCCCCAGAACCCTCAGGGCAAGGGTTGTAAGTTATGCCCTGGGGGCATATATGGTTTTTATTGAAAGCGTTGTCGTAAAAACTTCAAAAGAGCTCATTCAAATGGAAATTGAAACGGCTAGTACCTTTTTTAATAGTTGAGTGATTGGATAGTGACTAACGCCCCTCTCACACCCACCATTTCCCCAAAAACATCGAATCAAAATTTTGAGATATCCATTTGTTCAACATAGTTGAAAGTTTTGGAAATTAGGTCTTTTAGGATGGTAACCCCCTCAGAGCCCTCAGTGCAAGGGTTGTAAGTTATGTCCTGGGGGCATATACGGTTTATATAGAAAGTTGTCGTAGAAATTTCAAAATGGGCTCATTTGATTGGAAATTGAAATTACCCTTTTTAATAGTCGAAAGTGAGTGGAGAGTAATTAACCCCCCTCTCACGCCCACCATTTTCAAAAAAACATTCAATCAAAGTTTAGAGGTAGCCATTTAGTTTAACGTAGTTGAAAGTTTTGGAAATTATGTATTTCAGGATAACAAACCCCCAGACCCCGCAGGGCAAAGGCTGTAAGTTGTGCCCTGGGGGCATATAAGGTTTTTATAGGAGGCATTATCATAGAAACTTCAAATCAGGCTCATTCAATTGGAAATTGAGATGGCTAGTGCCCTTTTTAATAGTCGAAAGTGATTGGAGGGTAACTAACCCCCCTCTCGAACCCACCATTCCTCCAAACACATCCAATAAAAATTTTCAGATAACTATTTTGTTCAACGTAGTAGAAAGTTCTGGAAATTGTGTCTTTGAGAATGACAACCCCCCCCAAGCCCTGCGGGCAAGGGTTGTAAGTTATACCCTGGGGGCATATAAGGTTTTTTATTGAAAGTGTTGTCGTTGAAACTTTAAAAGGGCTCATTTGATTGGAAATTGAAAGGGCTAGTGCAATTTTTAATTGTTGAAAATGATTGGAGAGCGACTAATGCCCCTCTCAAGCCCATCATTTCTCCAAACACATCCAATCAAAATTTTGAGATAGCCGTTTTGTTTAACGTAGTTGAAAGTTCTGGAAATTAGGTTTCAGAGGATGATAAACACCCTAACAGCCCTTAGGGTAAGGGTTGTAATTTATGCCCCGGGGGCATATAAGGTCTTTATAGAAAGCGTTGTCGTTTCAAAAAGGGCTCATTTGATTGGAAATCAAAAGGCCTAGTACCCTTTTTAATAGTCGAAAGTGATTGGAAGGCTTGACATTTTTATAGTAAAGATCGATGGCCAGGGCACTTGGTATCTAAGGAGTTGTCGTGGGAACTTCGAAAAGGGCTCATTCGATTGAAAATAGAAAGGGCTGATGCCCTTTTTAATAGTCGAAAGTTATTCGAGGGCAACTAATCCCCTCCCACGCCCACCCTCCCATTTGCTCATTATGTTTAAAAACTAAATGTTGCCTTAAGATTAAATCAAAATGCACTGAGTTAATGCTAATTCCCACTAAGGCATCTCAGCAGTATCCCAAGAACGACTGAGGGTATTATGCTCAAACATTCGGGGCTACTTCTGCTCTTAAAATTTAACCAAATCAAAATAGCGTAAGTGTATCCAACCTATCAAAGAAAGTAAACAGATTTTACTGCGAATGGTATCAAGCTGTCCATTTCAGGTCAACTAGAGGAAGTTGGAAACTAAATTAAACACTACTATTTATTTCCAGATTTTTAAAAGGGTGTATGTTGTTAAAAATTGCTGAAAATTTTTCTCCAGCATACAAATAGCAGGCCAAACTATAAAGTCTTAAAAAAACAAAGAGATTTAAAATATTATTTTCTTTTTCCCTGAGAAGACTATTTCAATTTAAAACGAACAGAAATTAATTAAAAAAAAACTTTTTCCACAAAATGAGTTTTTTAAAGAAAAGTAAAGAACTCTATTAAACAAGAAATGAGCAAAAATCAAATCAAATAATTTACCAAGCGTGAAACTACCACAAATCAGCATCAATAAATAAATGAAACCCAAAACGAACAGAAATTACAATAAATAACCGAGTCAAACCCAAAACGAGCAGAAATTAGCATAATTTGGGCTCAAAACCCCTATGCTTTCCCAAGGCCAGAACAAAATTTGCACTTTACTGAAAAAAATACAAATGAATGTGCATTGCCAGTTTAATATACATATACTGATATTTAGTAATCAAAATGTTAATATTATTTGATTTGTTAAAGTTTTAAAATTAAAAACATTAGTATTTTTTTCAGTAAAGTGCAAATTTTTATACTAGGGTATATACTAGCGTATATAAGATACTAAGGTATATAGGAGTGCTGTTATTGGTTTTAAAATTTAAGATCACCATCTAGTAGTGTCTAGGGTTAATTTAAAGTTGAAATTTCGGAAGGGTAATTACATCCCGGGAAGTTATGATGTTGGTAGACTCCAGGATATGAATTGGAAAGAAACATTCCAGAAAGAGTTGAATACTAAACTTGAGATTTTAAAATTTGACAATGTGGAAGATGGTTGGAATGATTTCAGAAAAACGATTTGTGAAGTTGCTGATGGTATCTTTGGAAAAAAAAGTTAGTAGTATTAGCTAGGAATATTAGTGATAAAGCTTTATGTTTAATAGAAAGGAGAAAGGACTTGTACAAGAATTATCTGAGTAATAGGTCATATGAAAACAAAAGGGATATAAAGAAAGTGGAGAAAGCATTAAAATATGAACTAAGGAGGTGTGAAAAGGAGGCCATGGTTAAAATTGCCATGGATCTGGAAGATGCAGCTAGATGGCATAATAGTACAATATTGTACTGCCATCTTAATAAATTGAAAGGGAGTAGTCAATCTAGACTTGTTCCAGTTAAAGATAGGAATGGGGCACAATTTGTGATAAGGAAAGAGTTAAAGAGACATGGGCAGAACATTTAGAGAAGGTGCTAAACCAAGATAGAGTTGCAGGAAAATATATAGAGGAAAATGAAAAAGTTTGTGATACCTTGGATGTGATGGAAGGTTTGTTTTGTGAGGAAGAAATAGCGACAGTACTAAATGGATTAAAAAATAATAAGGCTCCAGATGCTGATAGTGGGGTAAAAGTGTGGAGTTTCTTAAATATGGTTGCTCTGAGGTTAGGAATAAGTTACTGAAGATTATGAATATGATTTTTGAAAAAGGGGAAGTGCCAAATGATTTTAGGAAACCCTTAATTAAACTACTGTATAAGAAAGGTCATAAGAGTGAGTGTAATAATTATCGAGGCATTAGTCTGGTCTCTGTAGGTAGCAAATTACTTAGCAATATGATACTTTTTAGACTGAGAGATGCTGTAGACAGAGTTTTAAGAGCTGAACAGTGTGGTTTTAGAAAAGGTAGAGGATGTATCGACCAAATTTTCACTCTTAGGTTAATAATAGAGAAGTGTCTGAGTAGTCAAAAACCTTTGGTCCTCAGTTTTATAGATTATGAGCAAGCGTTCGATCCTGTTAATAGAAGAGCTTTAGTAAAGGTTTTATCCTTGTATGGTATACCAGACAAATACATTAAAGTGATTAGTACAATGTACGAAAATAACACTGCTGCGGTTAACGTAAGAAATGAGGTTAGCACCTGGTTCTGTATTAAATCACGAATTAAGCAGGGTAGTGTTCTATCCCTTTTTATATGGATCCTTTAGATGGACTTTGTCTTAAGGAGCACAGGAAAGGCAATGGGAGACAACGGAATCAAATGGGGAGGAAAAAGTCTCCTGGACTTAGATTATGCTGATGACTTAAGCATCCTAGATGAAAGTGTGAGCAAGATGAATGAACTTTTAGAGGTTTTGCGAGTGCGGGGTGTTAGAATAGGTTTGAAAATCAATGTTAAGAATACTAAGTCATTAAGGCTAGGAATAAGTGAAGATGAAAGGGTGACGTTATGTAACGAAAAGATTGATCAGGTGGGCAGCTTCACTTACCATGGTATTAATATTAGTAAAGACGGTGGGAGCAGTGAAGGTGTTGAAAGTAGAAAAGCAAAGGCTCAGGGTATTTTTACACAGTTAAAAAAAAGTTTGGAAGAATAGGGATAAGTGTATAAACCAAGAATAGAATATTGGAAGCTACAGCGACGACAGTGGTCAAATATATCTCGGAAGTATGGGCGCTCCAAAAAGGGGATAAAGATTTTTCCGGAGACATTGCCTACGGATTGTTCTGGGTACCCAGCTGACTGACCGTATTTCAAACAGTAAGCTGTACGAAAAATGTGGTTCAATCCCGCTTTCTAGGGCTATAATGAAAGAAATGTTGAGATGGCCAGGGCACGTTCTGCGGATGAAGGATGACAAATTGCCGAAAATTGTCCTTTTCAGCCAACCGTTTAGGGCTAAACGGAAAGCAGATCGTCCTCGTCTAGGGTGGAAGGATGTCATAAAGAATATTTAAAGGAAGTGAGAACTCACTGGGAGGGTGTAAAGAGGGAGACTTTGAATATATTGGGATGGAGGAGGAGTGCGCGTAGCTGTGTTGGCCTCATGTGGCTTGGTGCTGCGGTGAGTTGTTAGTATTAGTAGTAGTAGTAGCTGAAGCACGATTGAAAGTCTTTTCTGAGCCTCGAACTGGAATCTCAAAGAGAATTTCGGGTATAAAAGCAACAAAACTCAAACTTGGATCTTGTATATGTAGCCCAATCCTGTATGTCTACGCCTTCTTTGGGTGCGATTCAGCTTTTCGTATCTATGGCATTGGGAAGTCAGCGGGACTACAGCTTCTGATAAAAACAATGAGTTTTACGAATCCACTAAAGTTTTTATGGACCCATTATCCACCAAGCACGGAATTTCAGCAGCTGGGGAGAAGGCAATGATGCTTTTATATAAGTGCCTAGGCTCAATTTCAACCCTCAATCAGTTGCGTCATCTCAAATTCATCGAGAAAGTTACAGCATCTGCTTCGTATGTTGAGTCTAAAGTTTTCCCTCCCACCAGTGATGCTTGCAGCTTCCAATCATTTCGTGTTTATTTGCAAGTTGGATCATGGAAAGCCCTGGGATGTAATCTCGACCCTACCCAGTTCGGTTGGGTAATTCAGAATGGACTATATTGCCCTAATTTTGGTGAACTCCCAGCTGCCCCCATCTCTCTCCTTGTAGTTTTTCACTGTAACTGAAAAACCGACCGCTCAAATATGCGATTCACTTGCAAAAGAAATGGCATGAAATGAACTTGGGCCTGTGGACCTTGCAAGGGAACAAGTTGTACTAACTGTATTACAACTGAGTTTCTCGGGGCTGATGATATTGGAAGATAACGAAGATATGTGAAAATTGATATTTAGATTTTTTATCACATTTGTATATTATATAACTGAAAAACTTGAGAATGTTTTAATCGTTATTTACAACATCGAGCTGGGTCATAGCTGTCATTCTACATTTTAAGACCGGTTTCTTTCAGATTAAGCGTGGTTTAACACTAATGGAATTTTTAAATGAAAGTTTTAATTTTACGTTCAAATAAAGGTGATTTTCGTAATCACCATGATCTAGTATCCTATTCTAGACATCAATTTTTTTGCGGTACGCCTTTATATGTAAAAATGAACTCACCTCCTCAAAATCAACCTCAACCTCGAAAAACCTAATTTTTAGTTTTACGTTCATATAGGCCAAAGGTGATTTTCATAATCACC
The DNA here is from genome assembly GCA_027921565.1 of Artemia sinica. Classification (NCBI taxonomy): domain Eukaryota; kingdom Metazoa; phylum Arthropoda; class Branchiopoda; order Anostraca; family Artemiidae; genus Artemia; species Artemia sinica. The sequence goes on from CM051261.1 coordinate 74,464,237, forward strand.
GTTATCTAATACCCTATTCTAGACATAAAGTTTGTTGTAGTACCCCTTTATATGGAAGCACGAATTTCACCTTCTCAAAACCAACCTCAACCTCAAAAAACCTATGTTTTAATTTTTCGTTCAAATAAAAGTGATATTCGTAAGCACCGTGACCTGTTGCGCTAATCTAGACATCAATTTTGTTGCTGTACGCCTATATATGAAACACGAGATTCACCCCCAAAAAAACAACCTCGACCTAAAAAAAACATATTTGTGGAACCGATAGACGAGCAAACTTTGCATATTTGGAATCAGCACATTTTTTTGAGTTGGGTAGCCAAAGAATCTTTTCTCTTGCAATTTGTTCCGGTCAAATCGTTCCCTTCCTGGACTATAAATACGGTGTTCCATTAAAGTGCTTTCATTGTGATAGGAATTTAGAAGAATAGAGAGTGTTAATGCCCATTTATGCTAGGCCTATTTTTGCTTTTTTGTGTACATACTCATAATTTCGAATTTAAAATACATTTTGTCTTATCTTATAGTCGGGTAGTCAAAGAATCTTTTCTCTTGCAATTTGTTCCCGGTCAAATCGTTCCCTTCCTGGACTATAAATACGGTGTTCCATTAAAGTGCTTTCATTGTGATAGGAATTTAGAAGAATAGAGAGTGTTAATGCCCATTTATGCTAGGCCTATTTTTGCTTTTTTGTGTACATACTCATAATTTCGAATTTAAAATACATTTTGTCTTATCTTATAGTCGGGTAGTCAAAGAATCTTTTCTCTTGCAATTTGTTCCCGGTCAAATCGTTCCCTTCCTGGACTATAAATATGGTGTTCCATTAAAGTGCTTTCATTGTGATAGGAATTTAGAAGAATAGAGAGTGTTAATGCCCATTTATGCTAGGCCTATTTTTGCTTTTTTGTGTACATACTCATAATTTCGAATTTAAAATACATTTTGTCTTATCTTATAGTCGGGTAGTCAAAGAATCTTTTCTCTTACAATTTGTTCCCGGTCAATGGAGTTCGTCCGGAATGGAGTTCGTCCGGAATGAGGCAGACTATGTCTGCTGACCACGTGCCTCTGGATATGGGGTTTTCCCTAACTAAACGCTCCATGTTAATGGGCAGCCTCAACCTTATGAGGTGGGTGGAGCCCACCCCAGGGACTTTCAGTACCTAGGCAAGTCCTAGCTCTAATTAGATCCCAGGCCTAGGGTCGGTTGGGCCTGCAACCCTCCACCCGAAAATTTTACCGCAACGAAAAATGATGATACTGCCTCGGATGACCTACCCCCCCTTTACCTTCCACGACCCCAGCATGTCCCTGGACCGATTTCAGACCATCGAATGAACCTTATTGACGAGGGTGGAATACGACTCGCCACCTGGAACGTACTCACACTCAACTTTCCTGGAGCTAAATCAATGCTTGCCTATGAGCTAAAACGCTTTAATATAGCTGTGGCTGGCTTAACGGAAACCCGCCTTGTCGGAAGAGAGTCCGAGGATATTGGTGAAGGATATCACCTGATCTGGTCTGGTGACCCAAAAGCAAGACAAATGGTGTAGGCCTCGCGCTGAACGCTAGAGCCAAGAGATGCCTTCTCTCCTATAAACAAATTTCAGATAGAATTCTGATGGCTCAGCTCCAGCACAAGCATGGAAAGTGGACAATTATTGTATGCTATGCTCCCACCAATCCTAGCCCTGCGGAAGTGAAGGATCATTTCTATGCGGAGCTCTCAGCGACCCTGTCTAGAGTCCCACCCCACGACATCATCACTCTTCTGGGAGACCTTAACGCGACGGTAAATGACAGGGAGGGCGTGTGGAGAAGTGTTCTCGGCCCTGTGACTCCAGATTCACTGAATGACAACGGACAAAGACTCCTCCAGCTCTGCAATATGCATAATCTGGTTATTTCAAACACGCTCTTTCAGAGACGAGATATACACAAATACACTTGGTATAGTACTGACGGCCAGACAAAGAAGATGATCGATTATGTTACGATCTCGGGTCGCTGGCGCTCGTCGATAACAAATTGCCGGACTTATAGGTCGGCCGAGCTTGGAAACACAGACCATAGGATGGTAGTCGCCACACTCAGGCTACGCCTGAGAGCACAAGGACAAGAAAGACGGCCTCCCAAGCTCGATCTGAGTAGTCTGGCTACATCTCAGATGCAACAGAAGTATGCTCTCGATATCTCTAACCGGTTTAGCTGCCTCCAAGTTCTGGACGACCCTGAAGTAGCCTGGAAGCCTTTCAAAGATAATATACTCGATTCTGCTGGCAGAACCATTGGCCGCAGCAGACACAAGAATAAACCCTGGATATCCCAGGAGACTCTGTCTGTAATCGAGCTGCGCCGGAAGGCCCGTTTAGCAAAGAATATGCCAGAGTACAGACGACTCAATGGCCTGCGCAATAGCCTACTGCACAGTGATAGGAAGACCTTTGTCGACAAGAAAGCCAGCGATCTTGAAGATGCCTCGAGAAAAGGAGACACCTGCTCCCTCTACAAACACCTCCGCGAGCTAACGGACGGGAAGACTTCCACCGTGAGTCGTGTTTTTTCTGCTGACGGAAGCATGCCGGATGACGATGCAGGCCAACTCTCTGCCTGGAGCAGTCACTTCTCAACGCTTCTGAATGCCGAGGCAGTTGCTCATCCCGACCCTGATCTGATTGAAGCAGCAATGACCACACCCGAGGCTACTTCCTACCTCGTATCACAACCGTTTACCACCTTTGAGATCCAAAATGCTGTAAAACGGTTAAATAACAATCGAGCCCCCGGCGTCTGTGGTATTTCTGCAGAACTCCTCAAGTACGGGGGTGCAGCGATGATTCTGTGGCTCCAGATAATCTTCTCAGCTGTATGGACGACGGAAAGCATACCGAATGACTGGCGTGCTGGCATCATATTGCCGCTCTGGAAAAGTAAGGGCAGCCGTCAAATCTGCTCCAACTATCGTGGGATCACGCTTCTCTCCGTTCCTGGAAAACTCTTCGCCATGTCACTCCTGGACAGGTGTTCCACCTTTTTGCGTAGAAAGAGAAGAGTCCAGCAAGCCGGATTCATGCCCGGCAGGTCGACGACGGAGCAAATGTTTACTATGCGCCAGTTGATCGAGAAGACGCGGGAGTTCCACCAAAGAGCGTACATCGCATTCGTGGACTTTAAGGCTGCCTTCGATTCTGTTGATCGCCGTTCACTTTGGCTGATACTAAGAACTACGGGTCTACCCAAGAAATATTGCTCACTCTTTGAAAAGCTGTATGAGGATACGGAAAGCTGCGTGCAAGTCAATGGAAGACGCAGTCCCACATTCCCGGTGAAGACTGGCGTCCGCCAAGGTTGTGCCGCCGCTCCCGAGCTTTTCAACTGCGTCATAGACCATGTTATGGCCAGAACGATGAATCGCCTTCAATTCGGTCTTCAGTTCGGAGACCGGGTAATCTCTGATGCTGACTTCGCCGACGACATAGCGCTAGTTGCGAGCACCGTCGATAAGATGACCAAAGCTCTCCAGGTGCTCTCAGAAGAAGCCTCGAAAGTTGGAATGAAGATCAACTGGCAGAAAACCAAAGTTATGCTCCTTGAGCCCCCCACGTCCCGTTCTTCTGTAAAGGAAGTCAACATCGGAAGCATCCGAGTAGATGTGGTTGAAGACTTCACTTACCTGGGATCTATTCTGTCGAATGATGGCTTGATCACAAAAGAGCTTACATCTCGAATTGCCAAGGCTTCAGCACTTGTTGGGAGGCTTAGCAGCATCTGGCGAAAGCCAAACATAAGCCGATTTACCAAAATGCGCATCTACAATGCATCAGTCAGCACCGTCCTGCTGTATGGAGCGGAGACGTGGCCAGCTGCCAAATCTATCCTCAGCGCCGTCGATGTCGCTCAGACGAAACATCTCCGAAGAATCGAAAGACTTCACTGGACTGACCTCGTTAGCAACCAGACTCTCCTATCACGTACGGCTCAAACTCCTTTCTCAACGCAGCTTGCCCAGCGTACTGTTCGGTGGTACGGCCACCTCCTTCGCATGCCACGCGACGCCCCAGCACGGGTCGCATTTGACTTCGACCCCACCCTACACGGATGGAAACGACCCAGAGGACGCCCACACACTAGGTGGAAAGACAAAGCCGATGAATTCCTCACCCAAGCCCACATCCCGGTGGAAGAAGCTGCGATCCTGGCAAGCGATAGGTCAACCTGGAGGCGCCTAGTCTCATCGTTCTCTACGCCGAACCATCGGCAGGAGCCTTAAGTCAAGTCAAGTAAGTCTGGACTATAAATATGGTGTTCCATTAAAGTGCTTTCATTGTGATAGGAATTTAGAAGAATAGAGAGTGTTAATGCCCATTTATGCTAGGCCTATTTTTGCTTTTTTGTGTACATACTCATAATTTCGAATTTAAAATACATTTTGTCTTATCTTATAGTCGGGTAGTCAAAGAATCTTTTCTCTTGCAATTTGTTCCCGGTCGAATCGTTCCCTTCCTGGACTATAAATATGGTGTTCCATTAAAGTGCTTTCATTGTGATAGGAATTTAGAAGAATAGAGAGTGTTAATGCCCATTTATGCTAGGCCTATTTTTGCTTTTTTGTGTACATACTCATAATTTCGAATTTAAAATACATTTTGTCTTATCTTATAGTCGGGTAGTCAAAGAATCTTTTCTCTTGCAATTTGTTCCCGGTCGAATCGTTCCCTTCCTGGACTATAAATATGGTGTTCCATTAAAGTGCTTTCATTGTGATAGGAATTTAGAAGAATATAGAGTGTTAATGCCCATTTATGCTACGCCTATTTTTGCTTTTTTGTGTACATACTCATAATTTCGAATTTAAAATACATTTTGTCTTATCTTATAGTCGGGTAGTCAAAGAATCTTTTCTCTTGCAATTTGTTCCCGGTCAAATCGTTCCCTTCCTGGACTATAAATATGGTGTTCCATTAAAGTGCTTTAATTGTGATAGGAATTTAGAAGAATAGAGAGTGTTAATGCCCAATTGTGCTAGGCCTATTTATGCTTTTTTGTGTACATACTCATAATTTCGAATTTAAAATACATTTTGTCTTATCTTATAGTCGGGTAGTCAAAGAATCTTTTCTCTTGCAATTTGTTCCCGGTCAAATCGTTCCCTTCCTGGACTATAAATATGGTGTTCCATTAAAGTGCTTTTATTGTGATAGGAATTTAGAAGAATAGAGAGTGTTAATGCCCATTTATGCTAGGCCTATTTTTGCTTTTTTGTGTACATACTCATAATTTCGAATTTAAAATACATTTTGTCTTATCTTATAGTCGGGTAGTCAAAGAATCTTTTCTCTTGCAATTTGTTCCCGGTCAAATCGTTCCCTTCCTGGACTATAAATATGGTGTTCCATTAAAGTGCTTTCATTGTGATAGGAATTTAGAAGAATAGAGAGTGTTAATGCCCATTTATGCTAGGCCTATTTTTGCTTTTTTGTGTACATACTCATAATTTCGAATTTAAAATACATTTTATCTTTTCTTATAGTCGGGTAGTCAAAGAATCTTTTCTCTTGCAATTTGTTCCTGGTCAAATCGTTCCCTTCCTGGACTATAAATATGGTGTTCCATTAAAGTGCTTTCATTGTGATAGGAATTTAGAAGAATAGAGAGTGTTAATGCCCATTTATGCTAGGCCTATTTTTGCTTTTTTGTGTACATACTCATAATTTCAAATTTAAAATACATTTTGTCTTATCTTATAGTCGGGTAGTCAAAGAATCTTTTCTCTTGCAATTTGTTCCTGGTCAAATCGTTCCCTTCCTGGACTATAAATATGGTGTTCCATTAAAGTGCTTTCATTGTGATAGGAATTTAGAAGAATAGAGAGTGTTAATGCCCCTTTATGCTAGGCCTATTTTTGCTTTTTTGTGTACATATTCATAATTTCGAATTTAAAATACATTTTGTCTTATCTTATAGTCGGGTAGTCAAAGAATCTTTTCTCTTGCAATTTGTTCCTGGTCAAATCGTTCCCTTCCTGGACTATAAATATGGTGTTCCATTAAAGTGCTTTCATTGTGATAGGAATTTAGAAGAATAGAGAGTGTTAATGCCCATTTATGCTAGGCCTATTTTTGCTTTTTTGTGTACATACTCATAATTTCGAATTTAAAATACATTTTGTCTTATCTTATAGTCGGGTAGTCAAAGAATCTTTTCTCTTGCAATTTGTTCCGGGTCAAATCGTTCCCTTCCTGGACTATAAATATGGTGTTCCATTAAAGTGCTTTCATTGTGATAGGAATTTAGAAGAATAGAGAGTGTTAATGCCCATTTATGCTAGGCCTATTTTTGCTTTTTTGTGTACATACTCATAATTTCGAATTTAAAATACATTTTGTCTTTTCTTATAGTCGGGTAGTCAAAGAATCTTTTCTCTTGCAATTTGTTCCCGGTCAAATCTTCCCTTCCTGGACTATAAATATGGTGTTCCATTAAAGTGCTTTCATTGTGATAGGAATTTAGATGAATAGAGAGTGCTAATGCCCATTTATGCTAGGCCTATTTTTGCTTTTTTGTGTATATACTCATAATTTCGAATTTAAAATACATTTTGTCTTTTCTTATAGTCGGGTAGTCAAAGAATCTTTTCTCTTGCAATTTGTTCCCGGTCAAATCGTTCCCTTCCTGGGCTATAAATATGGTGTTCCATTAAAGTGCTTTCATTGTGATAGGAATTTAGAAGAATAGAGAGTGTTAATGCCCATTTATGCTAGGCCTATTTTTGCTTTTTTGTGTACATACTCATAACTTCGAATTTAAAATACATTTTGTCTTATCTTATAGTCGGGTAGTCAAAGAATCTTTTCTCTTGCAATTTGTTCCTGGTCAAATCGTTCCCTTCCTGGACTATAAATATGGTGTTCCATTAAAGTGCTTTCATTGTGATAGGAATTTAGAAGAATAGAGAGTGTTAATGCCCATTTATGCTAGGCCTATTTTTGCTTTTTTGTGTATTTACTCATAATTTCGAATTTAAAATACATTTTGTCTTATCTTATAGTCGGGTAGTCAAAGAATCTTTTCTCTTGCAATTTGTTCCCGGTCAAATCTTCCCTTCCTGGACTATAAATATGGTGTTCCATTAAAGTGCTTTCATTGTGATAGGAATTTAGATGAATAGAGAGTGTTAATGCCCATTTATGCTAGGCCTATTTTTGCTTTTTTGTGTATATACTCATAATTTCGAATTTAAAATACATTTTGTCTTTTCTTATAGTCGGGTAGTCAAAGAATCTTTTCTCTTGCAATTTGTTCCCGGTCAAATCGTTCCCTTCCTGGACTATAAATATGGTGTTCCATTAAAGTGCTTTCATTGTGATAGGAATTTAGAAGAATAGAGAGTGTTAATGCCCATTTATGCTAGGCCTATTTTTGCTTTTTTGTGTACATACTCATAATTTCGAATTTAAAATACATTTTGTCTTTTCTTATAGTCGGGTAGTCAAAGAATCTTTTCTCTTGCAATTTGTTCCCGGTCAAATCGTTCCCTTCCTGGACTATAAATATGGTGTTCCATTAAAGTGCTTTCATTGTGATAGGAATTTAGAAGAATAGAGAGTGTTAATGCCCATTTATGCTAGGCCTATTTTTGCTTTTTTGTGTACATACTCATAATTTCGAATTTAAAATACATTTTGTCTTTTCTTATAGTCGGGTAGTCAAAGAATCTTTTCTCTTGCAATTTGTTCCCTGTCAAATTGTTCCCTTCCTGGACTATAAATATGGTGTTTTTTAAAGTGCTTTCATTGTGATAGGAATTTAGAAGAATAGAGAGTGTTAATGCCCATTTAGGCTAGGCCTATTTTTGCTTTTTTGTGTACATACTCATAATTTCGAATTTAAAATACATTTTGTCTTTTCTTATAGTCGGGTAGTCAAAGAATATTTTCTCTTGCAATTTGTTCCCTGTCAAATCGTTCCCTTCCTGGACTATAAATATGGTGTTCCATTAAAGTGCTTTCATTGTGATAGGAATTTAGAAGAATAGAGAGTGTTAATGCCCATTTATGCTAGGCCTACTTTTGCTTTTTTGTGTACATACTCATAATTTCGAATTTAAAATACATTTTGTCTTTTCTTATAGTCGGGTAGTCAAAGAATCTTTTCTCTTGCAATTTGTTCCCGGTCAAATCGTTCCCTTCCTGGACTATGAATATGGTGTTCCATTAAAGTGCTTTCATTTTGATAGGAATTTAGAAGAATAGAGAGTGTTAATGCCCATTTATGCTAGGCCTATTTTTGCTTTTTTGTGTACTTACTCATAATTTCGAATTTAAAATGCATTTTGTCTTTTCTTATAGTCGGGTAGTCAAAGAATCTTTTCTCTTGCAATTTGTTCCCGGTCAAATCGTTCCCTTCCTGGACTATAAATATGGTGTTCCATTAAAGTGCTTTCATTGTGATAGGAATTTAGAAGAACAGAGAGTGTTAATGCGCATTTATGCTAGGCCTATTTCTGCTTTTTTGTGTACATACTCATAATTTCGAATTTAAAGTACATTTTGTATTTTCTTATAGTCGGGTAGTCAAAGAATCTTTTCTCTTGCAATTTGTTCCCGGTCAAATCGTTCCCTTCCTGGACTATAAATATGGTGTTCCATTAAAGTGCTTTCATTGTGATAGGAATTTAGAAGAATAGAGAGTGTTAATGCCCATTTATGCTAGGCCTATTTTTGCTTTTTTGTGTACATACTGATAATTTCGAATTTAAAATACATTTTGTTTTATCTTATAGTCGGGTAGTCAAAGAATCTTTTCTCTTGCAATTTGTTCCTGGTCAAATCGTTCCCTTCCTGGACTATAAATATGGTGTTCCATTAAAGTGCTTTCATTGTGATAGGAATTTAGAAGAATAGAGAGTGTTAATGCCCATTTATGCTAGGCCTATTTTTGCTTTTTTGTGTACATACTCATACTTTCGAATTTAAAACACATTTTGTCTTTTTTTATAGTCGGGTAGTCAAAGAATCTTTTCTCTTGCAATTTGTTCCTGGTCAAATCGTTCCCTTCCTGGACTATAAATATGGTGTTCCATTAAAGTGCTTTCATTGTGATAGGAATTTTGAAGAATAGAGAGTGTTAATGCCCATTTATGCTAGGCCTATTTTCGCTTTTTTGTGTACATACTCATAATTTCGAATTTAAAATACATTTTGTCTTATCTTATAGTCGGGTAGTCAAAGAGTTTTTTCTCTTGCAATTTGTTCCTGGTCAAATCGTTCCCTTCCTGGACTATAAATATGGTGTTCCATTAAAGTGCTTTCATTGTGATAGGAATTTAGAAGAATAGAGAGTGTTAATGCCCATTTTTGCTAGGCCTATTTTTGCTTTTTTGTGTACATACTCATAATTTCGAATTTAAAATACATTTTGTCTTATCTTATAGTCGGGTAGTAAAAGAATCTTTTCTCTTGCAATTTGTTCCCGGTCAAATCGTTCCCTTCCTGGACTATAAATATGGTGTTCCATTAAAGTGCTTTCATTGTGATAGGAATTTAGAAGGATAGAGAGTGTTAATGCCCATTTATGCTAGGCCTATTTTTGCTTTTTTGTGTACATACTCATAATTTCGAATTTAAAATGCATTTTGTCTTATCTTATAGTCGGGTAGTCAAAGAATCTTTTCTCTTGCAATTTGTTCCTGGTCAAATCGTTCCCTTCCTGGACTATAAATATGGTGTTCCATTAAAGTGCTTTCATTGTGATAGGAATTTAGAAGAATAGAGAGTGTTAATGCCCATTTATGCTAGGCCTATTTTTGCTTTTTGTGTACATACTCATAATTTCGAATTTAAAATACATTTTGTCTTTTCTTATAGTCGGGTAGTCAAAGAATCTTTTCTCTTGCAATTTGTTCCCGGTCAAATCGTTCCCTTCCTGGACTATAAATATGGTGTTCCATTAAAGTGCTTTCATTGTGATAGGAATTTAGAAGAATAGAGAGTGTTAATGCCCATTTATGCTAGGCCTATTTTTGCTTTTTTGTGTACATACTCATAATTTCGAATTTAAAATACATTTTGTCTTTTCTTATAGTCGGGTAGTCAAAGAATCTTTTCTCTTGCAATTTGTTCCCGGTCAAATCGTTCCCTTCCTGGACTATAAATATGGTGTTCCATTAAAGTGCTTTCATTGTGATAGGAATTTAGAAGAATAGAGAGTGTTAATGCCCATTTATGCTAGGCCTATTTTTGCTTTTTTGTGTACATACTCATAATTTCGAATTTAAAATACATTTTGTCTTTTCTTATAGTCGGGTAGTCAAAGAATCTTTTCTGTTGCAATTTGTTCCCGGTCAAATCTTCCCTTCCTGGACTATAAATATGGTGTTCCATTAAAGTGCTTTCATTGTGATAGGAATTTAGATGAATAGAGAGTGTTAATGCCCATTTATGCTAGGCCTATTTTTGCTTTTTTCTGTATATACTCATAATTTCGAATTTAAAATACATTTTGTCTTTTCTTATAGTCGGGTAGTCAAAGAATCTTTTCTCTTGCAATTTGTTCCCTGTCAAATTGTTCCCTTCCTGGACTATAAATATGGTGTTTTTTAAGGTGCTTTCGTTGTGATAGGAATTTAGAAGAATAGAGAGTGTTAATGCCCATTTATGCTAGGCCTATTTTTGCTTTTTTGTGTACATACTCATAATTTCGAATTTAAAATACATTTTGTCTTATCTTATAGTCGGGTAGTCAAAGAATCTTTTCTGTTGCAATCTGTTCCCGGTCAAATCTTCCCTTCCTGGACTATAAATATGGTGTTCCATTAAAGTGCTTTCATTGTGATAGGAATTTAGATGAATAGAGAGTGTTAATGCCCATTTATGCTAGGCCTATTTTTGCTTTTTTCTGTATATACTCATAATTTCGAATTTAAAATACATTTTGTCTTTTCTTATAGTCGGGTAGTCAAAGAATCTTTTCTCTTGCAATTTGTTCCCGGTCAAATCGTTCCCTTCCTGGACTATAAATATGGTGTTCCATTAAAGTGCTTTCATTGTGATAGGAATTTAGAAGAATAGAGAGTGTTAATGCCCATTTATGCTAGGCCTATTTTTGCTTTTTTGTGTACATACTCATAACTTCGAATTTAAAATACATTTTGTCTTATCTTATAGTCGGGTAGTAAAAGAATCTTTTCTCTTGCAATTTGTTCCCGGTCAAATCGTTCCCTTCCTGGACTATAAATATGGTGTTCCATTAAAGTGCTTTCATTGTGATAGGAATTTAGAAGGATAGAGAGTGTTAATGCCCATTTATGCTAGGCCTATTTTTGCTTTTTTGTGTACATACTCATAATTTCGAATTTAAAATGCATTTTGTCTTATCTTATAGTCGGGTAGTCAAAGAATCTTTTCTCTTGCAATTTGTTCCTGGTCAAATCGTTCCCTTCCTGGACTATAAATATGGTGTCCCATTAAAGTGCTTTCATTGTGATAGGAATTTAGAAGAATAGAGAGTGTTAATGCCCATTTATGCTAGGCCTATTTTTGCTTTTTTGTGTACATACTCATAACTTCGAATTTAAAATACATTTTGTCTTATCTTATAGTCGGGTAGTCAAAGAATCTTTTCTCTTGCAATTTGTTCCCGGTAAAATCTTCCCTTCCTGGACTATAAATATGGTGTTCCATTAAAGTGCTTTCATTGTGATAGGAATTTAGATGAATAGAGAGTGTTAATGCCCATTTATGCTAGGCCTATTTTTGCTTTTTTCTGTATATACTCATAATTTCGAATTTAAATACATTTTGTCTTTTCTTATAGTCGGGTAGTCAAAGAATCTTTTCTCTTGCAATTTGTTCCCGGTCAAATCGTTCCCTTCCTGGACTATAAATATGGTGTTCCATTAAAGTGCTTTCATTGTGATAGGAATTTAGAAGAATAGAGAGTGTTAATGCCCATTTATGCTAGGCCTATTTTTGCTTTTTTGTGTACATACTCATAACTTCGAATTTAAAATACATTTTGTCTTATCTTATAGTCGGGTAGTCAAATAATCTTTTCTCTTGCAATTTGTTCCCGGTCAAATCGTTCCCTTCCTGGACTATAAATATGGTGTTCCATTAAAGTGCTTTCATTGTGATAGGAATTTAGAAGAATAGAGAGTGTTAATGCCCATTTATGCTAGGCCTATTTTTGCTTTTTGTGTACATACTCATAATTTCGAATTTAAAATACATTTTGTCTTTTCTTATAGTCGGGTAGTCAAAGAATCTTTTCTCTTGCAATTTGTTCCCGGTCAAATCGTTCCCTTCCTGGACTATAAATATGGTGTTCCATTAAAGTGCTTTCATTGTGATAGGAATTTAGAAGAATAGAGAGTGTTAATGCCCATTTATGCTAGGCCTATTTTTGCTTTTTTGTGTACATACTCATAATTTCGAATTTAAAATACATTTTGTCTTTTCTTATAGTCGGGTACTCAAAGAATCTTTTCTCTTGCAATTTGTTCCCGGTCAAATCGTTCCCTTCCTGGACTATAAATATGGTGTTCCATTAAAGTGCTTTCATTGTGATAGGAATTTAGAAGAATAGAGAGTGTTAATGCCCATTTATGCTAGGCCTATTTTTGCTTTTTTGTGTACATACTCATAATTTCGAATTTAAAATACATTTTGTCTTTTCTTATAGTCGGGTAGTCAAAGAATCTTTTCTGTTGCAATTTGTTCCCGGTCAAATCTTCCCTTCCTGGACTATAAATATGGTGTTCCATTAAAGTGCTTTCATTGTGATAGGAATTTAGATGAATAGAGAGTGTTAATGCCCATTTATGCTAGGCCTATTTTTGCTTTTTTCTGTATATACTCATAATTTCGAATTTAAAATACATTTTGTCTTTTCTTATAGTCGGGTAGTCAAAGAATCTTTTCTCTTGCAATTTGTTCCCTGTCAAATTGTTCCCTTCCTGGACTATAAATATGGTGTTTTTTAAGGTGCTTTCGTTGTGATAGGAATTTAGAAGAATAGAGAGTGTTAATGCCCATTTATGCTAGGCCTATTTTTGCTTTTTTGTGTACATACTCATAATTTCGAATTTAAAATACATTTTGTCTTATCTTATAGTCGGGTAGTCAAAGAATCTTTTCTGTTGCAATTTGTTCCCGGTCAAATCTTCCCTTCCTGGACTATAAATATGGTGTTCCATTAAAGTGCTTTCATTGTGATAGGAATTTAGATGAATAGAGAGTGTTAATGCCCATTTATGCTAGGCCTATTTTTGCTTTTTTCTGTATATACTCATAATTTCGAATTTAAAATACATTTTGTCTTTTCTTATAGTCGGGTAGTCAAAGAATCTTTTCTCTTGCAATTTGTTCCCGGTCAAATCGTTCCCTTCCTGGACTATAAATATGGTGTTCCATTAAAGTGCTTTCATTGTGATAGGAATTTAGAAGAATAGAGAGTGTTAATGCCCATTTATGCTAGGCCTATTTTTGCTTTTTTGTGTACATACTCATAACTTCGAATTTAAAATACATTTTGTCTTATCTTATAGTCGGGTAGTCAAATAATCTTTTCTCTTGCAATTTGTTCCCGGTCAAATCGTTCCCTTCCTGGACTATAAATATGGTGTTCCATTAAAGTGCTTTCATTGTGATAGGAATTTAGAAGAATAGAGAGTGTTAATGCCCATTTATGCTAGGCCTATTTTTGCTTTTTTGTGTACATACTCATAATTTCGAATTTAAAATACATTTTGTCTTTTCTTATAGTCGGGTAGTCAAAGAATCTTTTCTCTTGCAATTTGTTCCCGGTCAAATCGTTCCCTTCCTGGACTATAAATATGGTGTTCCATTAAAGTGCTTTCATTGTGATAGGAATTTAGAAGAATAGAGAGTGTTAATGCCCATTTATGCTAGGCCTATTTTTGCTTTTTTGTGTACATACTCATAATTTCGAATTTAAAATATATTTTGTCTTTTCTTATAGTCGGGTAGTCAAAGAATCTTTTCTCTTGCAATTTGTTCCCTGTCAAATTGTTCCCTTCCTGGACTATAAATATGGTGTTTTTTAAAGTGCTTTCGTTGTGATAGGAATTTAGAAGAATAGAGAGTGTTAATGCCCATTTATGCTAGGCCTATTTTTGCTTTTTTGTGTACATACTCATAATTTCGAATTTAAAATACATTTTGTCTTATCTTATAGTCGGGTAGTCAAAGAATCTTTTCTCTTGCAATTTGTTCCCGGTCAAATCGTTCCCTTCCTGGACTATAAATATGGTGTTCCATTAAAGTGCTTTCATTGTGATAGGAATTTAGAAGAATAGAGAGTGTTAATGCCCATTTATGCTAGGCCTATTTTTGCTTTTTTGTGTACATACTCATAATTTCGAATTTAAAATACATTTTGTCTTTTCTTATAGTCTGGTAGTCAAAGAATCTTTTCTCTTGCAATTTGTTCCCGGTCAAATCGTTCCCTTCCTGGACTATAAATATGGTGTTCCATTAAAGTGCTTTCATTGTGATAGGAATTTAGAAGAATAGAGAGTGTTAATGCCCATTTATGCTAGGCCTATTTTTGCTTTTTTGTGTACATACTCATAATTTCGAATTTAAAATACATTTTGTCTTTTCTTATAGTCGGGTAGTCAAAGAATCTTTTCTCTTGCAATTTGTTCCCTGTCAAATTGTTCCCTTCCTGGACTATAAATATGGTGTTTTTTAAAGTGCTTTCATTGTGATAGGAATTTAGAAGAATAGAGAGTGTTAATGCCCATTTATGCTAGGCCTATTTTTGCTTTTTTGTGTACATACTCATAATTTCGAATTTAAAATACATTTTGTCTTTTCTTATAGTCGGGTAGTCAAAGAATATTTTCTCTTGCAATTTGTTCCCGGTCAAATCGTTCCCTTCCTGGACTATAAATATGGTGTTCCATTAAAGTGCTTTCATTGTGATAGGAATTTAGAAGAATAGGGAGTGTTAATGCCCATTTATGCTAGGTCTATTTTTGCTTTTTTGTGTACATACTCATAATTTCGAATTTAAAATACATTTTGTTTTATCTTATAGTCGGGTAGTCAAAGAATCTTTTCTCTTGCAATTTGTTCCTGGTCAAATTGTTCCCTTCCTGGACTATAAATATGGTGTTCCATTAAAGTGCTTTCATTGTGATAGGAATTTAGAAGAATAGAGAGTGTTAATGCCCATTTATGCTAGGCCTATTTTTGCTTTTTTGTGTACATACTCATAATTTCGAATTTAAAATACATTTTGTTTTATCTTATAGTCGGGTAGTCAAAGAATCTTTTCTCTTGCAATTTGTTCCCGGTCAAATCGTTCCCTTCCTGGACTATAAATATGGTGTTCCATTAAAGTGCTTTCATTGTGATAGGAATTTAGAAGAATAGAGAGTGTTAATGCCCATTTATGCTAGGCCTATTTTTGCTTTTTTGTGTACATACTCATAACTTCGAATTTAAAATACATTTTGTCTTATCTTATAGTGGGGTAGTCAAATAATCTTTTCTCTTGCAATTTGTTCCCGGTCAAATCGTTCCCTTCCTGGACTATAAATATGGTGTTCCATTAAAGTGCTTTCATTGTGATAGGAATTTAGAAGAATAGAGAGTGTTAATGCCCATTTATGCTAGGCCTATTTTTGCTTTTTTGTGTACATACTCATAATTTCGAATTTAAAATACATTTTGTCTTTTCTTATAGTCGGGTAGTCAAAGAATCCTTTCTCTTGCAATTTGTTCCCGGTCAAATCGTTCCCTTCCTGGACTATAAATATGGTGTTCCATTAAAGTGCTTTCATTGTGATAGGAATTTAGAAGAATAGAGAGTGTTAATGCCCATTTATGCTAGGCCTATTTTTGCTTTTTTGTGTACATACTCATAATTTCGAATTTAAAATACATTTTGTCTTTTCTTATAGTCGGGTAGTCAAAGAATCTTTTCTCTTGCAATTTGTTCCCTGTCAAATTGTTCCCTTCCTGGACTATAAATATGGTGTTTTTTAAAGTGCTTTCGTTGTGATAGGAATTTAGAAGAATAGAGAGTGTTAATGCCCATTTATGCTAGGCCTATTTTTGCTGTTTTGTGTACATACTCATAATTTCGAATTTAAAATACATTTTGTCTTATCTTATAGTCGGGTAGTCAAAGAATCTTTTCTCTTGCAATTTGTTCCCGGTCAAATCGTTCCCTTCCTGGACTATAAATATGGTGTTCCATTAAAGTGCTTTCATTGTGATAGGAATTTAGAAGAATAGAGAGTGTTAATGCCCATTTATGCTAGGCCTATTTTTGCTTTTTTGTGTACATACTCATAATTTCGAATTTAAAATACATTTTGTCTTTTCTTATAGTCGGGTAGTCAAAGAATCTTTTCTCTTGCAATTTGTTCCCGGTCAAATTGTTCCCTTCCTGGACTATAAATATGGTGTTCCATTAAAGTGCTTTCATTGTGATAGGAATTTAAAAGAATCGAGAGTGTTAATGCCCATTTATGCTAGGCCTATTTTTGCTTTTTTGTGTACATACTCATAATTTCGAATTTAAAATACATTTTGTCTTTTCTTATAGTCGGGTAGTCAAAGAATCTTTTCTCTTGCAATTTGTTCCCTGTCAAATTGTTCCCTTCCTGGACTATAAATATGGTGTTTTTTAAAGTGCTTTCATTGTGATAGGAATTTAGAAGAATAGAGAGTGTTAATGCCCATTTATGCTAGGCCTATTTTTGCTTTTTTGTGTACATACTCATAATTTCGAATTTAAAATACATTTTGTCTTTTCTTATAGTCGGGTAGTCAAAGAATATTTTCTCTTGCAATTTGTTCCCGGTCAAAACGTTCCCTTCCTGGACTATAAATATGGTGTTCCATTAAAGTGCTTTCATTGTGATAGGAATTTAGAAGAATAGGGAGTGTTAATGCCCATTTATGCTAGGCCTATTTTTGCTTTTTTGTGTACATACTCATAATTTCGAATTTAAAATACATTTTGTTTTATCTTATAGTCGGGTAGTCAAAGAATCTTTTCTCTTGCAATTTGTTCCTGGTCAAATCGTTCCCTTCCTGGACTATAAATATGGTGTTCCATTAAAGTGCTTTCATTGTGATAGGAATTTAGAAGAATAGAGAGTGTTAATGCCCATTTATGCTAGGCCTATTTTTGCTTTTTTGTGTACATACTCATAATTTCGAATTTAAAATACATTTTGTTTTATCTTATAGTCGGGTAGTCGAAGAATCTTTTCTCTTGCAATTTGTTCCCGGTCAAATCGTTCCCTTCCTGGACTATAAATATGGTGTTCCATTAAAGTGCTTTCATTGTGATAGGAATTTAGAAGAATAGAGAGTGTTAATGCCCATTTATGCTAGGCCTATTTTTGCTTTTTTGTGTACATACTCATAATTTCGAATTTAAAATACATTTTGTCTTTTCTTATAGTCGGGTAGTCAAAGAATCTTTTCTCTTGCAATTTGTTCCCGGTCAAATCGTTCCCTTCCTGGACTATAAATATGGTGTTCCATTAAAGTGCTTTCATTGTGATAGGAATTTAGAAGAATAGAGAGTGTTAATGCCCATTTATGCTAGGCCTATTTTTGCTTTTTTGTGTACATACTCATAATTTCGAATTTAAAATACATTTTGTCTTTTCTTATAGTCGGGTAGTCAAAGAATCTTTTCTCTTGCAATTTGTTCCCTGTCAAATTGTTCCCTTCCAGGACTATAAATATGGTGTTTTTTAAAGTGCTTTCATTGTGATAGGAATTTAGAAGAATAGAGAGTGTTAATGCCCATTTATGCTAGGCCTATTTTTGCTTTTTTGTGTACATACTCATAATTTCGAATTTAAAATACATTTTGTCTTATCTTATAGTCGGGTAGTCAAAGAATCTTTTCTCTTGCAATTTGTTCCCGGTCAAATCGTTCCCTTCCTGGACTATAAATATGGTGTTCCGTTAAAGTGCTTTCATTGTGATAGGAATTTAGAAGAATAGAGAGTGTTAATGCCCATTTATGCTAGGCCTATTTTTGCTTTTTTGTGTACATACTCATAATTTCGAATTTAAAATACATTTTGTCTTTTCTTATAGTCGGGTAGTCAAAGAATCTTTTCTCTTGCAATTTGTTCCCGGTCAAATCGTTCCCTTCCTGGACTATAAATATGGTGTTCCATTAAAGTGCTTTCATTGTGATAGGAATTTAGAAGAATAGAGAGTGTTAATGCCCATTTATGCTAGGCCTATTTTTGCTTTTTTGTGTACATACTCATAATTTCGAATTTAAAATACATTTTGTCTTTTCTTATAGTCGGGTAGTCAAAGAATCTTTTCTCTTGCAATTTGTTCCCTGTCAAATTGTTCCCTTCCTGGACTATAAATATGGTGTTTTTTAAAGTGCTTTCATTGTGATAGGAATTTAGAAGAATAGAGAGTGTTAATGCCCATTTATGCTAGGCCTATTTTTGCTTTTTTGTGTACATACTCATAATTTCGAATTTAAAATACATTTTGTCTTTTCTTATAGTCGGGTAGTCAAAGAATCTTTTCTCTTGCAATTTGTTCCCTGTCAAATTGTTCCCTTCCTGGACTATAAATATGGTGTTTTTTAAAGTGCTTTCATTGTGATAGGAATTTAGAAGAATAGAGAGTGTTAATGCCCATTTATGCTAGGCCTATTTTTGCTTTTTTGTGTACATACTCATAATTTCGAATTTAAAATACATTTTGTCTTTTCTTATAGTCGGGTAGTCAAAGAATATTTTCTCTTG
Source organism: Artemia sinica (assembly GCA_027921565.1). Classification (NCBI taxonomy): domain Eukaryota; kingdom Metazoa; phylum Arthropoda; class Branchiopoda; order Anostraca; family Artemiidae; genus Artemia; species Artemia sinica. The sequence goes on from CM051261.1 coordinate 74,483,018, forward strand.
CAATTTGTTCCCGGTCAAATCGTTCCCTTCCTGGACTATAAATATGGTGTTCCATTACAGTGCTTTCATTGTGATAGGAATTTAGAAGAATAGGGAGTGTTAATGCCCATTTATGCTAGGCCTATTTTTGCTTTTTTGTGTACATACTCATAATTTCGAATTTAAAATACATTTTGTTTTATCTTATAGTCGGGTAGTCAAAGAATCTTTTCTCTTGCAATTTGTTCCTGGTCAAATCGTTCCCTTCCTGGACTATAAATATGGTGTTCCATTAAAGTGCTTTCATTGTGATAGGAATTTAGAAGAATAGAGAGTGTTAATGCCCATTTATGCTAGGCCTATTTTTGCTTTTTTGTGTACATACTCATAATTTCGAATTTAAAATACATTTTGTTTTATCTTATAGTCGGGTAGTCAAAGAATCTTTTCTCTTGCAATTTGTTCCCGGTCAAATCGTTCCCTTCCTGGACTATAAATATGGTGTTCCATTAAAGTGCTTTCATTGTGATAGGAATTTAGAAGAATAGAGAGTGTTAATGCCCATTTATGCTAGGCCTATTTTTTCTTTTTTGTGTACATACTCATAACTTCGAATTTAAAATACATTTTGTCTTATCTTATAGTCGGGTAGTCAAATAATCTTTTCTCTTGCAATTTGTTCCCGGTCAAATCGTTCCCTTCCTGGACTATAAATATGGTGTTCCATTAAAGTGCTTTCATTGTGATAGGAATTTAGAAGAATAGAGAGTGTTAATGCCCATTTATGCTAGGCCTATTTTTGCTTTTTTGTGTACATACTCATAATTTCGAATTTAAAATACATTTTGTCTTTTCTTATAGTCGGGTAGTCAAAGAATCTTTTCTCTTGCAATTTGTTCCCGGTCAAATCGTTCCCTTCCTGGACTATAAATATGGTGTTCCATTAAAGTGCTTTCATTGTGATAGGAATTTAGAAGAATAGAGAGTGTTAATGCCCATTTATGCTAGGCCTATTTTTGCTTTTTTGTGTACATACTCATAATTTCGAATTTAAAATACATTTTGTCTTTTCTTATAGTCGGGTAGTCAAAGAATCTTTTCTCTTGCAATTTGTTCCCTGTCAAATTGTTCCCTTCCTGGACTATAAATATGGTGTTTTTTAAAGTGCTTTCGTTGTGATAGGAATTTAGAAGAATAGAGAGTGTTAATGCCCATTTATGCTAGGCCTATTTTTGCTGTTTTGTGTACATACTCATAATTTCGAATTTAAAATACATTTTGTCTTATCTTATAGTCGGGTAGTCAAAGAATCTTTTCTCTTGCAATTTGTTCCCGGTCAAATCGTTCCCTTCCTGGACTATAAATATGGTGTTCCATTAAAGTGCTTTCATTGTGATAGGAATTTAGAAGAATAGAGAGTGTTAATGCCCATTTATGCTAGGCCTATTTTTGCTTTTTTGTGTACATACTCATAATTTCGAATTTAAAATACATTTTGTCTTTTCTTATAGTCGGGTAGTCAAAGAATCTTTTCTCTTGCAATTTGTTCCCGGTCAAATTGTTCCCTTCCTGGACTATAAATATGGTGTTCCATTAAAGTGCTTTCATTGTGATAGGAATTTAGAAGAATAGAGAGTGTTAATGCCCATTTATGCTAGGCCTATTTTTGCTTTTTTGTGTACATACTCATAATTTCGAATTTAAAATACATTTTGTCTTTTCTTATAGTCGGGTAGTCAAAGAATCTTTTCTCTTGCAATTTGTTCCCTGTCAAATTGTTCCCTTCCTGGACTATAAATATGGTGTTTTTTAAAGTGCTTTCATTGTGATAGGAATTTAGAAGAATAGAGAGTGTTAATGCCCATTTATGCTAGGCCTATTTTTGCTTTTTTGTGTACATACTCATAATTTCGAATTTAAAATACATTTTGTCTTTTCTTATAGTCGGGTAGTCAAAGAATATTTTCTCTTGCAATTTGTTCCCGGTCAAATCGTTCCCTTCCTGGACTATAAATATGGTGTTCCATTAAAGTGCTTTCATTGTGATAGGAATTTAGAAGAATAGGGAGTGTTAATGCCCATTTATGCTAGGCCTATTTTTGCTTTTTTGTGTACATACTCATAATTTCGAATTTAAAATACATTTTATTTTATCTTATAGTCGGGTAGTCAAAGAATCTTTTCTCTTGCAATTTGTTCCTGGTCAAATCGTTCCCTTCCTGGACTATAAATATGGTGTTCCATTAAAGTGCTTTCATTGTGATAGGAATTTAGAAGAATAGAGAGTGTTAATGCCCATTTATGCTAGGCCTATTTTTGCTTTTTTGTGTACATACTCATAATTTCGAATTTAAAATACATTTTGTTTTATCTTATAGTCGGGTAGTCAAAGAATCTTTTCTCTTGCAATTTGTTCCCGGTCAAATCGTTCCCTTCCTGGACTATAAATATGGTGTTCCATTAAAGTGCTTTCATTGTGATAGGAATTTAGAAGAATAGAGAGTGTTAATGCCCATTTATGCTAGGCCTATTTTTGCTTTTTTGTGTACATACTCATAATTTCGAATTTAAAATACATTTTGTCTTTTCTTATAGTCGGGTAGTCAAAGAATCTTTTCTCTTGCAATTTGTTCCCGGTCAAATCGTTCCCTTCCTGGACTATAAATATGGTGTTCCATTAAAGTGCTTTCATTGTGATAGGAATTTAGAAGAATAGAGAGTGTTAATGCCCATTTATGCTAGGCCTATTTTTGCTTTTTTGTGTACATACTCATAATTTCGAATTTAAAATACATTTTGTCTTTTCTTATAGTCGGGTAGTCAAAGAATCTTTTCTCTTGCAATTTGTTCCCGGTCAAATTGTTCCCTTCCTGGACTATAAATATGGTGTTTTTTAAAGTGCTTTCATTGTGATAGGAATTTAGAAGAATAGAGAGTGTTAATGCCCATTTATGCTAGGCCTATTTTTGCTTTTTTGTGTACATACTCATAATTTCGAATTTAAAATACATTTTGTCTTTTCTTATAGTCGGGTAGTCAAAGAATATTTTCTCTTGCAATTTGTTCCCGGTCAAATCGTTCCCTTCCTGGACTATAAATATGGTGTTCCATTAAAGTGCTTTCATTGTGATAGGAATTTAGAAGAATAGAGAGTGTTAATGCCCATTTATGCTAGGCCTATTTTTGCTTTTTTGTGTACATACTCATAATTTCGAATTTAAAATACATTTTGTCTTTTCTTATAGTCGGGTAGTCAAAGAATCTTTTCTCTTGCAATTTGTTCCCGGTCAAATCGTTCCCTTTCTGGACTATAAATATGGTGTTCCATTAAAGTGCTTTCATTGTGATAGGAATTTAGAAGAATAGAGAGTGTTAATGCCCATTTATGCTAGGCCTATTTTTGCTTTTTTGTGTACATACTCATAATTTCGAATTTAAAATGCATTTTGTCTTTTCTTATAGTCGGGTAGTCAAAGAATCTTTTCTCTTGCAATTTGTTCCCGGTCAAATCGTTCCCTTCCTGGACTATAAATATGGTGTTCCATTAAAGTGCTTTCATTGTGATAGGAATTTAGAAGAACAGAGAGTGTTAATGCGCATTTATGCTAGGCCTATTTCTGCTTTTTTGTGTACATACTCATAATTTCGAATTTAAAGTACATTTTGTATTTTCTTATAGTCGGGTAGTCAAAGAATCTTTTCTCTTGCAATTTGTTCCCGGTCAAATCGTTCCCTTCCTGGACTATAAATATGGTGTTCCATTAAAGTGCTTTCATTGTGATAGGAATTTAGAAGAATAGAGAGTGTTAATGCCCATTTATGCTAGGCCTATTTTTGCTTTTTTGTGTATTTACTCATAATTTCGAATTTAAAATACATTTTGTCTTATCTTATAGTCGGGTAGTCAAAGAATCTTTTCTCTTGCAATTTGTTCCCGGTCAAATCTTCCCTTCCTGGACTATAAATATGGTGTTCCATTAAAGTGCTTTCATTGTGATAGGAATTTAGATGAATAGAGAGTGTTAATACCCATTTATGCTAGGCCTATTTTTGCTTTTTTGTGTATATACTCATAATTTCGAATTTAAAATACATTTTGTCTTTTCTTATAGTCGGGTAGTCAAAGAATCTTTTCTCTTGCAATTTGTTCCCGGTCAAATCGTTCCCTTCCTGGACTATAAATATGGTGTTCCATTAAAGTGCTTTCATTGTGATAGGAATTTAGAAGAATAGAGAGTGTTAATGCCCATTTATGCTAGGCCTATTTTTGCTTTTTTGTGTACATACTCATAACTTCGAATTTAAAATACATTTTGTCTTATCTTATAGTCGGGTAGTCAAAGAATCTTTTCTCTTGCAATTTGTTCCCGGTCAAATCGTTCCCTTCCTGGACTATAAATATGGTGTTCCATTAAAGTGCTTTCATTGTGATAGGAATTTAGAAGAATAGAGAGTGTTAATGCCCATTTATGCTAGGCCTATTTTTGCTTTTTTGTGTACATACTCATAATTTCGAATTTAAAATACATTTTGTCTTTTCTTATAGTCGGGTAGTCAAAGAATCTTTTCTCTTGCAATTTGTTCCCGGTCAAATCGTTCCCTTCCTGGACTATAAATATGGTGTTCCCTTAAAGTGCTTTCATTGTGATAGGAATTTAGAAGAATAGAGAGTGTTAATGCCCATTTATGCTAGGCCTATTTTTGCTTTTTTGTGTACATACTCATAATTTCGAATTTAAAATACATTTTGTCTTTTCTTATAGTCGGGTAGTCAAAGAATCTTTTCTCTTGCAATTTGTTCCCTGTCAAATTGTTCCCTTCCTGGACTATAAATATGGTGTTTTTTAAAGTGCTTTCATTGTGATAGGAATTTAGAAGAATAGAGAGTGTTAATGCCCATTTATGCTAGGCCTATTTTTGCTTTTTTGTGTACATACTCATAATTTCGAATTTAAAATACATTTTGTCTTTTCTTATAGTCGGGTAGTCAAAGAATATTTTCTCTTGCAATTTGTTCCCGGTCAAATCGTTCCCTTCCTGGACTATAAATATGGTGTTCCATTAAAGTGCTTTCATTGTGATAGGAATTTAGAAGAATAGAGAGTGTTAATGCCCATTTATGCTAGGCCTATTTTTGCTTTTTTGTGTACATACTCATAATTTCGAATTTAAAATACATTTTGTCTTTTCTTATAGTCGGGTAGTCAAAGAATCTTTTCTCTTGCAATTTGTTCCCGGTCAAATCGTTCCCTTCCTGGATTATAAATATGGTGTTCCATTAAAGTGCTTTCATTGTGATAGGAATTTAGAAGAATAGAGAGTGTTAATGCCCATTTATGCTAGGCCTATTTTTGCTTTTTTGTGTACATACTCATAATTTCGAATTTAAAATGCATTTTGTCTTTTCTTATAGTCGGGTAGTCAAAGAATCTTTTCTCTTGCAATTTGTTCCCGGTCAAATCGTTCCCTTCCTGGACTATAAATATGGTTTTCCATTAAAGTGCTTTCATTGTGATAGGAATTTAGAAGAATAGAGAGTGTTAATGCGCATTTATGCTAGGCCTATTTTTGCGTTTTTGTGTACATACTCATAATTTCGAATTTAAAGTACATTTTGTCTTTTCTTATAGTCGGGTAGTCAAAGAATCTTTTCTCTTGCAATTTGTTCCTGGTCAAATCGTTCCCTTCCTGGACTATAAATATGGTGTTCCATTAAAGTGCTTTCATTGTGATAGGAATTTAGAAGAATAGAGAGTGTTAATGCCCATTTATGCTAGGCCTATTTTTGCTTTTTTGTGTACATACTCATAATTTCGAATTTAAAATACATTTTGTCTTATCTTATAGTCGGGTAGTCAAAGAATCTTTTCTCTTGCAATTTGTTCCTGGTCAAATCGTTCCCTTCCTGGACTATATATATGGTGTTCCATTAAAGTGCTTTCATTGTGATAGGAATTTAGAAGAATAGAGAGTGTTAATGCCCATTTATGCTAGGCCTATTTTTGCTTTTTTGTGTACATACTCATAATTTCGAATTTAAAATACATTTTGTCTTATCTTATAGTCGGGTAGTCAAAGAATCTTTTCTCTTGCAATTTGTTCCTGGTCAAATCGTTCCCTTCCTGGACTATAAATATGGTGTTCCATTAAAGTGCTTTCATTGTGATAGGAATTTAGAAGAATAGAGAGTGTTAATGCCCATTTATGCTAGGCCTATTTTTGCTTTTTTGTATACATACTCATAATTTCGAATTTAAAATACATTTTGTATTTTCTTATAGTCGGGTATTCAAAGAATCATTTCTCTTGCAATTTGTTCCTGGTCAAATCGTTCCCTTCCTGGACTATAAATATGGTGTTCCATTAAAGTGCTTTCATTGTGATAGGAATTTAGAAGAATAGAGAGTGTTAATGCCCATTTATGCTAGGCCTATTTTTGCTTTTTTGTGTACATACTCATAATTTCGAATTTAAAATACATTTTGTCTTTTCTTATAGTCGGGTAGTCAAAGAATCTTTTCTCTTGCAATTTGTTCCTGGTCAACTCGTTCCCATCCTGGACTATAAATATGGTGTTCCATTAAAGTGCTTTCATTGTGATAGGAATTTAGAAGAATAGGGAGTGTTAATGCCCATTTATGCTAGGCCTATTTTTGCTTTTTTGTGTACATACTCATAATTTCGAATTTAAAATACATTTTGTCTTATCTTATAGTCGGGTAGTCAAAGAATCTTTTCTCTTGCAATTTGTTCCTGGTCAACTCGTTCCCATCCTGGACTATAAATATGGTGTTCCATTAAAGTGCTTTCATTGTGATAGGAATTTAGAAGAATAGAGAGTGTTAATGCCCATTTATGCTAGGCCTATTTTTGCTTTTTTGTGTACATACTCATAATTTCGAATTTAAAATACATTTTGTCTTTTCTTATAGTCGGGTAGTCAAAGAATATTTTCTGTTGCAATTTGTTCCCGGTCAAATCGTTCCCTTCCTGGACTATAAATATGGTGTTCCATTAAAGTGCTTTCATTGTGATAGGAATTTAGAAGAATAGAGAGTGTTAATGCCCATTTATGCTAGGCCTATTTTTGCTTTTTTGTGTATTTACTCATAATTTCGAATTTAAAATACATTTTGTCTTATCTTATAGTCGGGTAGTCAAAGAATCTTTTCTCTTGCAATTTGTTCCCGGTCAAATCGTTCCCTTCCTGGACTATAAATATGGTGTTCCATTAAAGTGCTTTCATTGTGATCGGAATTTAGATGAATAGAGAGTGTTAATGCCCATTTATGCTAGGCCTATTTTTGCTTTTTTGTGTATATACTCATAATTTAGACTTTAAAATACATTTTGTCTTTTCTTATAGTCGGGTAGTCAAAGAATCTTTTCTCTTGCAATTTGTTCCCGGTCAAATCGTTCCCTTCCTGGACTATAAATATGGTGTTCCATTAAAGTGCTTTCATTGTGATAGGAATTTAGAAGAATAGAGAGTGTTAATGCCCATTTATGCTAGGCCTATTTTTGCTTTTTTGTGTACATACTCATAATTTCGAATTTAAAATACATTTTGTCTTATCTTATAGTCGGGTAGTCAAAGAATCTTTTCTCTTGCAATTTGTTCCCGGTCAAATCGTTCCCTTCCTGGACTATAAATATGGTGTTCCATTAAAGTGCTTTCATTGTGATAGGAATTTAGAAGAATAGAGAGTGTTAATGCCCATTTATGCTAGGCCTATTTTTGCTTTTTTGTGTACATACTCATAATTTCGAATTTAAAATACATTTTGTCTTTTCTTATAGTCGGGTAGTCAAAGAATCTTTTCTCTTGCAATTTGTTCCCGGTCAAATCGTTCCCTTCCTGGACTATAAATATGGTGTTCCATTAAAGTGCTTTCATTGTGATAGGAATTTAGAAGAATAGAGAGTGTTAATGCCCATTTATGCTAGGCCTATTTTTGCTTTTTTGTGTACATACTCATAATTTCGAATTTAAAATACATTTTGTCTTTTCTTATAGTCGGGTAGTCAAAGAATCTTTTCTCTTGCAATTTGTTCCCGGTCAAATCGTTCCCTTCCTGGACTATAAATATGGTGTTCCATTAAAGTGCTTTCATTGTGATAGGAATTTAGAAGAATAGAGAGTGTTAATGCCCATTTATGCTAGGCCTATTTTTGCTTTTTTGTGTACGTACTCATAATTTCGAATTTAAAATACATTTTGTCTTATCTTATAGTCGGGTAGTCAAAGAATCTTTTCTCTTGCAATTTGTTCCTGGTCAAATCGTTCCCTTCCTGGACTATAAATATGGTGTTCCATTAAAGTTCTTTCATTGTGATAGGAATTTAGAAGAATAGAGAGTGTTAATGCCCATTTATGCTAGGCCTATTTTTGCTTTTTTGTGTACATACTCATAATTTCGAATTTAAAATACATTTTGTCTTTTCTTATAGTCGGGTAGTCAAAGAATCTTTTCTCTTGCAATTTGTTCCTGGTCAAATCGTTCCCTTCCTGGACTATAAAAATGGTGTTCCATTAAAGTGCTTTCATTGTGATAGGAATTTAGAAGAATAGAGAGTGTTAATGCCCATTTATGCTAGGCCTATTTTTGCTTTTTTGTGTACATACTCATACTTTCGAATTTAAAATACATTTTGTCTTTTTTTATAGTCGGGTAGTCAAAGAATCTTTTCTCTTGCAATTTGTTCCTGGTCAAATCGTTCCCTTCCTGGATTATAAATATGGTGTTCCATTAAAGTGCTTTCATTGTGATAGAATTTTGAAGAATAGAGAGTGTTAATGCCCATTTATGCTAGGCCTATTTTCGCTTTTTTGTGTACATACTCATAATTTCGAATTTAAAATACATTTTGTCTTATCTTATAGTCGGGTAGTCAAAGAATCTTTTCTCTTGCAATTTGTTCCCGGTCAAATCGTTCCCTTCCTGGACTATAAATATGGTGTTCCATTAAAGTGCTTTCATTGTGATAGGAATTTAGAAGAATAGAGAGTGTTAATGCCCATTTATGCTAGGCCTATTTTTGCTTTTTTGTGTACATACTCATAATTTCGAATTTAAAATACATTTTGTCTTATCTTATAGTCGGGTAGTCAAAGAATCTTTTCTCTTGCAATTTGTTCCCGGTCAAATCGTTCCCTTCCTGGACTATAAATATGGTGTTCCATTAAAGTGCTTTCATTGTGATAGGAATTTAGAAGGATAGAGAGTGTTAATGCCCATTTATGCTAGGCCTATTTTTGCTTTTTTGTGTACATACTCATAATTTCGAATTTAAAATGCATTTTGTCTTATCTTATAGTCGGGTAGTCAAAGAATCTTTTCTCTTGCAATTTGTTCCTGGTCAAATCGTTCCCTTCCTGGACTATAAATATGGTGTCCCATTAAAGTGCTTTCATTGTGATAGGAATTTACAAGAATAGAGAGTGTTAATGCCCATTTATGCTAGGCCTATTTTTGCTTTTTTGTGTACATACTCATAATTTCGAATTTAAAATACATTTTGTCTTATCTTATAGTCGGGTAGTCAAAGAATCTTTTCTCTTGCAATTTGTTCCCGGTCAAATCGTTCCCTTCCTGGACTATAAATATGGTGTTCCATTAAAGTGCTTTCATTGTGATAGGAATTTAGAAGAATAGAGAGTGTTAATGCCCATTTATGCTAGGCCTATTGTTGCTTTTTTGTGTACATACTCATAAGTTCGAATTTAAAATACACTTTGTCTTATCTTATAGTCGGGTAGTCAAAGAATCTTTTCTCTTGCAATTTGTTCCTGGTCAAATCGTTCCCTTCCTGGACTATAAATATGGTGTTCCATTAAAGTGCTTTCATTGTGATAGGAATTTGGAAGAATAGAGAGTGTTAATGCCCATTTATGCTAGGCCTATTTTTGCTTTTTTGTGTACATACTCATAATTTCGAATTTAAAATACATTTTGTCTTATCTTATAGTCGGGTAGTCAAAGAATCTTTTCTCTTGCAATTTGTTCCTGGTCAAATCGTTCCCTTCCTGGACTATAAATATGGTGTTCCATTAAAGTGCTTTCATTGTGATAGGAATTTAGAAGAATAGAGAGTGTTAATGCCCATTTATGCTAGGCCTATTTTTGCGTTTTTGTGTACATACTCATAATTTCGAATTTAAAATACATTTTGTCTTATCTTATAGTCGGGTAGTCAAAGAATCTTTTCTCTTGCAATTTGTTCCCGGTCAAATCGTTCCCTTCCTGGACTATAAATATGGTGTTCCATTAAAGTGCTTTCATTGTGATAGGAATTTAGAAGAATAGAGAGTGTTAATGCCCATTTATGCTAGGCCTTAATTTTGCTTTTTTGTGTACATACTCATAATTTCGAATTTAAAATACATTTTGTCTTATCTTATAGTCGGGTAGTCAAAGAATCTTTTCTCTTGCAATTTGTTCCTGGTCAAATCGTTCCCTTCCTGGACTATAAATATGGTGTTCCATTAAAGTGCTTTCATTGTGATAGGAATTTAGAAGAATAGAGAGTTTTAATGCCCATTTATGCTAGGCCTATTTTTGCTTTTTTGTGTTCATACTCATAAGTTCGAATTTAAAATACACTTTGTCTTATCTTATAGTCGGATAGTCAAAGAATCTTTTCTCTTGCAATTTGTTCCCGGTCAAATCGTTCCCTTCCTGGACTATAAATATGGTGTTCCATTAAAGTGCTTTCATTGTGATAGGAATTTAGAAGAATAGAGAGTGTTAATGCCCATTTATTCTAGGCCTATTTTTGCTTTTTTGTGTACATACTCATAATTTCGAATTTAAAATACACTTTGTCTTTTCTTATAGTCAGGGCTGTTTCCGGGACTTTGGCTTGAGGGTGAGCTGAGGTGGGGGCGTGGCGGATCCAGGGGAGCCCCCCCCCCTAACATAGTCTAAAGTAGTGTAATTTACTTCATTAACGCAGTTTGCGTTAATTAAACTTGCTCCTAACGCAAGTTTATTGGATCAACCTATTTTGCCCCCCCCCCTAAGCAATCCTGGATCTGCCCTTGGGTGGGGGGATTGGAAAATTTTTAAAAAGGCAAAAAAAATTTGTATGTATGCATTTTGTTACGTTTTTCCAAGCCGGAGAAACATTTCGGGGGGATTTCAAACCTTCTGCCCTCCTGGATATGGATTTGTTTATAGTGTCATGTAAATTAGCGCTTAAACAATTCAAACAAATAGATTTAATTTTCACTGTCCTTAGTCCTTTACTTGCTGAATGATGATATTTCCTTATGTTTGTAGGATTATGCAAACCTTGCCAGGCTTCTGATAATGATTTTAATTGAAAAATACCTGTGATGGGTTATGCATCTAAATTAAATTCACAAATTTATACAGTCTGTCTTCTCCCAACGGTAATAAATTTCACAAACAGTAGCTGGGAAATTAGAATGTAAATAGCCAGGTTGAACAAACAAGATAAATCTCTTGAAAAGATGTAAAATCTACACTTCTGCCCCGTATATGGATAATTTTACTGAATAAACCCCAACTTCAGTAATGAGGGATGATTTCAATTTCTGATTATATTCTACCTGATTATGTATATGTTTTTTTTCTGATGCCATATCTTTTCAGACGCCACCCTTTGTCTTAAGGTACCAAGGACAGTAGCAATCAAATTCACACCAAACAATTATATTTGATTGCTAAGTGAAATTTGATATATCCGATTATCAGATATATTTGATTGTTTGAATTAGGTGAAAATTCATACAACCATATAATTTTAGTTAATTAAGAAAAGTTGGAAATATAATTTTTAATACAAAAGACCTCCATATATGAATAAATATTAAACAGTTCATATTATTCACCCAAAAGTAAAGTAAACAAATCACTAGATGCCATTTATTATGCTCTTTCTGAATATAATAATCGCTTTTTTTCAAATTCAATTTTAAGCCCTTTTAGGACCCTTGAAAATAATAATTTCGTTCTATATTTTTTTTGATATAAAAAAGGGTTATAATTTTGTTTCAAACTTACTATTTAATATAAATCCATTTTTTAAAAGTTGTATAATTCACAAAAATTGATTTATCAAAAATTAAGTTGAATAAAAATAAATTATAAACAAATCCGCCATGTTTTCTTCTTATTCTGTCAGGCCGCTTAAAAACGGTTGTTTCGCCTACATGTCAAATATGTCAAAGCCGACAGAAGAAACATGGCGGATAGAAAAATTGTTTTGAGTTTGTTATCCAACTTAATTGTGACAAATCAATGCTTGCAGATTATTTGACTTTAACAAAATGGATTTTATAAAGAAATAGTAAGTTTGAAACCAGTGTTTTAACCTTTTTTATAACCAAAAACTATAGAAAAAATTATAATTTTCAAGGGTTCAAAAAAGTTTTAAAAGTGAATTGACGAGAAAAGCGATTATTATATTCAGAAAGAGCATAAGAAATAGCATCCAGTGGTATGTCCACTTTATTTGTAGGTCAATAATATGACTTGACTTGTATCCCATCCAGCCTTTGTGGCTGTATTGGGGCTTCTTCTCTTCTCGCTAGTCGTTGAATATGGCGACGATATTCGGTTCTATCTGGTGCTAGACTCAGGAGTTAGGGGAAGTTCTTGCCATTGAAGTTGTCGTACCATCTCTTGCGGGGTCGGCCACGAGGTCGTATGCCATGTACTCGTCCTTCACATGTGATTGTTGGGAGTTGATTTGATGACGTTCATTGGATAAATAGATAGATGGGTAGATAATTGTATTAAAGCCAAATATACGACCATGAACACAACAAGAGCAAAAACATAATAAACTTACATCGGTGATCATCATAAAAAGCACAAATATAATAACTTGCATCATCCATCATCAACAAATACTTAAATGAAACATACACTTAAAATCAAGTTTTTTTTCGACTGAAAGCAAGGAACAGCAATAAAACTTAAAACTAGCAGACATTAATCTATATATGTAGGAGAGAGATGCTGCCCCTTCGTCGGCCCTCTCTCTTATTCACTCAAAAGTAAAGTAAACAAATCACTAGATGCAATTTATTGTGCTCTTTCTGAATATAATAATCGCTTTTTATCAAATTCAATTTTAAGCCCTTTTAGGACCCTTGAAAATAATAATTTCTTTCTATATTTTTTTGATGTGAAAAGCGTTATAATTTTGTTTCAAACTTACTATTTAATATAAATCCATTTTTTAAAAGTTTTATAATTCACAAAAATTGATTTATCAAGATTAAGTTGAATAAAAAATAAATTATAAACAAATCCGCCATGTTTTCTTCTTATTCTGTCAGGCCGCTTAAAAACGGTCGTTTCGCCTACATGTCAAATATGTCAAAGCCGACAGAAGAAACATGGCGGATGGAAAAATTGTTTTGAGTTTGTTATCCAACTTAATTGTGACAAATCAATGCTTGCAGATTATTTGACTTTAACAAAATGGATTTTAGAAAGAAATAGTAAGTTTGAAACCAGTGTTTTAACCTTTTTTATAACCAAAAACTATAGAAAAAATTATAATTTTCAAGGGTTCAAAAAAGTTTTAAAAGTGAATTGACGAGAAAAGCGATTATTATATTCAGAAAGAGCAAAAGAAATAGCATCCAGTGGTATATCCACTTTATTTGTAGGTCAATAATATGACTTGACTTGCATCCCATCCTGCCTTTGTGGCTGTATTGGAGCTTCTTCTCTTCTCGCTAGTCGTTGAATATGGCGACGATATTCGGTTCTATCTGGTGCTAGACTCAGGAGTTAGGGGAAGTTCTTGCCATTGAAGTTGTCGTACCATCTCTTGCGGGGTCGGCCACGAGGTCGTATGCCATGTACCCGTCCTTCACATGTGATTTTTGGGAGTCGATTTGATGACGTTCATTGGATAGATTGATAGATGGGTAGATAATTGTATTAAAGCCAAATATACGGCCATGAACACAAAAAGAGCAAAAACATAATAAACTTACATCGTTGATCATCATAAAAAGCACAAATATAATAAACTTGCATCATCCATCATCAACGCATACTTAAATGAAACATACACTTAAAATCAAGCTTTTTTTTCGACTGAAAGCAAGGAACAGCAATAAAACTTAAAACTAGCAGACATTAATCTATATATGTAGGAGAGAGATGCTGCCCCTTCGTCTGCCCTCTCTCTTTTATCCTAAAATTTGACTTTTTGTCATAATTCTTTAAGAAATACTGCCCAAATACAAGAGCCGTTGAATTCTAATAAGAAGTGTTTAGCGAGAATTTTAAGACATTCTTGCTATTGGCTGAAAAAATTGCGTTTTTTAAATTTAATTTGGTCTAAACACTATAGTAACAAAAGAGAAATGCAATGCAATTCCTCATTCAATACTCTTTGCAAATATATTCATCACTACCGCTTGATTATAAAAGAACAATAAATAAGAATTATATTCCAAGTGACGTCACCTTGGCTCGTAATTTTACCCACTTAAGAATTAACTTGGAATTAGAAACCCCTCATTTTAAATTTCTACATTTTATTTTCTTAAACTTGATATAAATTGAAAATAAGTAAGCTTTACTCGTTTTATTTAACAAAATTTCCAGATACCTTGCAATTCTACAAATAAACTGAGGCGACGTACTGTTGAAGACACTTGGAAGTATCAACTCAATTTTTCCAAATATCCCTTGCCTTATCGTAGAGAGCCCCTGACATTGCTCAAGCAATGCATTAAATAATCCTCTTTAACTCTGCAAAGCGTGCAAGCATATTATATCTGTATTCATTGGGACATCTTTGTTTAGAATATCTTTTAGATCTTGCGTTAATTGGATATGACCGAGCCAGTTGAGTTGCTGACTTCTAATCCGGTCCATGATAGTTTATGAGCAGTAAAAGAGTTTATGGAGGTATTCATTGGAAACTCGGTCAATGTAGATGATCTCTCTCTGCGGCGGAGACATTTGTTTCAAATGCGGAGATTCGACGTTCTCATCAGTTTTAATCACTGTATATAAATAATATAATATTTACTCAGTGGCTTTAATTTATTTGTTTATAAGTGGCTTTAATTTATTTATTTACAAGTGGCTTTACTTATATACAGTGGCTTTAATTGACCAAGTTTCACTTGCATATATAACAATGGGGATTATGAGAAAGCTACAGAGTCGGACCAGTGATTTTGATAGTAATTTGCTTTTCCAAATTCATGATAGGCTCTTGAAACTGCTGGTTGCAAGGCCCAGTCTACACATAATCGATTTCTAGCAATATAAAGAAGAAAAAAACATACACAAAAAACAAATTACATCACATTACAAATAATCGAACAAATTACAAAGACGAGAAACAAAAACTCAATTATGCACTGCACTGCAGGTACGTAAGAAATTTTACTTTTTAAACTCCCAAGTACTGAAGAATATTACAGACGGTAAATATTGCCTATTTTCAACCGGGGACATAATTTTCATATAGTCATAAGGCCCTTGCAACCAGCCGTAACAACCAGATCCAAGATAATGCTGGATTTTCAATGTATTTTATGCTACTAAGAAAGTAGAAATCAGAGAGAGAACAGTTTGAATATATCTTTTTCAAAAAGCTTATATTTGACAAGACATACTATCAAAAAATTAGTGGTTTGTTTACACTACTGGAAGTTGATAGTGCAGTTGGCAGCAGCAATGATGCAAAGACGAGAGCACCAAATGTAGCAATAGAAATTACAAGAGGATTTCGACAAAGCCTTGAATGAAATTGCGAGATCTGTGATACTATTGAGCAAATTCAAATTGGAAGAACAGTTATGTATATCAGAGAAACTAAAAATAATGAATACACATAGATTTCAAGCTGTTTTAAATGAAATAGAGAAGTATATTGAGGAAGATAACATGAATCAATATGTGAAAAATGAGTGATATATTTTATTGTAATTATGAAATAAAAATTCAAGCGTCAGCTGTGAGAGTGTCAGGATTAAAAATGGATGGATTTATGAAGCATAAAATTATGCGGAATCTTTTGATTTCGGAAAAAATGTTTGAATCTAAATAATTATTTTCAAAATTTATCAGTACAAGAGCAAATATGCTCTCAAAGAATGTTTGACGATATCATGAAAGATGAATCTCCAACTTTTAACTATTGTATGATGCTTATGGGTCGTGGCCCAAGCGCATTTATTCAATTAATTGACATCAATTTATTGACGATTTAGAAAATCCTGTCCAAACAGATTTGGATGATTTCAAGTGTGATGCTACTCGATTACTCCTCCTCTTTATTTAGAATTAGAAAAGAAAATTCCCTTTATCTATCGTAAGTCAGTTTCTTTTTGGCAGTGAGAGAGTGAACAGTGAAAAAATGTTCTGTACATGTCCATTATACATGTATGCATTGGGCAGCTGTTCATCCTGTGAGAATTGTACAATTGTTGACGAGTATTATGAAAAGCGTAGATTATGCAATCCAAGTAAATTGCACATAGGATAATCAGTACAAATTAATGCCTGTAATTCCTGTATTGAAGAGATTTGTGAATCTCACACTAGAGAATTCCTATGCTCCAATTGTCACTATGATAAATGTGATCAGTGGGGGAATACCTATCCTGGTATGACTGGAAAGAACCCTAAACGAGATTTTAGTTTATTTCTAAGAGACTGGTATCGTCGTGGTTTTAAATTGTTTTAGGAGGAAGACTGGCCTACGCTCTAACTGTCGGAGTAACAAAAGAATTTTGTTTCTAACAGCGTTATCACTGTGAAGACAATGGCTACTATGATTATAAGCTAACTGATTTTTATTTGGCTGTTACAGAAAGTGATTCTTCATTTAAAAACACTGTATGGGATATTGCTTCTAATTCACTAATTGAAAAACGTACATTTTAAAATATGAATGAAATAGTATCATTGGATTCACAAAGACAGTTGGAGTTGAAAATTAGAGTGAAGTTACATTGTACTGTAGAAAATGTGACCCTGGCTTTGTACATCAAAATGAATACACAGTGACTTCAGATGATCTGCCGCCATTAGTTGTTCTTGACAGCTACCTATACGTAGAAGAAGAAATGAAAAGAGGAGAAAAAATCCATTTTTATTTATATACATTTTTATTAATTAATAAATTTATAAATAATTTTCGGATATTTTATTTCTAGGTCACTGAAATCAAAATTATACAGGTATGAAAGCTTTTTCTTCACTAAAACGTCATTCAGGAGAGGGTTGTCTACGTAAGTGTTGAAAAATTCATTGTAAGAACAGCCAAGATATAGGAAAACGAAACATTAATAGTGCATGAAAACCACAACTTTTGCTCGTTAAATCCTGCATTCTCTTCCGGTTTTGAATACTATTATTCCCGCTTCTTTCAGAAAAGTTGCTGATGTGCAGCGTATAGAATGCATATGGTAGACCAAAAGGATCAAAAATTTTTATATTCTTTGCTATTTGAAAGATGCATAGCCAATGAATCTGCTTTACAACCGATGGACTGCTTCTAACAATGATTAATAAATAAACTTTTTGCACAAAATGAGTTTTTCAAAAAAAGTAAAGAACTCCATAAAACCAAAAATGAACAAAAATAGAATCAAATACTCTACCAAGCACACGACTACCACAAATCAGTATCAATATATAAATGAAACCCTAAACAAACAAAAATTAAAATAAGTCAAACTCAAAACGAGCAGAAATTAATCTGAGTAGGGTTCTAAGCCCTTTGCTTTCTAAAAGCCAGAATATAATTTGTACTTTACTGAAACAAATTCAAATGAATTTACTGAAAAAAATGTGAATTGTCAGTTTAATATACTTATGCTGATTTTTGATATGCTGATTTAATATATCTATGATTTATTCCTTATGATCTGAATTAATTTTTGATTCCTTAAAGTTATAAAAGTAAAAACATTTAAAAGAATTTTTTTAATAAAGTACAAATTATATTCTGGCTTTTAGAAAGCATAGGGTTTAGAACCCTACTCAGATTAATATCTGCTCGTTTTGAGTTTGACTTATTTTAATTTCTGTTTTTTTTTGGTTTCATTTATTTATTGATACTGATTTGTGGTAGTTGTATTACTGGTAGATTATTTGATTCTATTTTTGATCTTTAATGATTTAATGGAGTTCTTTACTTTTTTTGAAAAACTTATTTTGTGCAAAAATTTTTTTTTGATTAATTTCGGTTCGTTTTGAATTGACATAGTCTTTTTCAGGGAGAAAGACTGAGCCTCTTCTGAAGTCAAACAACCATCCCTTCCATTAAAAAATTAATATCTCCTGGCCATAACTCACAACCCTTACCCCTAATCTCTTGGGTTTGTTTCAACCCCAAAAGCCTTGTTATATGATATTTGGACTATTTTGAATAGAGCGGTTGTCTCAAAATTTCTATTAGACGCATTTCTGGACAATATGACGTGTGTGATGGGGGTAGAGGGTAGCTACCCTCTGATAACTTTGACTCTTAAAAAGAGCTCTAGAGTGTCTGATTACCAATCAAATGAGCCCCCTTTGAAGTTTATGTGACCACACTTTCTATAGAAACCTTCTATGTCCCCAGGGCATAAACTACAACCCTTGCCCTGAGGGCCGGGGGGATTTTTATCCTCAAAGACTTAGTTTCCAGACCTTTCTAATAGGCTTGAGAAAATTGGTATATCAAAGTTTTGATTGAAAGTGTCTGGGGAAATGATAGGCGTGGTGGGAAACATTTGCCCTGATCACTCTCGACTAATAAAACAGGCACTAGTCCTATAAATTTCCAATCGAATGAGCCATTTTTGAAGCTTCTATGACAAAAATTTCCATAAAACGTTATATGCCCCAAGGGCATAACTTACGACCCTTGTCCTGAGGGCTATGGGGAGAGGGTTGTTATCCTCAAAGACATAATTTTCAGACCTTTCAATGACGTTGAACAAAATTGTCATATCAAAATGTTGATCGAAACTGTTTGTGGAAATGATGGGCATGGGGGGGGGTGATTCTCCCTCTGATTACTTTTGATTATTAAAATGGCCAATATCCCTCTAAATTTCCAATTGAAAGAGCCCTTTTTTGCAATTTTTACGACAACACTTTCTATATGATATTATATGCCCCAAGGGCATAACTTACAACCTTAGCCCTGAAGGCTGTGGGGGGTTGTCATACTCAAAAACATAATTTCCGGACCCTTCAACTACGTTCAACAAAATTGCTATATCAAAATGTTGATTGGAAGTGTTTGGGGAAATGACGGGTATGGAAGGGCATTCACCCTCCGATCGCTTTTGACTATTAATAAGGGCACTAGCCATCTCAATTCCCAATTGAATGAGTCCTTTTTAAAGTTTGTACGACAACGCTGGCAAAGACCTTTGATTGGATGTGTTTGGGGAAATGATGGACGTGAGAGGGGTGTTAGTTGTTCTCAAATCACTTTCGATTATTAAACAGGGCACTGGCGCTTTCAATTTCCAACCAAATGAGCCCTTTTTCAAGTTTCTACGACAACGCGTTCTATAAAACCTTATATGCTCCTAGGGCATAACTTACAACCCTTGCGCTGAGGGCGGTAGGGGAGTGTCATCTTCAAAGAAATAATTTCCGGTCTTTTCAACTACGATGAACAAAATGGTTATCTCAAAATTTTTATTAAATCTTTATGGAGATATGGTGGGTATGGGAGGGGTGTTACTTTTCCTCCAACCACTTTTGACTATTAAAAAGGGCACTAGCCCTTAGAAATTTCAAAGTTTTCGAAGTTTATATGACAACGCTCTCTACAAAAGCCTTATATGCCCCCAGGGCATAACTTACAACCCTTGCTCTGAGTGTTGTGTGGGGCGGAAGTTTATCAGCCTCAAAGACGTAGTATCTAGAACTTTCAACTACGTTGAAAAAATGGCTATCTAAAAATTTTGATTGGATATGTTTGGGGAAATGGTGGGCTTGTGAGGGGGGTTAGTTACCCTCCAATCATTTTCGACTAGGCTATTAAAAAGGGCACTAACCCTTTAAGTTTTCAATTGAATTACCCTTTTTTAAAGTTTCTAGGACAACATTTTCAATAAAAAACCTTATATGCCCCCCAGGGCATACCTTACAACCATTGCCTTGAAGGCTGCGGGGGGAGGGGGTGTCATCCTCAGGAACCTAATTTCCAGAACTTTCATCTACGTTGAAAAAATGGCTATCTGAAAATTTTGATTGGATATGTTTGGGGAAATGGTGGGCTTGTGAGGGGGGTTAGTTACCCTCCAATCACTTTCGAATAGGCTATTAAAAAGGGTACTAACCCTTTCAGTTTTTAATTGAATGAGCCTTTTTTAAAGTTTCTAGGACAACATTTTCTATAAAAAACCTTATACACCCCCAGGGCATACCTTACAACCATTACCTTGAAGGCTGTGGGGGGGGGGGTATGTCATCCTCAAGAACCCAATTTCCAGAACTTTCATCTGCGTTGAAAAAATGGCTATCTCAAAATTTTGATTGCCTGTGTTTAGGAAACTGGTGGGCGTGATAGGTTGGTTAGTTGCCCTCCAATCACTTTCGACTATTAAAAAGGATACTAGCCCTTTCAATTTCCAATCAAAGGAGCCCTTTTTGAAGTCTCTACGAAAACGCTTTCTATAAAAAACCTTATATGCCCCCAGGACATAACTTATAACCCTTACCCTGAAGAGTTTTGGGGTTTCTCATACTCAAAATCATAATTTCAAGAACTTTCAACTACATTGAAGAAAATGCCTATCTCAAAATTTTAATTGAATGTATTTGGGGAAATGTTGGGCGTGAGAGGGGTTAGTTGCTCTACAATCACTTTCGACTATTGAAAAAGGCACTAGTTCTTTCAATTCTCAATCAAATGAGCTTTTTTTGAAGTTTCTACGACAACACTTTCTATAAGAACCTTATAAGCCCCCAGGGTATAACTTAAAACCCTTGCCGTGAGGGCTCTGAGGGGAGTATCATCCTAAATGACCTAATTCCCAGAACTTATAACTAGGTTGAACAAAATGGATATTTCAAAATTTTGATTGGATGTGTCCGTCTAGCTGCATCTTCTAAATCCTCGGCAATTTTATCCATGGCCTCCACTTCACACCTCCTTAGTTCATATTTCAATGCTTTCTCCACTTTCTTTACATTTTTTTTGTTTTCATGCGATCTATCACTCAGATAATTCTTGTACAAGTCCTTTCTCCTTTCTATTAAACATAAAGCTTTTTCACTAATATTCTTAGCTGCAGTTCTAGCTTTCTTCCCTAATACACCTTCAGCAACTTCACAAATTATTTTTCTAAAATTATTCCAACCATCTTCCACATTATCAAATTTTAAACTCTCAAGTTTAGTATTCAACTGTTCCTGGAAAGTTTCTCTCAAATTCTCATCCTGGAGTCTACTAACATCATAACTTCCCGCGAGGTAATTACCCTTCCGATATTTCAGCTTTAAATTAACCCTTGACACTACTAGATGGTGATCTTTACTTTTAACATCAATATCAGCACTCCTATATACCCTAGTATCTTGTATTGATCCTGCCAGTCTTCGGTTTACTATAACATAATCAATAAGGTTTGCTGTCTTACGTACCATTACGTGAATACCATGTTAGCTTATGAGCCATTTTATGACCAAACACCGTATTGGTTATAACTAGATTGTTATACCTACAAAATTGCAAAAGTCTGTATCCATTACTGTTTTCTTTTCCTACACCAAATTTACCTAAGCTGGGATACCATCTATCCTTATTTCTACCAACCTGGGCGTTAAAATCTCCCAGTAATAACATCATATTTCTACCTGGGACCTTGTCTATTTGCTCCTGTAATTGTAAGTAAAATTCATATGAGTCACTAGTATCTCCATCAGTCGGTTCTACAGGGGCGTATACTACTATAACTGATACCCAGAACTTTCTAGTCATAAAATGAGCAATTAATATTCTATTATTAATACCTTCCCAGCCTAAACAAGACTTAGCAGCTTCCTTATTCATCATGAGCCCTACTCCCTGTCTATGTACCCCATCCTTCCTGCCTGAGTAAACAAATTCTATATCACCTAATTTCATGCTTCCTACACCTGGGATATGAGTTTCTAAAACTCCTAATAAATCCAGTTCGAATCGTCTGAATTCGTCAGTCAAAATGTCGATACGATAGTCATTTTTTAATGTCGTAACATTCCAAGTTCCAATTTTCATGTTCTTTAAATCATTGAAATTTGTTTCGCCTCAGGGAAAGCAATGATCCCGTATACCAGTGCAGGACGGGGATCACATATCTTCTCAAGTCTACACCGAAGTGCTTAAGCCGGCTTAGAACCGGACAGCAAGAAGTCCCTGGGACCTCCATGAATGGAGGCTTTGTGCAATCCTGGGCCCATCTTGGTCACAACATGGTTTTCAGCACTTGGCGATGCTCTTCTATCAACAAGAGTCGAAATCCTGCACAGACAACCTCAAGCATATTGCCTCTGACTCATTATAGATTCATGCCTACAAATATTATGCTACTACGGGGAGGCAACCCGTAATAGATAAATTAGCTAGGAAGAGGTCTTTCAGCCCAAAGACGCCCATCAAAACATACCAATCCCAGAAGAATTGTCCATTAGTCAGAATCCCGTGCGAATGCTGTGTCGTTTACTAGGCTATAATTTCCTCGAGGAGCGCCACTCCTCAAGTGGGAATAGAGTTGACCGCAAGGTCCCCAGTCTTGCAGGTACCCCGAAAAGGTCGAGGCAGCCCTTTGCAGAGGCTGTTGTCCATAGATCTGGATCTTCGGCCCTGCCACAGTTGTCCTCCTATAGAGGATCTTCCCGCGATGGTGTTCTGCATCACCATGCAATTTAACCCATTGCTGGGAGAAGGTTTGCAACTCATGGAACTTGTGGACAAACCAGTGGGCTCTTTTGAGTGTACATTTGAGGGGCCTTCTTCCTCCTCCGCCTGTATTTATGACCCCGGGCAAGGGTGCCCCAGATTCTATTATGGACCCCCAGGGACAAGGTCCCCCCTTGGTCCGTGCCTCCTATGGAGGTACCCTACATATCTGTAGAGCGTTCCCCTATCGCCACCTGGGGACACGCTGAATGGCCTGGGGGAGGCCAGATAAACGGATCACTTTTGTTTTGCAAAGGCCATAACTCAGTGACATATTTAACCTACTACTTATAAATATACATAACTCACTGACTAGGCCTATATAAGTTATATACAGAAATATATAACTCAGTGACATACTTAACTTACTACTTATAAATATGTGTAACTCACTGACTAGGCCTATATAAGTTATATACAGAAATATATAACTGAGTGACATATTTAGCCTACTACTTATAAATATGTGTAACTCACTGACTAGGCATATAAGTTATATACAGAAATATATAACTCAGTGACATATTTAGACTACTATTTAAAATATGTGTAACTCACTGACTAGGCCTATATAAGTTATATACAGAAATATATAACTCAGTGACATATTTAGCCTACTACTTATAAATATGTGTAACTCACTGACTAGGCCTATCTAAGTTATATACAGAAATATACAACTGAGTGACATATTTAACCTACTACTTATAAATATGTGTAACTCACTGACTAGGCCTGTATAAGTTATATACAGAAATATATAACTCAGTGACATATTTAGCCTACTACTTAAAATATGTGTAACTCACTGACTAGGCCTATATAAGTTATATACAGAAATATATAACTCAGTGACATATTTAGCCTACTACTTATAAATATGTGTAACTCACTGACTAGGCCTATCTAAGTTATATACAGAAATATATAACTGAGTGACATATTTAGCCTACTACTTATAAATATGTGTAACTCACTGACTAGGCCTATATAAGTTATATACAGAAATATATAACTCAGTCACATATTTAGCCTACTACTTATAAATATGTGTAACTCACTGACTTGGCATATAAGTTGCATACAGAAATATATAGCTCAGTGACATATTTAACCTACTACTTATAAATATACATAACTCACTGACAGGGCCTATATAAGTTATATACAGAAATATATAACTCAGTGACATATTTAGCCTACTACTTATAAATATGTGTACCTCACTGACTAGGCCTATCTAAGTTATATACAGAAATATATAACTGAGTTAACCACAGAATAACTGTAGTTAACACATTTTGACTGTAATTCCACTATACTGCAATTCTAATTTCACTTTATATATAGCCCAAATTATATGTTTCCTATTGTTTCAACCCAAAAATTGAATCTATACTAGAAAAAACAAGAAACAGAAAACATAAAGGGAATAAATCATTTGGGCATTATATTCATTAGAATAGGCTATAATGGGGTAGCCTAATTGGAATAAAAACTTACAACATAATTTAGCTAGGATAAATCGAATACATCACTTGATGCCCCCCCCCCCCTACGCTGTGTCACAGTTCAATAATCTTTTCTGTGGCAAGTTCCACATTGAGCCCTTAATGGAGCCCCAAAAGGTAAAAAAGTCCATAGTTACCAAAGGTTTAAAAACATGTTTAAAAAAAAAAACTGTCTAGGGAGAAAAAATTGCCCTGTCAATTGTTTTGCTCCAAAATTATGGGGTAAAAAAAAAAAAAAAAAAAATAAATAAAAAAAAAAAAAAAAAATTATGGGGTAAATTGAAACTTGCCCCAGAAGCAATTACCGAACTATGAGACAGCACAGAAAAAGACACCAAGTGATGTACCCACTTTCACCCTGGCTAGATTATGTTGTAAACTGCAAACTTACCTATAATGGTTGGCATTAAATGATGGATGTCAACTGCAATAAAGTTAGCAATAGCCTAAGCCTACTAAATACAGGGTCTGTCTCTGAAAAATATCCTATGCCTCAACAGAAACAGGTTTTTAATGTGAAAAACTTATTTGCTAGAGTATGTGTTAAAATTTTGATAAATTTTTGGCAGTTCATATTATAGACTCAGTGGTGGATCCAGGGGGGGGACATGCTCCTCCCCCTAGTGTAGTCCAAAGTAGTGTAATTTACTTAATTAACTCAAGTTTGCATTAATTAAACTTGCTCCTAACACAAGTTTATTGGATTAACCTATTTTGCATTCCCCCCCTAAAAATAAATTTTCAGATGAACCTTGGATGTGAAGGAAGATTTGTTTTGTGAGGAGGAATTAGCAACAGTACTAAAATGATTAAAGAATAATAAGGCTCCAGATGCTGATAGGGTAGTAAATGAGTTTCTTAAATATGGTGGCTCTGAGGTTAGAAATAAGCTATTGAAGATTATGAATATGATTTTTGAAAAAGGGGAAGTACCTAACGATTTTAGGAAAACCTTAATTAAGCCACTTTATAAGAAAGGTGATAAAAGTGAGTGTGATAATTATCGAGGCATTAGTCTGGTCTCTGTAGGTAGCAAATTGCTTAGTAATATGATACTTTTTAGACTGAGAGATGCTGTAGACAAAGTTTTAAGAGAAGAGCAGTGCGGTTTTAGAAAAGGTAGAGGATGTGCTGACCAAACTTTCACTCTTAGGTTAATAATTGAGAAGTGCCTAAGTTTTCAAACACCTTTGGTCCTCAGTTTTATAGATTATTAGCAAGCGTTCGATTCTGTTGATAGAGGAGCTTTAGTAAAGGTTTTATCCTTGTATGGTATACCAGACAAATACATTAAAGTGATTTGTGCTATGTACGAGAATAACACTGCTGCGGTTAAGGTAGGAAATGAGGTTAGCAGCTGGTTTTGTATTAAATCAGGAGTTAAGCAGGGTTGTGTTCTATCCCCCTTTATATGGATTATTTTGATGGACTTTGTTTTAAGGAGCACAGGAAAGGCAATGGGAGACCACGGAATCAAATGGGGAGGAAAAAGTCTCCTAGACTTGGATTATGCTGATGATTTAAGCATCCTAGATGAAAGTGTGAGCAAAATGAATGACGTTTTAGAGGTTTTGCGAGTTCAGGGTGCTAGTATTGGTTTGAAAATTAATGTTAGGAAGACTAAGTCACTAAGGCTAGGAATAAGTGAAGATGAAAAGGTGACGTTGGGTAATGAAAAGATTGATCAGGTGGGCAGCTTCACTTACCTTGGTAGTATTATTAGTAAAGATGGTGGGAGCAGTGAAGATGTTAAAAATAGAATAGCCAAGGCTCAGGGTGCTTTTTCACAGTTAAAAAAAGTCTGGAAGAATAGGAAGATAAGTCTTCAAACCAAGATTAGAATCTTAGAAGCTACAGTGATGACAGTGGTCAAATATGGCTCTGAAGCATGGACGCTCCGAAAAGCGGATGAAGATTTGCTAGATGTTTTCCAGAGAAATTGCTTAAGGATTGTTCTGGGTACCCGGCTGACTGACCGTATTTCAAACAATAGGCTTTACGAAAAATGTGGTTCAATACCGCTTTCTAGGTCTATAATGAAAGAAAGGTTGAGGTGGTTAGGGCATGTTGTGCGGATGAAGGATGACAGATTGCCAAAGATTGTTCTTTTCGGCCAACCATCTAGGGCTAAACGGAAAGCAGGTCGTCCCCGTCTGGGGTGGGAGGACGTCATAAAGAAAGATTTAAAGGAAATGGGAACTTCGTGGGCGGGTGTAAAAAGGGAGGCTTTGAATAGATTGGGGTGGAGGAGAAGCGTGCGTAGCTGGGTTGGCCTCAGGCGGCTTGGTGCTGCGATGAGTTGTTAGTAGTAGTAGTAGTAGATTGGATGTGTTTGGGGAAATGCTCGACGTGAGACGGGGGTTAGTTGCCCTCCAAACACTTTTAACTCTTAATAAGGGTGCTAGCCCTTTCAATTTCTAATCGGGTGAGACTTTTTTAAAATTTTACGACAACGCTTTCTATAAAAACCTTATATGCCTCCAGGACAGAACTTGACGGCATAACCTACCCTGAGGGCTCTGGGGGAAGGTTGTCATCCTCGAAGACATAATTTCCGAGCCTTTTAACTACGTTGAACAAAATGTCTATCTCAAAATTTTGATTGGATGTGATTGGGAAAATGGTTGGTTTGAGGGGGGGGGGGGGTAGTTCCCCTCCAATCACTTTAAAAAGGCCATTATCACTTTGAATTTCCAATCAAATGAGCCCTTTTTGATGCTTCTACGAAAACACTTTCTATAAAAACCTTATATGTCCACAGGGCATAACTTACAACCCTTACCCTGAGGGGTTTGAGGTGGTTGTCATCCTCAAAGAACTAATTTCCAGAACCTTCAACTACGTTGAAAAAAATGGCTATCTAAAAATTTTGATTGTATGTGTTTTGGGAAATGGTTGGCGTGAGAGGTAGTTGCCCTTCTATCACTTTCGACTATTAAAAAGGACACTAGCCCTTTGAATTTCCAATCGAATAAGCCCTTTTTCTAGTTTCTACGACAAAGCTTTCAATAAAAAACCTTATATGCCTCAGGGCATAAATAATAACCTTTGCCCTGAAGATTGTGGGGGGGGGGGAGGAGTTTCCTGCTCAAAGATATAATTCCAAAAGCTTTCAACTGCGTTGAACAAACTTTCTATCTCAAAATTTTAATTGGGTGTATTTGGGGAAATGGTGGGTTTGGAAGGGGTGTTAGTTGCCTTCCAATCACTTTCGACTATTAAAAAGGGCACTAGCCCTTTGAATTTCCAATCGAATGAGCCCTTTTTGAAGTTTCTACGACAACACTTTCTATAAAAACCTTATATGCCCCCAGGGCATAACTTACAACCCTTGTCCTGATGGCTGTGGGTGGGCTGTCATCCTCAAAGACCTAGTTTACAGATCTTTCAACTACGTTAAAAAAAATGGATATCTCAAAATTTTGATTGGGTGTGTTTGGGGAAAAGGTGGTTTTGAGAGGAGGGTTAGTTGCCCTCCAATCACTTTGACTATTTAAAAGGGCACTAGACCTTTGAATTTCCAATCGAATGAGCCCTTTTTGAAGTTTCTACGACAAAGCTTTCTATAAAACCTTATATGCCCCCAGGAAATAACTTACAGCCCTTTCCTTGAAGACTGTGGGGGATGTATCCTCTTCAAAAATATATTTTATATCTGGAAATCAACTACGATGAACCAAATTGCTATCACAAAATTTTGATTGGATATGTTTGGGGGAAGGATGGGGGTGGAAGGAGTGTTAGTTCCCTTTCGATGACTTTCGACTATTAAAAAGGGCACTAGCTATTCCAATTTCCAAGCGAACGAGCCCAGTTCGAAGTTTTTTATGACAACTCCTTCGATACGAAGTGCTCTGGTATAGAAAAAAAATAAATACATTTTGAAAACATCGTTATTTACTTAGGTTGCGTTATTACGCTGCCTATGATAAGGGTATTCTTAGCACTTTGAATTTGTTCAATGAAATCCGAGGGTATATAATAGGATTTGTATTTGGACATGTTCAGATCGATTTTAAATACGCCGATTATTTGATTTGCTTTAATGGTGCGAGGTCTTGGGGAGTTAATGGCTCTCAGTTAATGGCTCGGCAAAGGTACACTCTAAACGTAAACTCCCCGTTCGTACAATACTCATATCTTGAATGCCAGACAAGTCCAATACAATGATACTATGAGTTTTTGCCAACATTATATCGGTTGAACCATTTTCAAATAGTTGTAAATCTCGATATAGGGACTGTATCGTCAACTCATACAGGCTCCTATAGGATTTATCAAAGCATAAATGCAGAGTGGGAGTCCATATACTTTACACACAAGAGAGGAAATTCTAAACATTTTAAATTTGTGTGGGAACTTGTCCATGATCATATAGGACTAGCACTTTTTACAAATGCCACTGCCAGTTTTGATGAAATTTCCCCATTGACAAATGAAGTGTATTCGAAGGTACGTGAACCCGTGGTAATACGATGCTGATTTGTGATTGCATGAGGAACAAGTAATTTGATATTCTTTCCACTATCTCTCAGTTTTTCACTTCCAAATCAACGGAACTCATAACCTGTTGCTTTCGTATATGAAGTAATGCTGAGGTGAGAGAGACTGTTACATCGAGTACAGTAGAAAGTACCTTCCCCAAAATGATATTGGATGGGGCAAGCGTTAATTTTATGTCTACCTTAGGGACATAAAATTCTTAGCCATTGCGGTATATTAAATATCTCATGATTAATTTTCCCAACTAAATTTAATTCACTAGTTGTAGCCTCTCCATGTGCAAATAATTAAAATTTCCCCATCAGTCCTGGTACGATTTTCAAAAACAAAAATTTTAAATAATACATGTTTTCTTTTATTTTATAACAAATACACATTATTTTTAATTAACAGTTTACAAAAATATTACGGTTTAAAAAAATGGAAAAGGGTCCCCACCCCTTCCCCCAGAGCTGACCATGAGCGCGGGGGGCAAATAATTTAAAAAACAATTTTGATTTTTAAAATATATAAAAAATCATTGAAAATACAACAACAACAATAACTCTGCCTTGTGCACACAGAAAAAATCTCTCCCCCATTGAAAAAATCCCCCCCTTTGCCTACTCCGGCCTTCGGCTAGCCACCGACCCGCGTTCTTCCAGAAGGAGGGAGGGTGGGGACTCTTTCTTAAGTGTTTTTTCCACCGTGATATTTTTATAAAGTTCTAATGAAAAATGCTGTGTATTTATTATAAAATAAAATAAAACATGTATTATTCTAAATTTTTGTTCTTGAAAGTCATAGTAAGAGTGTTATGGAAATTATTATTATTTATTCTTTAAACCACTACATTTTACAGTTAGGTATATTTCAGCTGTTAAAGACGTTGACGAGGACAAAAATATGTATCTATTTAAAACACCATTAAGATCGTTTCTTTGTGGTCTATCAATGTTGGGCAGAAGGACACTTTTAACAAAAATAGTTCAAAATCGTAATAAGACGTTTTTGGAAAACCTGAAAGAAATCTACTCTTGCTACAATGTTTGGCAAGAGTACTATGATGAAATAAAGGCTATTGCACCAGACACAAAATTCATACTGGTGCTTGATGTGTTCAACATTATTGAACCACTCTCTTGGTTGACTATTGATTATTTGAACAATGATCTCAGGAGATCAGAAAATTGTTTACTGTTTGCTCGCATTGTAAGAAAATTCCCGTAACACTTGTCCTTCACAATCTATTCCATCAGAGCAAATGTAAGAGGACACTTGCTTTTATATGTACCTACTATATCATCTACAGGGCTGATCGTGATTCAAGTTCTCAAATAACTCTTAATTAAAAAATATATCCGGGTGCTCAAAAATTTGTTCTTTCAGAATACAATCTGACAACAAATAAACCATATGGTATCATTCTACTAGATCTCAATCAGAATACACTCGAGGATTTACGTGTATTCACAGATATTTATGATATTGAAATTACCGTATATCTTCCAGTGAACAGTAAAAATTGTCATTAGTTGCCATCATGACACTAAAAAAAACTACAAAAACAGACATTTATTTTCCGTTCTAAGCAGTTCAAAACCGGCACTTAGGAAAGCCATACTCAAACATGGTATTGACAAAGAATTCATTAATCTCATATCTGAACTTTGTTAAGATATAACCGAGGGCAATGTTCAATTTCCAGAAGTAATTAAGCACCAGACAAAGCAACATCGTTCCGTTGTGTACGCCCTGGCAATAAGCAATAACAAAGGAAATGATTTGAAATTTAAAAGAAAACGTCTTCTCCAAGCGATTGGTAACTTTTTGACACTTTTACTGCCAATAATAGCAGGACTTGTAAACAGTTTTCTCTGGAAAAAGAAGCTAAACACTACAAATTGACAACAATAGAACTCGCCCCTTCACTACTGGAACATTTTGAGAACCATCTTAGTAAATTTATTAATAATGAGAATATTGCCGACGATAAAAGACTACTTTTGCTTCAATATGCACTTTGATGAGTGGACAGACATAAACCCTATCACGTGAGACCAGTCAATGTAAGTGCCATTAATAAAAAGGAAACGCCTCAAGATTCTGGAACAACAATAACAGAACCAAAGGAGGAACACTCAACATTATCAAGTGTTTTGTCAAGTGTTGGAGACCTGCTGTCACACTCATATCGTGAGCCAAGTAAATGACTCGTGAAATATCTCATGGAAAGTGAACACATTCAAGTTCATAGTAAAGGGAATCAAATTATAATTCAGGGGAAAAGTTATAATCTACTT
The DNA here is from genome assembly GCA_027921565.1 of Artemia sinica. Lineage (NCBI taxonomy): Eukaryota > Metazoa > Arthropoda > Branchiopoda > Anostraca > Artemiidae > Artemia > Artemia sinica. Next base: position 74,514,198 of record CM051261.1, read on the forward strand.
GATTTTATATATGATATGGTTAAAAATTGTAAAGGACTTTTATCATTTCACAGCCGTCTCTACAACTTTTTAATCACATTAAACATCCCGAAAAGTTTTATTACCAATAAGCAAATTTTAAAAAGATTAATCGAACATAGCAACAGTGGTCTAACATTAAAAGAAGAAGAAGGTTTTAAATAAATATTGGAAAATACTAGCACACCTACCACTTCTAATACTAGAAACAATGATTTTCTGACACCAGTGGCAATGAGGCAAAAGCGAACACGTCTTGATATCAACTCATCACCATCATCACCACCCAATAATATGCCAAAGGGTAGCAGACACTACAGCACGTGTTTGCGTTCAAAATGCTTGAAGTAGTGAAACCTGTTTATGAAAATATTGGTGAAGTGGGAAGTCTAAGTTCCCCCACAACACTTTCTCAAGTCACTGGAAGTCAAAAAGGGCTAATGAGAGAGTATCTACAAAATAAACTACGTTAGACCTTATATAGAAGTGATAGGGTTCGTGGTAATCATTATCGAAAAACTAAAGCCTTTTTCCCACTGAATATAATGCAAGTAGATCTTTTAGCGCTAAATGAGATTCAAAGGCGTCACAGTAAACCCTAAAAATATATTCTACTTGCAATCAGTGTCTTTAATCACTATGCATATGCTATTCCATTGCTGACAAAGAGAGGTAATGAAGCTGCTAAATCTATAGAAAACATTCTTGAGCAAGACTGCTATAGAACAAATCAAACGGATCGAGATAGCGAATTTATGAAATTCCGAGGTTGAGGTCAGAATCTTGAGGTGAAATTCCATCAGAACTGGCATTGGTATATGTAAAAAATGCTAATGCTATAGGATCACGAACACGTTCCCCACACAAACTTAAATGTTTGGACTTTCCTCTCTTGTGTGTAAAGTTAATGGAACCCCACTCTACAATTTATCCTTTGAGAGAACCTATAGCACAATGTATGAGTTGACAATGCAGTCCCTAGATATGAAGCTCTATCCATACCAGAGGAAGCTGATTTCGAAATAGTATGGGAAGCCAAAGAATGCTACCACGAAATAGCTAAGCAACCCTGGGCTTCCCTAGGAAATCTAAAGACCAGTGGCTGTCCGAGCAAACTTGGCAACTAATAGACGAAAGAAAAAAGATGAGAATGTGTGTGCTCCAACAAAAAGTCCCTGATCGTCTTGTTTTCCAAAACGAGCAGTATAGAGCTCTTGACAAAGCTGTCAAGAAAAGTACCTGTATTGATAAGCGAAACTTTCTAGAGCATAAAGCAACGGAGGCAGAAGAAGCAGCAAAAAGAGGAGACTCAAGAACTGTTTACAGAATCACCAATGATATCACAGGGAAACATCCGACAAGAAGAGACGGCCCTGTCAGAGATCCATCGGGGGTGTTGGTGACAGAACAGAGCATAGTCAATGAACTATGGGCTAATCATTTCAAAATTTTTCTAAATAGAACAGAGCATAGTCAATGAACTATGGGCTAAACATTTCAAAAGTTTGCTAAATAGACCCGCCTCAAAAGAACCCCCTGACGTTCCTGAGATTCCCACTTCTTGCTAATATCAGCACGGATCCGCCTTCTGCCAGTGAGATACTAAAAGCAGCAAAAGAAACTGAAAAATGGAAAATCTCCAGGACTGGACCACATATCTGCAGAGATGATAAAGGCACCAATATCCTCATGTATCTCCCTTTGGTCTTTACTCTTCACTCAGATTTAGACAACGGCCGAAGTACCATCAGACTGGGAGCGCAGCACACTCATCAAGATATTCAAAAAGGAAACGCTACTGAGCCGGGCAATTGGCGGGATATAAGTTTACTTTCAATACATGGGAAGATACTCTCACATATTATCCTACAGAGGATCCGAAAACAACTTGATGATCACCTCCAAGACGGACATTATGGATTCCGGCCAAATTGCTCATGTGCGGACCTTATATTCACGCTTAGACTTCTTATTGAAGAAAGCAGGGAGTGGTGCTCAAAGATTTAAATGATCTTTGTGGATTTCGAGAAAGCCTTCGACTCCGTAGATCATTAGAGCCTATGGAAGATTCTCATCCACTATGGAATAACCGGAAAAAATAGTGACGATTATTACCGCCATGTATGAGCATGGTGAATGTTGCGTCAAGACAGCAGAGGGCCGAAATTTTTTCTTCCGGATTTTGTCAGGAGTAAAACAGGGATGTTTTCTGTCACCGTTACTTTTTGTAATAATTATTGATTACATCCTGCAGAACACAGGAACAGAAGGCATCAGATGAAGCCCTGAAGTTCAGGTCAATGATATTGACTTCGCAGACGACTTAACAGTGCTATTGTCAAGTAAAAAGAAGCTTCAAGAATTACTTGACAAGGTCACGGTAAAGGCAAACCATCTTGGCCTATGTGTGTATGTTGTGAAAATCAAATGCATGGCGACTAGTGACTCTACTCTGTCCATCAAATGTGACGACCAAAATGTTGAGCCGAAATTTTTTCTTCCGGATTTTGTCAGGAGTAAAACAGGGATGTTTTCTGTCAGCGTTACTTTTTGTAATAATTATTGATTACATCCTGCAGAACACAGGAACAGAAGGCATCAGATGAAGCCCTGAAGTTCAGGTCAATGATATTGACTTCGCAGACGACTTAACAGTGCTATTGTCAAGCAAAAAGAAGCTTCAAGAATTACTTGACAAGGTCACGGTAAAGGCAAACCATCTTGGCCTATGTGTGAATGTTGTGAAAATCAAATGCATGGCGACTAGTGACTCTACTCTGTCCATCAAATGTGGCGACCAAAATGTTGAGCAAGTTGTCTAGTTCAAATACCTGGGAAGTACTATTGAGAACACCGACTCGATAGTGACAGAAATACTCACCAGAATAGGACAGCCAAATGGCGCCTTCAACGAACTTCTTCAAGTGTGGAGATCTCAGAGATTTTCTCTGCGCCTAAAGATACGCCTCTTTTTCAATAGCAATATTATGCCAATACTACTCTACGCAGCAGAAACATGGCACCTGAATCAAGAACAAGAGTGAAGAGTCTTGGTTTTTGAAAACTCAGGTCTTCGAAGAATATTGAACATTCATTGGTCACAGAAGGTGACAAACCAGTCCGTGAAATGACGCAACTACCTCTAATAACGGACATAATCAGAGTCAGAAGGTGGAGAAATTTGGGCCACGTCCAACGAATGGATGACCATAGACTCCCAAAAGCCGCACTTTTTACACTGGCAACTACCAGGAACTCGCAGCCAGGAACACCCAGAAACACACTGCGCCAGCCCTACCAAAGAAATCTACGAAACCTGCACACCTCCGTTCTACCAGAATGGGACGACAACACTGCAGCAGCAAACATGACGGAAGATTGGTGGCTCCTCCTTGATGCTCTAGGTGCTTCAGGAGGCATAGGCGGATCTAAGGTCTAAGGTAATGACCGATACAGTGTTTGCAAAGACTCTGGCACTCATGATATGAGTATTATACAAACGGGGAGTGTTGGTTTGGAGTTTACCATTGCCGAGCCATTAGTTAAGAGTATTGCATTAATCTCATTGAATCAGTTTGAAGCTTACTGGGAAATCACTCCCGAAGGCAGTGTTCTACTAGACATCCCACTATGAACACAAATCAAATAATCAGCGTATTTAATATGGATCCTTACAAGTCCAAATACAAATCCAGTTGTATACCTTCAGATTTCCTTGAACAAACTCAATATGTTAACAATACCCTTATCATTTTTAATAGCAGTCCATCGAGCGTAAAGACGGGTCATTGGCTATACATCTTTCAAACAGTGAAGAATATAAAATTTTCTGATCCTCTTGGCCTACCATGCGTATTCTACATTTTGCACATCAACAACTTTATTGAAAACAGTGGGAAAACTATTATTCAAAACCAGAAGAGAGTGCAGGATTTAATGAGTAAAAGTTGTGATTTTCATGTAATATTATATTGTATTTTCCGATGTCATAGCTATACTTACAATGAATTTCTCATCATTTATGTGAACAACCCTCACCTGAATGACTTTTGAGTGGAGAACACTATTCCATACCTGTGTAATAGAGTTTCAACTTAATACTCGAAACTGACCTTCTGAATACCTGCATGTAGATTTCTTGTTTTGACTTAGTTCAACATCTCCCTCAACATTGCCTCAAAGCTTCACCTTAATAATCTTAGCCTCTTTGGATACCAAGAGTCATTCATGCCCCCCTTTACCAGTAACAAATTATGGCATACCAGATACTTTTATTGACTTGATTAGCGCGAATTTTCATTCAATATACTAAATTGATATGCGACAAAAAGTTCTTGCGGTTAAGGTTGGAAATGAGGCTAATAGCTGGTTTCTTATTAAATCAGGAGTTAAGCAGGGTTGCGTCCTATCCCTACTTACATGGATCATTATGACGGACTCTGTTCTAAGGAGTACAGCGAAGATAATGGGAGACCGCGGAACTGATTAAGGAACTAAAACTCTCCTAAACTCAGATCATGCTCATAATTTCAGCATCCTAGATAAAAATGTAAGCCAAGTGAATGAATTTTTAGAGGTTTAGTGAGTTTAGGGTTCAATAATGTGTTTGAAAATAAATGTTAAGAAGACTAAATCGCTAAGACTAGGAATAAGTGAAGTTGAAGTGAAGGGCAACGAGAAGACCGATCAAGTGGACAGCTTCAGTTACCTAGGTAGTATTATCACGAAAGACTGTGATGCAGTGGAGATCTTAAAAGTAGAATAGCCAAGGCCTAGGATGTTTTCTCAGTTGAAAAAACTTTGGAAGAGTATAAAGATAAGTCTACGAACCAAGATTAGAATATTGGAAGCTACAGTGATGACTGTGGTCAAGAATGGCTCAGATGCGTGGGGCGCTCCAAAGAACGGAGGGGGATTGGCAAGATGTTTTCCAAGGAAATTGTCTACGGATTGTTCTGAATTCCCGACTGCCTGACGGTATCTCAAACAGTAAACTCTACGAAAACCGTGATTCCATGTTTCCCAGTTTCCCAGTTTCTAGGGCTATTATGAGAGCATGGTTTAAGACGCGTTCTGCGGATAAAGGATGACAGATTGCCAAAGATTGTCCTTGATGGTCAGCCATGTGTGGCAAAAAAAGTAGGTCGTCCCCGAATGGGATGGAAAGATTTCGTAAGAAAAAAATTAAGGGAAAGGAGAACTTCTTGGAGGTTGCAAAGAGGGAGGCTTTGAGTAGATTGGGATGGATGAGGGGTTTGCGTAGCTGTATTGGCGTCAGGCAGATTTCTGCTGCAGTAAGCTCTTAGTAGTAGTAATAGTATTTAAAAAAAGGTGAAATCCTAGCCCTCTCCCTTATTTTCATGAATTGGTGCTCATGTCTTAGAGTTAAAGTTAGAGTTTATTCACAATTCATCAATAAATACATCTTGGAATCACAATACTCACATTCCCCTTCGAAACGCTCCATGGTTAGGGATACAAGGGGGAAAAGTATAATATAAGCAACAACCAAAAACAAAAATCAATTGCCAAACAACATATAGGATTTAAAAGAGACATTATCTGAGGCCTGGGAGTCAAAGCGTAGAGAAGTCCACCATATATCATGAAATAAACAAATCAAGGGACATCAACTACACAGAGGAAATCAATATAATAAAAAGAAAAAACTATTCATTTTGATTCTTAGCTAAATGGTCCTTAAGAATCCTTTTCCCAAACGAGAGGCATCTCTGTACTGAAGAAGGTAGGGAATTTCAGACATGTTGACAAGCAATGAGGGGATTGAAATCTGACCGCATAGTAGGGGTAGAAGGAATGCAGATATTATTGTTGCTGATTTAGCTTACATAATTTTGCTCTTCTAATTCCACTTAGTATGCTGTTCGATAGCTTCGCCAAGCAATTTTTTTTGAATGTTCATGCTTTACAATTTCGATATATTTTTCAATAAAATTTTACCTTTTCTGTAAAAACTAGCTTTTCGTTTGCACGTGTGTGCTTTTAAAATACTGAAAAAAAAAACTACGGCTATTCAGCCATTTAGTGAACATGCTCATAAAACAACTTTGAAAACAAACAGTTTATAAATAGCAGCAGGTGTCCAGGAATGTCCCCCTTATTTTCCTACCTTCATGCTATGCAGCTAGGGCAGTCAAGCCTCTGAGCTATATTTCTAAGAACTACATTTTAATAGTTCAAAAGAATAGAAAACTCACAGGAAGGTGAGTTGGTTTTGGAGGGAGGAACAGGGAAACAATTACCCCTTATACTACGAAAAATCCCTTTTACGATGTTTTCAACGAAAAAAAAAATACACTTCTTCTTAATTTTGATAATATCTTTTTAGGATCTTCGTTGAAAAAATCGAAAACAAAACTCTTGCTCCCTCTGTATCTCGTGAATCGTTGCCCCCCTTACAAAACCATACTTATAACAACAAAAAAGACCCACGTACGTGCCTATTGCGTGCTTAAATATGACTTCCAGTGCATATTATGATGAGGAAGATACTAATGCAGGGTAATGAGGGAAAATTTGGATCCAAAAGTATTTAAGTTTCTACAATTTTCCCGTATTTCCTTCATTTATCATCAAATTCACAGTTTTCGTGTTTTGAAATCCTCCCTTTCCCCGAAAAAATTTTTTCCATGAGTTTTCTGTCCAGAAGTATTTCAATATTTCTGTCCAGAAGTTACCTCTTAGCCGACGAGTTGCCCCCTTTCCGCTAATAGTGCACATCTTGAAGCACTATGTGTGCTACATTGTTCCACCACGCACGACGCGAGGCACAGTCCCCGTAACGCTTGGCACAGTTCCTCCACGTTTGACATACACCATCTACTGTACGAGACTGCTTATAGTCAACGACCCCTTACTCTTGGCCAAGTGAAATAAATAATCCTGATTCACTCTTCCATAATTTCATCGTCAAATAATTCATTTTCTTTTGCTTTTGAAGAATTTGCTTCCCCACCACACTTAATAATCCCATACATTCCTAGCTGCCTAGCTGTATAGCCTAATTGAGTAGGAAAATACCGGCTGCTATTTATAAACCATTAGTTTTCAAAGCTATTTAATGATGCATATTCACTTGCCCAATGGTCGCCACTTTTCCGCTACCGGTGCATATGCTGAAGTGGCACGTGTGCCGCACTATTTCACCAGGCGTAGCACAGTCACCGTAGCGCTTGACACAGTTCCACCACGTTTGACATACATCATCTGGTGTACATGACTGCTGAAAGTCGAGGACCCGTCCCCCTTGGCCAAGTAAAATAAATATTCTTGATTCATTTTTCTATAATATAGTCGTCAAATAGCTTACTCTTTATTTTGCTTGGAAGAATTTGCTTCCCCACCCAACCTAGTAATCCCCAAATTTGTCCTGTATGCTCGCTTCCTTTTGGAATATAGATCTTACAATTAGGTCACGACCTACTATAACTGTAGACACCACCTTTAGGGTGCCAGCGAAATCAAACTAAGATCATTTTTGCCCCTTAAACCATCTTAGGTCTATCCATGCATGAAAACCACGATTTTCAGAAAAAATTTCTTTTCGTTGTTTCCGCAGCCGTACCTATGATTTTTTGTTTGGTGGGGGTGTTTCGGGGGAAGGGGTTTAACAAAAAAAATAAAACGCATCAAAAATGTGTTTTTATGCTTTCTTTACGTTTTTACGAGTCGCACCAGCATTTTTGGGTGGAAGGGTCCAGACCTCCTAAACCCTCTCCTGAATACGACTCCTGGATGTTTCAAAACTATAAAGTAGAGAAGTAGGCCTTGCATTTCGTCAATGTTTCCATGCTGAACCGTGAAAAAATATCAGCAAAACTAATCAGCTACTTGATAACGCTTTAATGTTCTTGCCCGTTTTTTTTTTTTTGTTGTTTTGCCCACATTTCTTTTCTTTAATTAAATAAAAAAAAACAAGTTTTTTCGACTGAAAGTAAGGAGCAGCATTTAAACAAAAACCAAACAGAAATTATTCCGTATACGAGGGGGGCTTCCCCTTCCTCCACCCTAGCTCGGGTTGATGAAGCGAGGGTTGAGGAAGGGGCAGCCCCCTTTATGCACGAAGTAAGTTCTCTTCATTTTAAGGTTTAATATTGCTTTTTATTTTCAGTCCGAAAAACTTGTTTTTTATTTAATTTCTGAACGTGTTTCAAATCATTCCAGGAAATTCCCTTCCCTCCTTCTGCCGTGTGAAAATTCCCATGGGAAAAAGTACCCCGGAAAAAATTTTTCTTCTCCATGGAAGATTCTACCTGTGGATCACCAAAATACCTTTGTGATAAATGCTATGATTTACAATTACAACAAATAACAATTATAATAAATACTAACATAATTTCCCAATAATAAATAAATACTATAAATAATAGTGTAAACAATGGGAAATTGCACAAATTACAAACCTTTCCAAAAGGACTATGGGAGGAGGGGTCATGTGATCCCTAAATGTAGAGCTATTGGATCTTTCAACTTTGCTTAATCAAATGGCTATCTGAAAATTTTGATCAGATGACTTTAGGGAAACAAGGGGTGGGGGAGGGGGCTAGTAGACCTCTATTCTTTTTGGTCATTTAAAAAGGGTACTAGAACTTTTGATTTCCGTTCGATTAAGCCCTTTTTCAATTTCTTTGGACCATTGATCCAATATGATCACCTCTTGAAAAAAGAATAAATAAACACGTATCCGTGATCTTTCTTCTGGCAAAGCAATGCAAAATTCCGCATTTTTGTATATAGGAGCTCGTAACCTCTGCAGTAGGGTTCTCTGATATGCTGAATATTATGGCGTGATTTTCATTAAGACCTATTGAGTTTTTTATTGGGGGGGGGGGGTATCTCTCCCTTTTTCAAAAATCTGGCAAAATTTCTCAGGCTGATAACCTTTGACGGGTAACATTAAACTTATTGAACTTAATGTATTTAGAATCAGCACAAAAATTTTATTCTTCGATGTATCTATTGTTATCAAAATTCTGTTTTCTAGAGCTTCCGTTACTATTGAGCCAAGTCGCTCTTTACTTACAGTTCGTTACAACTGTTTGATTGGGCATCTGCTGCTACCAAAACTGCATAACCACTTACGGAGGGTGTTCTCATTAGAAACTGAGATTCTGATTTTTCCAATTTTTTAAGAAGTATATATGGTTGTGCAAAGCTTCCACTTAGCCAATTCAAACAATCCAATTCCCTGCTCACCAACCTTAATGCTTTTAGAATGCGCTACTGAAGGTTGTGCTGCAGATGTAAGCTACTTCGTTTATGTCGGATTTGACTTTTGTTTAATCACATGTAAATTTACAACATGAATATTCAAAAATGTTTTTTCTTCTCTGGAAAACGAGATCGCACTCAACTGTGATTGACAAGGAAAACATACCAAAGTGGAAAAGGCTAAAATGATTGACAGGGAATTGGTGTCAGAAAATAGAACCTCATCGGTTGTTGACAGGTAAGTAGAAGGCTCGTTGAAAGACCCTACAGCTATTACGTCACTATCAATTTGAATTTATCTTAGCCTCCAGCTGTTATACAAGAAAAGGATACTTGAGAGAAGGATATAGAAAAATTTGAATAAATCATAAGACCATAAGCAGCAAGTATACCGATTTGCTATTTTGATAACCTTCGTACAAGGCCTTATCTAGTGGGAGAGGGCTATGAGGCTTAAACCCATTCCCCAAAATTTTGATCGACTCATAAAAACACAACAAAATGCATATAAACAAATTTTTGACGTATTTTTAAAGTTTTTTGTAGCCCCCCCCCCTAAAAAAATCTAGCCTCCCCCAGGATAAAAATTCTAGATACGCCGTTGCCCGAGTTCACTTGGTGTCTTTCGATTTATCTCGTTATTGCACCATAAATAATAGTAATTATCAAGGGCGCCGGCAGAAAATTTTCCACGGGGGGGGCGGGGACTCCAAAATAGTCAAATAGGTGCTTGGGAGACAGGGAATATATTGCAGGATTTTGTTTCGTAGGTAAAGTTTATTTTCAAACACTTTTAAGAAAAAATTCTCAAATAAAAAGAGCAATTAAATTACATCCAAAATGAAACAAAATGCAGAAAATGTTAAACGACAAGGATTCCTGGCAAGGTGATCAATTTATTTAATCAATAATATATTTAATCATTATGCATTTAATCTTAAAATAAAATCAAACTCAAACCGAAATTACAGAAAGATTTATTGCTTTGGTAGATTATAACAGATATAGCCTTGTCTTTATGCGATTTCCTACGTCTTAGAATAGTTTAAAAAAGGAGTAGAGATACTCAAAAATCATCCTGCCTGCATAGATACCACGTTTGGATTTTATAACGGCAATGCAAAATGTACCTCTTTCATAACAGGACAATTCTCCTCCTTGAACTTAAATCCCTCATATATTCAGAAAAAAAATAGAATATCAGAAAAAATAATATTAAACTTAATTATCCATCTGTCAAATGGGCCCTCTTTCTCTTTTTTTTCCTATTCAACCAGATAAAATGAACAGGTTAAAAAAAAAAATTCGTCACAAGAGAATCTTAACAAATAGTTTGTGATAAAAAACTGGAAGTAAAAAGTGACTCGGGCCAATATTCACCAAAACTAAAAATGGAATTCTCATGACAATTGCTACACCGGCAGTAGCCTATTGCCTTTTTATGCTGGTACTAAATATATAAAAATTCTTTCAGTTTATTATTACCCACCCAAAACTATAAATCTGAGAAAATTTTCCTGATTAAAAAAAAAAGAAAACACCCCCAAAAAAGCAAGCGATCTTATTGAAAATACTTTTATTAGAAACATCATATCAGAGAACCCTCCCGTAGAGGTTTCAAGCTCTAATCTTCAAAATGTGGAATTTCGTTTTATTTTTTTCAGAAGAAACATCGTCGATGCATGTTTATATGTTTTGTTTTTTTCCCAGGGCAGGGGTGATTGTATCAGACTGAAGGTCCAAGATAATTCGGAGGGAGCTCAGTCAAACGTAAATTTAAAGCTCTTTTGAAGTGACCATACAGATTGAGCCTGGGGGAAGTCTTGCTTTCTGCCATTTTAGGGCACCAAACTACGACTTAAACCCAATAAGGACGAATTTACAATCATGAGAAGCTAATTGATTTAAAGTATCAATAACTATATCTTAGGCTTCCCAGTCGCAAAAGAAGTAATGCCAAACGGTGGCAGTAATGGTTTCAACCAGGTTGATTCGCTTTATTTGTAATGAAATTAGGCTACGTTTGGTGTTCTGTAATTGCGTATCAGCTATAATGAGGGGGTGGGGTCTGTCATTGTTTGAGTGGGGATAGGGTAGATTCCTAAAAAAGTACATTTTAATGGACAAACTGCCTACTCTTCATGAGGCTTCAGATAAATATTGAAAGAGGTAGGGGGAGTAGAATTTAGATAAAATGTTTCTCTATACAGCTAAAATGTTACATTTCCAATCCTGCCAGCACAGAGGTGGAAAAGGCAAGGAAGACCATCATCAACCCCGCCAGGAAATGTCTTTGGGGTGGCAAATAATGCTAGGAGCTTAGTTTTCAGCAATTTTAAATGGTAATATTTTTCTTTTTCTATTTATATGAAGTACTTCAATGTATTTAAACAAATGTATGTAATGTATTTATCGATAAAAAAAAACTATTGTAGAGGTTATGATGGCTTCAGTTATATAGAAAATCAAAAGTCACATAGAATTTGAATTCATACAAACAATAATTCTCCTTTTCATCCACCCGACATTCTTAAGCCTTCTTTAGCCGTCACGAAATTCTTTAGTAATAATATTAACAAGGACTTTTTACCAAAATTGCGATTCATCACTAATTCTTAAGTATATTCAAATTTTATCCAAAATTGAAGTTTCAAATTTAAACGTAGGATGGTACTAATCAACGTAAAATTATTTAATTACACATTTTAAAAGTAATTAACCAGGGACTTAAGAGACCGGTACCTCAGATTATATCTTGGTTAGGCCTGGGTATGATTTGGAAAACAATCAGAAATTGAATAAAAAAGGAGCTTTTCCACTGAAATCAAGGAACAGATTTGAAACCTATTTGGACAGATTATTCTTTATATAAAGGGGGTTGTCTCCTTGTTACTCGTTACTAAGAAGTTTAGCTTTTGTCCAAAGTTTTTTAAAAAAATTAACGATTGGAAAAAGAAACATTTTCCAATGCACTAACAAATTTTGGTTTAATGAACAAAGTGTTGAGAAGGGGACAGTCCCTCTTATGTACAGAGTAATTTCATTTTTTGTTTAAGTTTTAAACTTACTCCTTACTTTAGTTGAAAAACCTTTTCTATTTGTTTATTTGTATTTCATGAAACTGTTAAGTCTTATGATTACCTACTATTGATAACGCAGAAAACGATCAGTATTTCATTAATCTCTGTTTGGATTTTGATGGGTAATCAAACAGTTCGTGGTAAAGAACTGTAAGTAAGGAGCGACCCGGCTCAATAGTAACCGAAACTCTAAAAAATGAAATTTCGTAGTAGAGATGGGGGTGCTACTCCGACGAGGACAATACCCCTTCGAATCCCGATCCGGACACTTTTTTTTAAAACTCCCACGAGGACCACGTGGTTTATGGTCCATATATGGGCATAGCCTCCCTAGGGAAAATGATTGCGTAATCGGTCAATGACCTCTTTCTCCAGGTGTGTTTTTGGCACGCTCTCAACGAATGCCAAGGTCAATGTTGTTATTGTTTCCGAGGCAAAATGCCAAGGTCAATGTTGTTGTTGTAAGTGCACACTCGAGGCAGATGTTATGATCCGGAAATAGTATTTGTTATTGTTATTCGAGGCAAATGTTGTTGTCGTTCGAAGCAAAGTTAATGACATTTCCTTCCTGTTTGAGGCAGATGTTATGGTCCAGAAATAGTATTGTTATTGTTGTTTCCAAGCCAAATGTTATGAGTTCCCGGGAAACAGTTAATTAATGTCTGACAGATGACGTCAAGTTAATTAATGTCTTTGCATTTCCAAAGAGAATTGTCTCCGAGAAACAGTTAGATCACACATGATGTCATGATTGATTGATTGACACGAAAGGGGAATTAATTTGTTATTCTAAAGAGAATTGATTCACGAAAGGGAAATTAATTTGGAGTTCTAACAAGAGAATCGTTTCCGAGGCAGATGTTTTGATCTTAGCGCGCGAAAAGGTTTCCAAATAATTGAAATAAGCCAGCGCAGGGATGCCAAACAAAAGGAACATGCTGAAATTCCGTTTGGGGATAATTTTGGCGAAACCGTTTTAGCTAATTTATGGAACTATTACGATGAAACAGTTAGAGACATTTTGAAAGAAGATTTTAGGAAAGGTTTTAGAAGAGAATTTGAGGGTGAAACTCTGTGGTCCTTATAATACACAAGTTCCATTTGAACAGTGTTGTGAGGTCCTCTACCCCAACCCCAAAGGGTTCCGATCCCCCACCCCAACCCCGAAGGAAGCCCCCGGTACTCAAAGGCCCCCAAGCTCCCAAAGAGCCCCAGCCCCCCCCCCCCCCCCAAACGTCCTCCTCAGACCCTCAAAGGCCCTCCTCTGGTCCTCAAAGGCCCATCGAGCTCCCAAAAGACCACCGGGGTCCAAAAGGCCATCACCCGGTCCCCAAATGTCCCCCAGGCTCCCAACTGCCTCCCCCGGACCCCCAAAGGCCCTCCCTTTGGTCCCCAAAGGTCCCCACAGGCTCCCAAAGGGCCCCCTGGACCCCCAAAGGCCCTCCCCCCGGTCCTCAAATGTCCACCGGGCTCCCAAAGGACCAATCGGTCCTCAAGGGCCTCCAGACCCACAAAGGCTCTCCCCGGGCTCCCAAAGGACCACCCATCCCTTGGTTTAGTTTTAGTTAAAAGTATAGAGTGTTTTAGCTTAGAGTCATAACTTAGAGTTGTTCTTGAAGTTCTAGTTTAGTTTAATTTTAGTTAAGAGTTTGATGTTTTACCTTTGAGTTTCAGTTAGAGTTTTAGTTTGGTTTAGTTTTAGTTAAGAGTTTGTAGTTTTAGCTTAGAGTCTTAGCTTAGAGTTTAAGTTAGAGTTGTTGTGTAGTTTAGTTTTAGTTAAGAGTTTAGAGTCTTAGCTTAGAGTTTTAGTTTAGAGTTTTTAGCTTAGAGTCTTAGCTTAGAGTCTTAGCTTAGAGTTTTTGTTGAAGTTCTAGTTTAGTTTAGTTTTAGTTAAGAGTTTAGAGTTTTAGCTTAGAGTCTTAGCTTAGAGTTTAAGTTAGAGTTGTTGTCTAGTTTAATTTTAGTTAAGAGTTTAGAGTTTTACCTTAGAGTCTTAGCTTAGAGTTTTAGTTTAGAGTTTTTAGCTTAGAGTCTTAGCTTAGAGTTTTTGTTGAAGTTCTAGTTTAGTTTAGTTTTAATTAATAGCTTAGAGTTTTTGTTAGAGTTCTAGTTTAGTTTAATTTTATTTTAGAGTTTAGAGTTTTAGCTTAGTCTTAGCTTAGAGTTTTTTTTGTTAGAGTTCTAGTTTAGTTTAATTTTAGTTAAGAGTTTGATTTTTTTTTCCTTTGAGTTTCAGTTAGAGTTTTAGTTTAGTTTTAGTTAAGAGTTTGGTGTTTTACCTTAGAGTCTTAGCTTAGAGTTTTTATTTGAGTTTTAGTTTATTTTAGTTTTAGTTAAGAGTTTAGAATTTTAGCTTAGAGTCTTAGCTCAGAGTTTTTGTTAGAGTCATAGTTTATTTTATTTTTAGTTAAGAGTTTAGAGTTTCAGTTAGAGTTCTAGTTTAGTTTAGTTTTAGTTAAGAGTTTAGAGTTTTTAGCTTAGAGTCTTAGCTTAGAGTTTTTTGTTAGGGTTCTAGTTTAGTTTAGTTTTAATTAATAGCTTAGAGTTTTGTTAGAGTTCTAGTTTAGTTTAATTTTATTTAAGAGTTTAGAGTTTTAGCTTAGAGTTTTTGTTAGAGTTCTAGTTTAGTTTACATATAGTTAAGAGTTTGGAGTTTTACCTTAGAGACCTAGCTTAGAATTTTAGTTTAGTTTAGTTTTAGTTAAGAGTTTAGAGTTTTAGCCTAGAGTCTTATCTCAGAGTTTTTGTTAGAGTTCTAGTTTAGTTTTAGTTAAGAGTTTAGAATTTTAGCTTAGAGTCTTAGCTTAGAGTTTTATGTTAGAGTTCTAGTTTATTTTAGTTTTAGTTAAGAGCTTAGAGTTTTTAGCTGAGAGTCATAGCTTAGAGTTTTTGTTGAAGTTCTAGTTTAGTTTAGTTTTAGTTAATAGTTTAGAGTTTTAGCTAAGAGTCTTAGCCTAGAGTTTTTGTTAGAGTTGACGTTTAGTTTAGTAATAGTTAAGAGTTTAGAGTTTTAGCATAGAGTCTTAGCTTAGAGTTTTTGTTAGAGTTCTAGTTTAGTTTACATATAGTTAAGAGTTTGGAGTTTTACCTTAGAGACCTAGCTTAGAATTTTAGTTTAGTTTAGTTTTAGTTAAGAGTTTAGAGTTTTTTAGCTTAGAGTCTTAGTTTAGAGTTTTTGTTAGAGTTCTAGTTAGTTTAGTTTTAGTTAAGAGTTTGGTGTTTTACCTTAGAGTTTTTGTTGAAGTTCTAGTTTAGTTTAGTTTTAGATAAGAGTTTAGAATTTTAGCTTAGAGTCTTAGCCTAGAGTTTTTTGTTAGAGTTCTAGTTTATTTTAGTTTTAGTTAAGAGTTTAGAGTTTTTAGCTGAGAGTCATAGCCTAGAGTTTTTGTCGAAGTTCTAGTTTAGTTCAGTTTTAGTTAAGAGTTTAGAGTTTTAGCTTAGAGTCTTAGCTTAGATTTTTTGTTAGAGTTGAAGTTTATTTTAGTATTAGTTAAGAGCTTAGAGTTTTTAGCTTAGAGTCTTAGCTTAGAGTTTTTGTTAGAGTTCTACTTTACTTTAGATATAGTTAAGACATTGGAGTTTTACCATAGGGACTTAGCTTAGAGTTTTTGTTAGAGTTGAAGTTTAGTTTAGTAATAGTTAAGAGTTTAGAGTTTTAGCATAGAGTCTTAGCTTAGAGTTTTTTTTTAGAGTTCTTGTTTAGTTTACATATAGTTAAGAGTTTGGAGTTTTACCTTAGAGACCTAGCTTAGAATTTTAGTTTAGTTTAGTAATAGTTATGAGTTTAGAATTTTAGCTTGGAGTCTTAGCTTAGAGTTTTTGTTAGAGTTCTAGTTTAGTTTAGTTATAGTTAAGAGTTTGGTGTTTTACCATAGAGACTTAGCTTAGAGTTTTAGTTTAGTTTAGTTTTAGTTAAGATTTTAGAGTTTTAGCTTAGAGTCTTAGCAGAGAGTTTTTGTTAGAGTTCTAGTTTAGTTTAGTTTTAGTTAAGAGTTTAAAGTCTTAGTTTAGAGTTTTTGTTAGAGTTCTAGTTTAGTTTAGTTTTAGTTAAGAGTTTGGTGTTTTACCTTAGAGTTTTTGTTGAAGTTCTAGTTTAGTTTAGTTTTAGATAAGAGTTTAGAATTTTAGCTTAGAGTCTTAGCTTAGAGTTTTTTGTTAGAGTTCTAGTTTATTTTAGTTTTAGTTAAGAGTTTAGAGTTTTTAGCTGAGAGTCATAGCCTAGAGTTTTTGTCGAAGTTCTAGTTTAGTTCAGTTTTAGTTAAGAGTTTAGAGTTTTAGCTTAGAGTCTTAGCTTAGATTTTTTGTTAGAGTTGAAGTTTATTTTAGTATTAGTTAAGAGCTTAGAGTTTTTAGCTTAGAGTCTTAGCTTAGAGTTTTTGTTAGAGTTCTACTTTACTTTAGATATAGTTAAGACTTTGGAGTTTTACCCTAGGGACTTAGCTTAGAGTTTTTGTTAGAGTTGAAGTTTAGTTTAGTAATAGTTAAGAGTTTAGAGTTTCAGCATAGAGTCTTAGCTTAGAGTTTTTGTTAGAGTTCTTGTTTAGTTTACATATAGTTAAGAGTTTGGAGTTTTACCTTAGAGACCTAGCTTAGAATTTTAGTTTAGTTTAGTAATAGTTAAGAGTTTAGAATTTTAGCTTGGAGTCTTAGCTTAGAGTTTTTGTTAGAGTTCTAGTTTAGTTTAGTTATAGTTAAGAGTTTGGTGTTTTACCATAGAGACTTAGCTTAGAGTTTTAGTTTAGTTTAGTTTTAGTTAAGATTTTAGAGTTTTAGCTTAGAGTCTTAGCAGAGAGTTTTTGTTAGAGTTCTAGTTTAGTTCAATTTTAGTTAAGAGTTTAGAGTTTTAGCCTAGAGTCTTATCTCAGAGTTTTTGTTAGAGTTCTAATTTAGTTTAGTTTTAGTTAAGAGTTTAGTGTTTTAAGCTTAGAGTCTTAGTTTAAAGTTTTTTATTGAAGTTCTAGTTTAGTTTAGAGTTTTAGCTCAGACTTAGAGTTTTAATTAGAGTTCTAGTTTAGTTTAGTTTTAGTTAAGAGTTTAGAGTTTTAGCTTAGATTCTTAGCTTAGTGTTTTTGTTAGAGTTCTAGTTTAGTTTAGTTTTAGTTAAGAGTTTAGAGTTTTAGCTTAGAGTCTTAGCTTAGAGTTTTTGTTATAGTTCTAGTTTAGTTTAGTTATAGTTAAGAGTTTGGTGTTTTACCCTAGAGACTTAGCTTAGAGTTTTAGTCTAGTTTAGTTTTACTTAAGAGTTTAGAGTTTTAGCTTAGGGTCTCAGCTTAGAGTTTTTGCTAGAGTTCTAGTTTAGTTTAGTTTTAGTTAAGAGTTTAGTGTTTTTAGCTTAGAGTCTTAGTTTAGAGTTTTTGTTGAAGTTTAGTTTAGTTTTGGTTTAGAGTTTTAGCTTAGACTTAGAGTTTTAATTAGAGTTCTAGTTTAGTTTAGTTAGCTAAGAGTTTAGAGTTTTAGCATAGAGTCATAGCTTAGAGTTTTTGTTAGAGTTCTAGTTTAGTTTAGTTTTAGTTAAGAGTTTAGAGTTTTACCATAGAGTCTTAGCTTAGAGTTTTACTTTAAGTTATAGTTTGGTTAAGTTTTAGTTAAGAGTTTCGAGTTTTAGCTGAGTCTTAGCTTAGAGTTTTTGCTAGAGTTCTAGTTTAGTTTAGTTTTAGTTAAGAGTTTAGAGTTTTACCTTAGAGTCCTAGCTTAGAGTTTTTGTTAGAGTTCTAGTTTAGTTTAATTTTAGTTAAGAATTTGATATTTTACCTTTGAGTTTTAGTTAGAGTTCTAGTTTAGTTTACTTTTAGTTAAGAGTTTAACGTTTTACCTTGGAGTCTTGGCTTAGAGTTTTAGTTAGAGTTCTAGTTTTGTTTAGTTTTAGTTAAGAGTTTAGAATTTTAGCTTAGAGTCTTAGCTCAGAGTTTTTGTTAGAGTCCTAGTTTACTTTAGTTTTAGTTAATAGTTTAGAGTTTTACATTTGAGTTTCAGTTAGAGTTCTAGTTTAGTTTAGTTTTAGTTAAGAGTTTAGAGTTTTTACCTTAGAGTCTTAGCTTAGAGTTTTTGTTGAAGTTCTAGTTTAGTTTAGTTTTAGTTAATAGCTTAGAGTTTTTGTTAGAGCTCTAGTTTAGTTTAATTTTATTTAAGAGTTTAGAGTTTTAGCTTAGAGTTTTTTTGTTAGAGTTCTAGTTTAGTTTAATTTTAGTTAAGAGTTTTATTTTTTTACCCTTGAGTTTCAATTAGAGTTCTAGTTTAGTTTTAGTTAAGAGTTTGGTGTTTTACCTTAGAGTTTCAGTTAGAGTTCTAGTTTAGTTTTAGTTAAGAGTTTGGTGTTTTACCTTAGAGTCTTAGCTTAGAGTTTTTTGTTAGGGTTCTAGTTTAGTTTAATTTTAGTTAAGAGTTTGATTTTGTACCTCTGAGTTTCAGTTAGAGTTCTAGTTTAGTTTTAGTTAAGAGTTTGGTGTTTTACCTTAGGGTCTTAGCTTAGAGTTTTTAGTTAGAGTTCTAGTTTAGTTTAGTTTTGGTTAAGAATTTAGAATTTCAGCTTAGAGTCTTAGCTTAGAGTTTTTTTAGAGTTCTAGTTTATTTTAGTTTTAGTTAAGAGTTCAGTTTTTACCATAGAGTCCTAGCTTAGAGTTTTTGTTGAAGTTTTAGTTTATTTTAGTTTTAGTTAATAGTTTAGAGTTTTAGCTTAGAGTCTTAGCTTAGAGTTTTTGTTAGAGTTGAAGTTTAGTTTAGTAATAGTTAAGAGTTTGGTGTTTTACCGTAGAGTCATAGCTTAGAGTTTTAGTTAGAGTTCTAGTTTAGTTTAGTTTTAGTTGAGAGTTTAGAATTTTAGCTTAGACTCTTAGCTTACAGTTTTTGTTAGATTTCTAGTTTAGTTTAGTTTTAGTCAAGAGTTTAGAGTTTTTAGCTTAGATTCATAGCTTAGAGTTTTTGTTGAAGCTATAGTTTAGTTTAGTTTTAGTTAAGAGTTTATAGTTTTAGCTTAGATTCTTAGCTTAGAGTTTTTGTTAGAGTTTTAGTTTAGTTTAGTTTTAGTTAAGAGTTTTGAGTTTTACCTTAAAGTCTTAGATTAGAGTTTTAGTTAGGGTTGAAGTTTCGTTTAGTTTTAGTTAAGAGTTTATAGTTTTAGCTTAGAGTCTTAGCTTAGAGTTTTAGTTAGAGTTATTGTTTAGTTTAGTTTTAGTTAAGAGTTTAGAGTTTTATCATAGAGTCATAGGTTACAGTTTTTGTTGAAGTTGAAGTTTAGTTTAGTCATAGTTAAGAATTTAGAGTTTTTATCTTAGAGTCATAGCTTAGAGTTTTTGAAGTTCTAGTTTAGTTTAGTTAAGAGTTTAGAGTTCCACCTTAGAGTCTTAGCTTAGAGTTTTACTTAGAGTTGAAGTTTAGTTTACTTATAGTTAAGGGTTTAGAGTTTTAGCTTGGAGTCTTAGCTTAGAGTTTTAGTTAGAGTTCTAGCTTAGTTTAGTTTTAGTTAAGAGTTTAGAGTTTTGCCTCCAAACTCTTAACTATATGTAAACTAAACAAGAACTCTAACAAAAACTCTAAGCTAAGACTCTATGCTGAAACTCTAAACTCTTAACTATTACTAAACTAAACTTCAACTCTAACAAAAGCTCTAAGCTAAGTCCCTAGGGTAAAACTCCAAAGTCTTAACTATATCTAAAGTAAAGTAGAACTCTAACAAAAACTCTAAGCTAAGACTCTAAGCTAAAAACTCTAAGCTCTTAACTAATACTAAAATAAACTTCAACTCTAACAAAAAATCTAAGCTAAGACTCTAAGCTAAAACTCTAAACTCTTAACTAAAACTGAACTAAACTAGAACTTCGACAAAAACTCTAGGCTATGACTCTCAGCTAAAAACTCTAAACTCTTAACTAAAACTAAAATAAACTAGAACTCTAACAAAAAACTCTAAGCTAAGACTCTAAGCTAAAATTCTAAACTCTTATCTAAAACTAAACTAAACTAGAACTTCAACAAAAACTCTAAGGTAAAACACCAAACTCTTAACTAAAACTAAACTAAACTAGAACTCTAACAAAAACTCTAAACTAAGACTCTAAACTCTTAACTAAAACTAAACTAAACTAGAACTCTAACAAAAACTCTCTGCTAAGACTCTAAGCTAAAACTCTAAAATCTTAACTAAAACTAAACTAAACTAAAACTCTAAGCTAAGTCTCTATGGTAAAACACCAAACTCTTAACTATAACTAAACTAAACTAGAACTCTAACAAAAACTCTAAGCTAAGACTCCAAGCTAAAATTCTAAACTCTTAACTATTACTAAACTAAACTAAAATTCTAAGCTAGGTCTCTAAGGTAAAACTCCAAACTCTTAACTATATGTAAACTAAACAAGAACTCTAACAAAAACTCTAAGCTAAGACTCTATGCTAAAACTCTAAACTCTTAACTATTACTAAACTAAACTTCAACTCTAACAAAAACTCTAAGCTAAGTCCCTATGGTAAAACTCCAATGTCCTAACTATATCTAAAGTAAAGTAGAACTCTAACAAAAACTCTAAGCTAAGACTCTAAGCTAAAAACTCTAAGCTCTTAACTAATACTAAAATAAACTTCAACTCTAACAAAAAATCTAAGCTAAGACTCTAAGCTAAAACTCTAAACTCTTAACTAAAACTGAACTAAACTAGAACTTCGACAAAAACTCTAGGCTATGACTCTCAGCTAAAAACTCTAAACTCTTAACTAAAACTAAAATAAACTAGAACTCTAACAAAAAACTCTAGGCTAAGACTCTAAGCTAAAATTCTAAACTCTTATCTAAAACTAAACTAAACTAGAACTTCAACAAAAACTCTAAGGTAAAACACCAAACTCTTAACTAAAACTAAACTAAACTAGAACTCTAACAAAAACTCTAAACTAAGACTCTAAGCTAAAAAACTCTAAACTCTTAACTAAAACTAAACTAAACTAAAATTCTAAGCTAGGTCTCTAAGGTAAAACTCCAAACTCTTAACTATATGTAAACTAAACTAGAACTCTAACAAAAACTCTAAGCTAAGACTCTATGCTAAAACTCTAAACTCTTAACTATTACTAAACTAAACGTCAACTCTAACAAAAACTCTAGGCTAAGACTCTAAGCTAAAACTCTAAACTATTAACTAAAACTAAACTAAACTAGAACTTCAACAAAAACTCTAAGCTATGACTCTCAGCTAAAAACTCTAAGCTCTTAACTAAAACTAAAATAAATTAGAACTCTAACATAAAACTCTAAGCTAAGACTCTAAGCTAAAATTCTAAACTCTTAACTAAAACTAAACTAGAACTCTAACAAAAACTCTGAGATAAGACTCTAGGCTAAAACTCTAAACTCTTAACTAAAACTAAACTAAACTAAAATTCTAAGCTAGGTCTCTAAGGTAAAACTCCAAACTCTTAACTATATGTAAACTAAACTAGAACTCTAACAAAAACTCTAAGCTAAAACTCTAAACTCTTAAATAAAATTAAACTAAACTAGAACTCTAACAAAAACTCTAAGCTATTAATTAAAACTAAACTAAACTAGAACCCTAACAAAAACTCTAAGCTAAGACTCTAAGCTAAAAACTCTAAACTCTTAACTAAAACTAAACTAAACTAGAACTCTAACTGAAACTCTAAACTCTTAACTAAAAATAAAATAAACTATGACTCTAACAAAAACTCTGAGCTAAGACTCTAAGCTAAAATTCTAAACTCTTAACTAAAACTAAAATAAACTAAAACTCAAATAAAAACTCTAAGCTAAGACTCTAAGGTAAAACACCAAACTCTTAACTAAAACTAAACTAAAACTCTAACTGAAACTCAAAGGAAAAAAAATCAAACTCTTAACTAAAATTAAACTAAACTAGAACTCTAACAAAAAAAACTCTAAGCTAAGACTAAGCTAAAACTCTAAACTCTAAAATAAAATTAAACTAAACTAGAACTCTAACAAAAACTCTAAGCTATTAATTAAAACTAAACTAAACTAGAACTTCAACAAAAACTCTAAGCTAAGACTCTAAGCTAAAAACTCTAAACTAAAACTCTAAGCTAAGACTCTAAGGTAAAACTCTAAACTCTTAACTAAAATTAAACTAGACAACAACTCTAACTTAAACTCTAAGCTAAGACTCTAAGCTAAAACTCTAAACTCTTAACTAAAACTAAACTAAACTAGAACTTCAACAAAAACTCTAAGCTAAGACTCTAAGCTAAGACTCTAAGCTAAAAACTCTAAACTAAAACTCTAAGCTAAGACTCTAAACTCTTAACTAAAACTAAACTACACAACAACTCTAACTTAAACTCTAAGCTAAGACTCTAAGCTAAAACTACAAACTCTTAACTAAAACTAAACCAAACTAAAACTCTAACTGAAACTCAAAGGTAAAACATCAAACTCTTAACTAAAATTAAACTAAACTAGAACTTCAAGAACAACTCTAAGTTATGACTCTAAGCTAAAACACTCTATACTTTTAACTAAAACTAAACCAAGGGCTGGGTGGTCCTTTGGGAGCCCGGGGAGAGCCTTTGTGGGTCTGGAGGCCCTTGAGGACCGATTGGTCCTTTGGGAGCCCGGTGGACATTTGAGGACCGGGGGGAGGGCCTTTGGGGGTCCGGGGGGCCCTTTGGGAGCCTGTGGGGACCTTTGGGGACCAAAGGGAGGGCCTTTGGGGGTCCGGGGGAGGCAGTTGGGAGCCTGGGGGACATTTGGGGACCGGGTGATGGCCTTTTGGACCCCGGTGGTCTTTTGGGAGCTCGATGGGCCTTTGAGGACCAGAGGAGGGCCTTTGAGGGTCTGAGGAGGACGTTTGGGGGGGGGGCTGGGGCTCTTTGGGAGCTTGGGGGCCTTTGAGTACCGGGGGCTTCCTTCGGGGTTGGGGTGGGGGATCGGAACCCTTTGGGGTTGGGGTAGAGGACCTCACAACACTGTTCAAATGGAACTTGTGTATTATAAGGACCACAGAGTTTCACCCTCAAATTCTCTTCTAAAACCTTTCCTAAAATCTTCTTTCAAAATGTCTCTAACTGTTTCATCGTAATAGTTCCATAAATTAGCTAAAACGGTTTCGCCAAAATTATCCCCAAACGGAATTTCAGCATGTTCCTTTTGTTTGGCATCCCTGCGCTGGCTTATTTCAATTATTTGGAAACCTTTTCGCGCGCTAAGATCAAAACATCTGCCTCGGAAACGATTCTCTTGTTAGAACTCCAAATTAATTTCCCTTTCGTGAATCAATTCTCTTTAGAATAACAAATTAATTCCCCTTTCGTGTCAATCAATCAATCATGACATCATGTGTGATCTAACTGTTTCTCGGAGACAATTCTCTTTGGAAATGCAAAGACATTAATTAACTTGACGTCATCTGTCAGACATTAATTAACTGTTTCCCGGGAACTCATAACATTTGGCTTGGAAACAACAATAACAATACTATTTCTGGATCATAACATCTGCCTCAAACAGGAAGGAAATGTCATTAACTTTGCTTCGAACGACAACAACATTTGCCTCGAATAACAATAACAAATACTATTTCCGGATCATAACATCTGCCTCGAGTGTGCACTTACAACAACAACATTGACCTTGGCATTTTGCCTCGGAAACAATAACAACATTGACCTTGGCATTCGTTGAGAGCGTGCCAAAAACACACCTGGAGAAAGAGGTCATTGACCGATTACGCAATCATTCTCCCTAGGGAGGCTATGCCCATATATGGACCATAAACCACGTGGTCCTCGTGGGAGTTTTAAAAAAAAGTGTCCGGATCGGGATTCGAAGGGGTATTGTCCTCGTCGGAGTAGCACCCCCATCTCTACTTTTACGTTAGCAACAGATATGTCAAAAGAATTGGTTTATTATGCTGATTTCAAATATATAAGTTTCATTTAGTTTGGTCTTACCCATCAAAACTTACGATCCTGAGAAAATTTGTCTGATTTTCAAGAAAAGAAGGAAAGACCCTCTAGAAGTAATAGAATTTTGATGAAAATCACACCGTTAGATTCCGCGTATCAAATAACCCAATCAAATGTGGAATTTTGTTATTTTTGCCACAAGAAAGATCACGGATGCGTGTTTATTTGTTTGTTTTCTTCTCTTTTTTTTCCAAGGGTGATCGTATTAATTCAATGGGCCTAAAACGTAAGGAGAGGGCTCATTTTAACTGAAATGAAAAGTTCTATTGCCATTTTTAACTGATCAAAAAATTAGAGGGCAACTAGGGCAACTAGGCCCCCTTACACGCTGCTTTTCCCTAAATCGTCTGATCAAAATTTTGAGATTGCTAATTTGTTCAGCATAGTTGAAAGACCCAATAACTATGTTCTTGGAGATTAAATCATCCCCTATAGCCCAAGGGGAAAGGTTTTTAAGTTATAAAATTTGCCGATTGTTTACGTATACTATTTGTTATTGGGAAGTATGCTTACATTTTTCGGGTGGGGAGGATGAATTTTTCTGCCGGGAGGATTTTGCACGTGCAGAAATCTCCACGGAGAGGGCAGTTTCCAGGGGGTGATCTTTTGAGAGGGAATTTTACATTGGATGAATTTGCCAGAATTCCTATACGAAATTTCGGTACTGGTGCGTTATATGGACACTTCTAAAAAGTCAAGTTTGTTTAATGCTAATGAAATAAAATAATATAGGATGAATATATAATAGTTTATAAACAAATTTGAGCTATATTTGCACATTATGGGGGGCGGGGGGGGGGTAAAAAATAGCATATATTGAATACATAACCTAACCTAACTAACCTAGGTACCTTTTCCCCTTAAATCCCAAAAAAACAATCGTTTAAATATTGTAATTCATTGAGAAACCACGGCTTTGCAGTCATTTATGTATAGAGGTCTCTTGAGAATAGCCTGTTTGACGGCTATTTCGTGACTGGTTTCCTTGTACAATATACAAAAGTGTCCATATAACGAACCAGTACCGAAATTTCTTTGTCTTGCTTTCCCTTTAACAATACAATTTTACGCGTAGAGATGTTAAAGGTAATTGTTCAGCCAAAAGTTTTGCCAGGATTGAATTGTCCAGAGGATATTTGTGTGGGGAGGGGGATTTTTCCGTGGATGTGAAGCCAGATATCCTGGCGTTATTTAAAAAACGATCAGAAATTAAATTTTTAAAAGCAAATGTTTCAACTGAAAGTAAGGAGCAACATTAAATCTTAAAACGAACAGTAAGTATTAAGTATTACATTTATGAGGGATATTGCCCCCTCCTCAACACCTCGATCTTTACGCTAAAGTTTAAATTTTGTCCCAATTCTTTAAAAACGACTCCTGGAATACAAGGATCGTTTAATTAGAACAATAAGTAACTTTTTCAAAGTGCCGAAATACTGTTGCGTGAAGAGCGAGGTGTTGAGTAGGGGCAATCCCCTTCGTATACGTAATAATTTTGGTTCGTTTTGAATATTAATGTTGCTCCTTACTTTCAGTTAAAAAAACGTGTTTTTTTATTCAATGAAGCTTAGAGACAAAAGAAATTTCTAGAGGCAATGGAAAAAGTACGTCAATTAAAGTAAAAGTATATAAAAATGAAAAAAGTAAGTGATTACAAAAATACATAAAACAACAGCCCAGTTACAAAAACTAAGATATAAACTCCCATCATTCAGTTCTTTTGAGCAATGCCGAAGCATTGAACGGATATTTTTTTAACAATATCGAAAGTTTTGAACTTGGCTATCAAACACCAAAATATTTAATGCCTTTAGACTCGGTGTTTGTAAAAAGTAACACATTATCAAAGTAGTTTGTTCAAAAATAAACATTAAAACTAGATTAAGAAAATCAATTAAAAATGCTTGAATGAATCAAGGATTGGGGATTTCAATTTATTCTTTTTGAAATGAGAGAATGGCTAAAGGATGGTCTCAGCCGAAATATTTGTATTTTGTTCAATCTTTCCCTAGCTTAGCAATTTTTTCTTTTTTTCATTGTCTTACATGTTCTCTTAATGAATGTTCTTCGAGAATGAATATCAAACCCTGAAATGTATACGAATTAAAATATTTCTAGGGGCGTCTGAAATACGAAAAATCATAGCCATCACTTTTTAAGTTGAATTCTGGGAAAAGGTTCTTGCTTTTAGGGTGTTATTGCTCCTCCCACAGAAAGAAGAGAGAGAGAGAGAGACAAGTATCGTATTACTGACTCCAAACAAAAAAATACACAAAAATGTAGATATAGAAAAGGCTAAAATATAGATATAGAAATAATTGTATGATATTCTGTTTCTATATCAAGATATAGAAATAGATATACACAAACTATTCAATTGCTCTAAATTCATCAACTCTCAGAATTTTCCTTTAGCAGAGTTTGGGCCTTATCGATCTTCAGTTGGTATTTTGTGCCAAAAAATGGTACAAACCAATACTTTGTCATAGTGCAGTCCTTCTTGTTATTTAAAAGGGGCACTAGAACTTTCGCTGTCCATTTGAGATCAATCTTCTGACAATTGATAGACATAAATGATATGACTCTCCTTGGGGTTAAAAACACCACAAAATTGTTTGATTTTTGAGTAGCCAAATGGGTATTAAAACGGTTTTAGTAGTTTATTTGTGTGTTATTAAAGAAGGATTAGAATGGCGTGCCTAAAGATATTGTAAGAGCACAGCTTTTTACTCCTCCTAGGTTTGTTTTCGGGTTGAGGGAAGGTTGGGAAGATGGAGGATGATGTATAGTTGATTGATTGAGAACAAGGTTTTATGAAAATTATTTGTCTATTATTAACGTATTTCCGCGGTGAAAGAGGTGCCCTATGGCAGAAAGGCACCCTGCTAAACCGGGAATGGTACTTTTTAGCGGTTTTGAATTTTTTTTTGTGGTATACCTTGTCTTTGTCAATTATGTTTGGATACACAAATCCAAATTTTAAAAAATAAAAGTTGTTTTTAAATTAGTGTAGGTGACATTAAAGTTTGAAATTAAGTGGAAAAGATTATGATGTCACCAAGAGGAGAGGAGGTGGGATTAAAAAAAAATATATCCTCTTCCTACAATCTTCTTCATGGAAAAAAATCTGAAGTTCCATGTTCTCTCTGAAAGGGACTTCGAAGCACTATTACAGGTTTTTCATTGACTCTGAATATGACAGTGTGGTTTCCCCAAAATTACTCCTTTTTAGGATGTTTTCTTTGAATTTATAAAAGTGTATTTTTTAGTTAATAATTATAACTACGGGCAAAACTACTACTACTGTTACTACTAACAACTCATTGCACCACCAAGCCGACTGAGGCTAACACTGCTGCGCACGTTCTTCTCCTATCCCAATCTATTGAAAGCCTCCCTTCTTACACCCTCCCAAGAAGTTTCCATGTCTCCTAAATTTTTCTTAGGACATCCTCCCACCCCATTCGGGACTACCTGCTTTTTGTTTGGCTCTAGACGGTTGGCCAACAAGGATTATCGTTGGCAATAGTAGTATGTTACCTTATACTTTGCTTCCTTTATGTTCCATCCTATGATATCACGCACTTTCACAAGCCTGAGGCATGTTTTTTTTATTATGACATCGAATTTACACCTTTGCCAAGAGGAAGGAGTATAACTTGATTGGTGATTAGGATTTGAATATTTTTTAGGTTAAATCCGTGGTCATTCATCTGTAAGTTGATTAGTAGGTTTTTTTTTTTTAAACTTGGCTAATAGGTTTTTAAACCTATTACTACGAACGCTACATGCATTCCATTTTTGGAACTAGGAGTGAGATTGTGTGATGCTATAAGACTGATTTCGTTTCATGGGTTCATTAATAGAAGGACTAATGTTTTTGAAAAGGGTAATTACTTCTTTAGTTTACGAGATTTGCGAATTTTTTGCGAAAAGATATTTGCGTAAACGTATTGCGAAGGTTAAGAATGCCTCACGGGTAATTAAAGAATGAGATGCTTGCATCAACAATACAAAGAATAAGCTCAGATACTTAATAGATTTGACGCTTACAAGAGACATTGCTAGAAAGTATTCAATAGCTTAATTGAAAAGTAACGATAGAATGACATTGTGACTTGACCTAGCTTTACCTCGCCGATGTGGTCTGTATAATACATAAGTAACGTTTGAAAAATATTGTCAATTTAAAAAGAAATGGCTGAAAAGTGTTTTGAGGGGGATGGGTTGCATGGAGGGGTGAGTTGCACGAGGGTTCAGTTAAAGGGGATACAGTTGCACGGGGGGTTTCGGTTATACACGGGGTTCAGTTACAAGGGGATTCAGTTGCACGGGGGTTGAGTTAAATGGGAATTAAGTTCCACGAGAGTAGTGCTTTGTCGTGGTTTAGCCGTGAGGTCCCTTACCACAACCCCAAAGGGCTCCGATCCCCCCACCCCAACCCCGAAGGAACCCCCCGGTCCTCAAAGGTTCTCTAGGCCCCCAAAGGGGCCGTGGTTTACCTTGTAACTTTTACATTCTCTTGATTTTCAAAGTTCCGTTTGAAGGACTCTGTTGTTTTACGGGGGTTCAGTTAAAGGGGATGCTGTTGCACGGGGTTTTCGGTTATACAGGGGTTCAGTTACAAGGGGGATTCATTGAGGGGCATGGGTTGCATGGAGGGGTGAGTTGCACGAGGGTTCAGTTAAAGGGGATACAGTTGCACGGGGGGTTTCGGTTATACACGGGTTCAGTTACAAGGGGGATTCAGTTGCACGGGGTTGAGTTAAATGGGAATTGAGTTCCACGAGAGTAGTGCTTTGTCGTGGTTTAGCCGTGAGGTCCCTTACCACAACCCCAAAGGGCTCCGATCCCCCCACCCCAACCCCGAAGGAACCCCCCGGTCCTCAAAGGTTCTCTAGGCCCCCAAAGGGGACGTGGTTTACCTTGTAACTTTTACATTCTCTTGATTTTCAAAGTTCCGTTTGAAGGACTCTGTTGTTTTACGGGGGTTCAGTTAAAGGGGATAATGTTGCACGGGGGTTTCGGTTATACAGGGGTTCAGTTACAAGGGGGATTCAGTTGCGCGGGGGTTGAGTTAAATGGGAATTGAGTTCCACGAGAGTAGTGCTTTGTCGTGGTTTAGCCGTGAGGTCCCTTACCACAACCCCAAAGGGCTCCGATCCCCCCACCCCAACCCCGAAGGAGCCCCCCAGTCCTCAAAGGTTCTCTAGGCTCCCAAAGGGGCCGTGGTTTACCTGGTAACTTTTACATTCTCTTGATTTTCAAAGTTCCGTTTGAAGGACTCTGTTGTTTTACGAGGGTTCAGTTAAAGGGGATACACTTGCACGGGAGTTTCGGTTATACAGGGGTTCAGTTACAAGGGGAATTCAGTTGCACGGGGGTTGAGTTAAATGGGAATTGAGTTCCACGAGAGTAGTGCTTTGTCGTGGTTTAGCCGTGAGGTCCCTTACCACAACCCCAAAGGGCTCCGATCCCCCCACCCCAACCCCGAAGGAACCCCCCGGTCCTCAAAGGTTCTCTAGGCTCCCAAAGGGGCCGTGGTTTACCTTGTAACTTTTACATTCTCTTGATTTTCAAAGTTCCGTTTGAAGGACTCTGTTGTTTTAAGCCAGTGTGATTTTTTCTTTACATGGTGTTCGTTCAAAAAAGCGAGAATTTCTGTTAAATAAATAATTCTTATATTTTTTCCGTTCAATTGAAGGCGAGGATTTCTGTTAAATAAATAATTGTTATACCTTTTAAAATGACTTTACGGGGTTTGAGGGGGCTCTATTGTTTTAAGCCGTTTGATTTTTTCTTTACATGGTGTTCGTTCAAAAAGCGAGGATATTCCGTGTGATTTTTTTGGGGAGTTTAATGAATTTATTAGTTACGGAGAGTTCAATGACTCCTCCCCTCAATGACTTCCAGGGGTTTTATGACTCCTCCTCACAATGAATTCAGATGGTTTTAGGACTCATCCCCCTAGCCATAACTCCATTCAACCTTGAGCGAAGATATAAAAGTTTGATGAAGTATTTTTCTGCTTAACAACTACATTAATAACTTCCAAGATGATAGCTTTTTGTACATAACTTAAAATGTCAAAATATGCTTACAGTTCTAGCAATTGCGCTCTGTGATTGGTCAGAGACACGATGTGACTTTCCCACTGGTATTCTATGACAGGTTATTGACACTACCTAATCTATTGCATGTATTAAATCAGTATTTTTTACGCAGTGGAACGATAAACACATAAGTCATATCTTTAAAAAAAAAAGTGAAGATGGGACATTTTAATAAAGTGTGTTTACATAACAAGGTTATTGTAGCATTGAATGTGACAAAGAGAAGTATTTAAACTTTGAAACAAGTACAGGTGGTAGCACTATTGGAAATGTATGCATGCATTGTCATGACAGTAAGGAATTAAATTTCTTTGGAATACCGAAAAAATTCAACTCTTATGTTGGTGGTTATGCGAGATTGAGATCTCCAGAGATGATTGCACTCAAAGAGAATGCCAACATAAAAATAATCATTGATGATAGAGGACAAATCCTTGCTACTGTTGCAGGTAACACATTACCTACTGATACATCCAATCGTCACCTTTCGGGTATTAGCATTCAACGGAAGATCAATAAAAGAAAGGCCTACTCTTCTACTAATATCGTAAACCATATCTTGTCTACGTGCCGAAACTGTTACCTGTGTAAAAATAATGTGATAATAGACAGTGAAATTGCCAGAAAAATAAAAAGGGCATTGTCAGAAAATATCACGATGGAATATAAAGATGAATCGATGAAAAACAAAGCACCAGCAAACGTTACTGCCATTGATCAAACAGTCATTGAACCAAATAATACCAAAGACGAAAAGCATATTGAGCCTATTGATGAGACACCAGTAAAAATTGTGTATGACTCAAAATGGAATAATGATTATTCTACTGATTACGAACTAAGAGAAGACAATAGCTATAATATCAAGAGAGAACATGGTGAACTATTTTATGGAACAGATTCAAAATGTCCAAAGTTAATCATTGATATTAATAATGTATCGTAATATATTTTTTGTATTAATATTCTACATAGCATTATTTCATTAAAAATATATTATGCATTACATTGTTATGTGTTCATTATTTTTAGAGTAAGCTAGCATATCAAACGTTTAGAATGTCTAATAAAACGTTGGAGATGTAAGAAAAGGAATTTGCATACATCTATTGTCAGACACATGGGAACAAATTCTTTCTTGAATTCGCCTCCTGGATAAATAAAAAAAAGACATTTCATTCTAGGGTTTTCAGACCTAGGTTTTTTAGATTTTCGTGCGTGTTCGACTCCTGGGGTTTAGTATTTGAGAAGTTAACTTTAGTATTTTGTGGTTTTACGTGCCTGAAATCTTGAATTAGAATTTTTAATTAGCTGTTTAGGTTTTCAGACATAGTCTTTTAGATGTTCATGGGTGTTCGGTTCCTGGAGGGTTTTATGACTCCTCCTCTCAATGAATTCAGATGGTTTTAGGACTCGTTCCCCTAGCCATAACTCCATTCAACCTTGAGCGAGGATATAAAAGTTTGATGAAGTATTTTTCTACTTAACAACTACATTAATAACTTCCAAGATGATAGGACAGTATGACACAGAATTTATCAGTTACCGAGAGTTCAATGACTCCTCCCCGCAATGACTTCCAAGGGTTTTATGACTCCTCCCCACAATGAATTCAGATGGTTTTAAGACTCATCTCACTAGTCATAACTCCGTTCAACCTTGAGCGAAGGTATAAAAGTTTGATGAAGTATTTCTCTACTTAACAACTACATTAATAGCCTCCAAGATGATAGGACTGTATGACACCGAATTTATCAGTTTGAAAAAATCATTGCGGTGTTATATTCGAATGTGCTTTTTTATTATTGTCTATGGATCTCGAAGAAATCGACTGTTATCATTGGTTAGTGAAAAATAATCTGTTTGAGTATGATAAAAGCTTGTGGAGTACTACATTACGTTTTATAAACAGACTGGGATTCTATGATAGAGTGATTACACCACTTAATAATACTGGTCAGGAACTGAGAAATGTCCAGGAGGAAGTCAGTGAAATTTGCAGCTTTTTCGGAGTTGAAGCACTCTACGTAAAGGGCAATGTACCTACAGATAAAGTTTTAATTCAAAAGTGTGACCCTAGGATTCCACTTTTCAATCTAGAAGAGTTTAAGTGTCCTAAATTTGAGGGGGGCTATCACCGTCCTCAAGACGAGGTTAGGTTCTTCGCACAGTGGATACCTAAGAACATACCTGATCATGATAAATCCATAAGACATGTTAAAAAAACTATTCTATATCATGGGACCATCGTTTGTGGATGTTTAAGAGTGAACTCTAAGTACTATTTTTATGTAAACATTTGTTGTTGTTTTTTTTTTCTTTCTCAAAAAAAAAAAATCTGTTAATACATTTAAGCAATAAATATCTTTAAGCTTAACCCGTCCTTGTTCTTTAGAATAGTTCTATTGTAAGCAAGTAACAAACTCTTTCCTGAAGTCACCTCTTGGATACACAATGCAGAAACTTCATTTAAGAAACTATGAAAAAATTGTAAGTAAGTAAGTAACAAATTCTTTCTTGAAGTCACCTCTTGGATACACAATACAGAAATTTTCATTAAAGAAATTATGAAAAAATTGTAAGTAAGTAGCAAATTCTTTATTGAATTCACCTGCAGGATAAACAAAGACATTTCGTTCAAGAAATTATGACAAAATTCTAAGTAAGTAACAAACTCTTTATTGTTTACATGACTTAGATACACGATGTAGAAATTTAATTCAAGAAATTATGAAAAAATCGCAAGTAAGTAACTTTTTTTCTCTTTATCACAAACAATTTTCACTTAGCTAAATGATGTAGAAATTTAATTCAAGAAATTATTAAAAAATTCTCAGTAAGTAACAATTTCTTTCTTGAAGTCAACTCTTGGATACGCAATACGGAAATTTCATTCAAGAAATTATGAAAATATTTGTAAGTAAGTAACAAAGTCTTTATTGATTTCACCTCTTGGATATACAGTACAGATACTTCATTCAAGAAATTATGAAAAAATCGCAAGTAAGTAACTTTTTTTTCTCTTTATCACAAACAATTTTCACTTAGCTACATGATGTAGAAATTTCATTCAAGAAATTATTAAAAAATTCTCAGTAAGTAACAATTTCTTTCTTGAAGTCAACTCTTGGATACACAATTTCATTCAAGAAATTATGAAAAAATTGTAACTAAGTAGCAAATTCTTTCTTGAATTCACATGTTGGATTGGATATACAGTACAGATACTTCATTCAAGAAATTATGAAAAATTCGCAAGTAAGTAACTTATTTTTTTCTCGTTATCAAAAACAATATTCACTTAGCTACATGATGTAGAAATTTAATTCAAGAAATTATGAAAAATCGCAAGTAAGTAACTTTTTTTTCTCCTTACCACAAACAATTTTCACTTAGCTAAATGATGTAGAAATTTAATTCAAGAAATTATTAAAAAATTCTCAGTAAGTAACAGTTTCTTTCTTGAAGTCAACTCTTGGATACGCAATACGGAAATTTCATTCAAGAAATTATGAAAATATTTGTAAGTTTGTAACTTTTTTTTTCTCTTTATCACAAACAATTTTCACTTAGCTAAATGATGTAGAAATTTAATTCAAGAAATTATTAAAAAATTCTCAGTAAGTAACAATTTCTTTCTTGAAGTCAACTCTTGGATACACAATTTCATTCAAGAAATTATGAAAAAATTGTAAGTAAGTAGCAAATTCTTTCTTGAATTCACCTGCTGGATAAACAAAGACATTTCGTTCAAGAAATTATGACAAAATTCTAAGTAAGTAACAAACTCTTTACTCTAAAAAATGGATAGATTAACAAAATCTAAGTGTTAGAGTGATAATATTCTTAATGGCTTGTTAGCTCAGTTGGTTAGAGCGTCATGCTAATAACGCGAAGGTCGAGGGTTCGATCCCCTCTCGAGCCATAGTTTTGACTTTCGTATGGTAACTCCATAAGTTATTTTAGGGATATATTTTATATCAACATGCAAAGTCGACATAGCTTTATTTCATTTTTTAAGGTTCATTTAGACGAGGTTACGTGCGCGCACGTAACCTCGTCTAAATGAACCTTAAAAAATGAAATAAAGCTATGTCGACTTTGCATGTTGATATATGATTTTTTTTTTGAGAAAGAAAAAAAACAACAACAAATGTTTACATGAAAATAGTACTTAGAGTTCACTCTTAAACATCCACAAACGATGGTCCCATGATATAGAATAGTTTTTTTAACATGTCTTATGGATTTATCATGATCAGGTATGTTCTTAGGTATCCACTGTGCGAAGAACCTAACCTCGTCTTGAGGACGGTGATAGCCCCCCTCAAATTTAGGACATTCAAACTCTTCTAGATTGAAAAGTGGAATCCTAGGGTCACACTTTTGAATTAAAACTTTATCTGTAGGTACATTGCCCTTTACGTAGAGTGCTTCAACTCCAAAAAAGCTGCAAATTTCACTGACTTCCTCCTGGACATTTCTCAGTTCCTGACCAGTATTATTAATTGGTGTAATCACTCTATCATAGAATCCCAGTCTGTTTATAAAACGTAATGTAGTACTCCACAAGATTTTATCATACTCAAACAGATTATAGTTCACTAACCAATGATAACAGTCGATTTCTTCGAGATCCATAGACAATAATAAAAAAGCAAATTCGAATATAACACCGCAAGATGATTTTTTCAAACTGATAAATTCGGTGTCATACAGTCCTATCATCTTGGAGGCTATTAATGTAGTTGTTAAGTAGAGAAATACTTCATCAAACTTTTATACCTTCGCTCAAGGTTGAACGGAGTTATGACTAGTGAGATGAGTCTTAAAACCATCTGAATTCATTGTGGGGAGGAGTCATAAAACCCTTGGAAGTCATTGCGGGGAGGAGTCATTGAACTCTCGGTAACTGATAAATTCTGTGTCATACTGTCCTATCATCTTGGAAGTTATTAATGTAGTTGTTAAGTAGAAAAATACTTCATCAAACTTTTATATCCTCGCTCAAGGTTGAATGGAGTTATGGCTAGGGGAACGAGTCCTAAAACCATCTGAATTCATTGAGAGGAGGAGTCATAAAACCCTCCAGGAACCGAACACCCATGAACATCTAAAAAACTATGTCTGAAAACCTAAACAGCTAATTAAAAATTCTAATTCAAGATTTCAGGCACGTAAAACCACAAAATACTAAAGTTAACTTCTCAATAATAAACCCCAGGAGTCGAACACGCACGAAAATCTAAAAAACCTAGGTCTGAAAACCCTAGAATGAAATGTCTTTTTTTTTATTTATCCAGGAAGCGAATTCAAGAAAGAATTTGTTCCCATGTGTCTGACAATAGATGTATGCAAATTCCTTTTCTTACATCTCCAACGTTTTATTAGACATTCTAAACGTTTGATATGCTAGCTTACTCTAAAAATAATGAACACATAACAATGTAATGAATAATGTATTTTTAATGAAATAATGCTATGTAGAATATTAATACAAAAAATATATTACGATACATTATTAATATCAATGATTAACTTTGGACATTTTGAATCTGTTCCATAAAATAGTTCACCATGTTCTCTCTTGATATTATAGCTATTGTCTTCTCTTAGTTCGTAATCAGTAGAATAATCATTATTCCATTTTGAGTCATACACAATTTTTACTGGTGTCTCATCAACAGGCTCAATATGCTTTTCGTCTTTGGTATTATTTGGTTCAATGACTGTTTGATCAATGGCAGTAACGTTTGCTGGTGCTTTGTTTTTCATCGATTCATCTTTATATTCCATCGTGATATTTTCTGACAATGCCCTTTTTATTTTTCTGGCAATTTCACTGTCTATTATCACATTATTTTTACACAGGTAACAGTTTCGGCACGTAGACAAGATATGGTTTACGATATTAGTAGAAGAGTAGGCCTTTCTTTTATTGATCTTCCGTTGAATGCTAATACCCGAAAGGTGACGATTGGATGTATCAGTAGGTAATGTGTTACCTGCAACAGTAGCAAGGAGTTGTCCTCTATCATCAATGATTATTTTTATGTTGGCATTCTCTTTGAGTGCAATCATCTCTGGAGATCTCAATCTCGCATAACCACCAACATAAGAGTTGAATTTTTTCGGTATTCCAAAGAAATTTAATTCCTTACTGTCATGACAATGCATGCATACATTTCCAATAGTGCTACCACCTGTACTTGTTTCAAAGTTTAAATACTTCTCTTTGTCAGCATTCAATGCTACTATAACCTTGTTATGTAAACACACTTTATTAAAATGTTCCATCTTCACTTTTTTTTTAAAAGATATGACTTATGTGTTTATCGTTCCACTGCGTAAAAAATACTGATTTAATACATGCAATAGATTAGGTAGTGTCAATAACCTGTCATAGAATACCAGTGGGAAAGTCACATCGTGTCTCTGACCAATCACAGAGCGCGATTGCTAGAACTGTAAGCACATTTTGACATTTTAAGTTATGTACAAAAAGCTATCATCTTGGAAGTTATTAATGTAGTTGTTAAGCAGAAAAATACTTCATCAAACTTTTATATCTTCGCTCAAGGTTGAATGGAGTTATGGCTAGGGGGATGAGTCCTAAAACCATCTGAATTCATTGTGAGGAGGAGTCATAAAACCCCTGGAAGTCATTGAGGGGAGGAGTCATTGAACTCTCGGTAACTAATAAATTCATTAAACTCCCCAAAAAAAATCACACGGAATATCCTCGCTTTTTGAACGAACACCATGTAAAGAAAAAATCAAACGGCTTAAAACAATAGAGCCCCCTCAAACCCCGTAAAGTCATTTTAAAAGGTATAACAATTATTTATTTAACAGAAATCCTCGCCTTCAATTGAACGGAAAAAATATAAGACTTATTTATTTAACAGAAATTCTTGCTTTTTTGAACGAACACCATGTAAAGAAAAAATCACACTGGCTTAAAACAACAGAGTCCTTCAAACGGAACTTTGAAAATCAAGAGAATGTAAAAGTTACAAGGTAAACCACGGCCCCTTTGGGAGCCTAGAGAACCTTTGAGGACCGGGGGGTTCCTTCGGGGTTGGGGTGGGGGGATCGCAGCCCTTTGGGGTTGTGGTAAGGGACCTCACGGCTAAACCACGACAAAGCACTACTCTTGTGGAACTCAATTCCCATTTAATTCAACCCCCGTGCAACTGAATTCCCCTTGTAACTGAACCCCTGTATAACCGAAACTCCCGTGCAACTGTATCCCCTTTAACTGAACCCTCGTAAAACAACAGAGTCCTTCAAACGGAACTTTGAAAATCAAGAGAATGTAAAAGTTACCAGGTAAACCACGGCCCCTTTGGGAGCCTAGAGAACCTTTGAGGACTGGGGGGTTCCTTCGGGGTTGGGAGGGGGGGATCGGAGCCCTTTGGGGTTGTGGTAAGGGACCTCACGGCTAAACCACGACAAAGCACTACTCTCGTGGAACTCAATTCCCATTTAACTCAACCCCCGTGCAACTGAATCCCCCTTGTAACTGAACCACTGTATAACCGAAACCCCCGTGCAACAGTATCCCCTTTAACTGAATCCCCGTAAAACAACAGAGTCCTTCAAACGGAACTGTGAAAATCAAGAGAATGTAAAAGTTACAAGGTAAACCACGGCCCCTTTGGGGGCCTAGAGAACCTTTGAGGACCGGGGGGTTCCTTCGGGGTTGGGGTGGGGGGATCGGAGCCCTTTGGGGTTGTGGTAAGGGACCTCACGGCTAAACCACGACAAAGCACTACTCTCGTGGAACTCAATTCCCATTTAACTCAACCCCCGTGCAACTGAATCCCCCTTGTAACTGAACCCGTGTATAACCGAAACCCCCCGTGCAACTGTATCCCCTTTAACTGAACCCTCGTGCAACTCACCCCTCCATGCAACCCATCCCCCTCAATGAATCCCCCTTGTAACTGAAACCCTGTATAACCGAAACCCCCGTGCAACAGTATCCCCTTTAACTGAACCCCCGTAAAACAACAGAGTCCTTCAAACGGAACTTTGAAAATCAAGAGAATGTAAAAGTTACAAGGTAAACCACGGCCCCTTTGGGGGCCTAGAGAACCTTTGAGGACCGGGAGATTCCTTCGGGGTTGGGGTGGGGGGATCGGAGCCCTTTGGGGTTGTGGTAAGGGACCTCACGGCTAAACCACGACAAAGCACTACTCTCGTGGAACTCAATTCCCATTTAACTCAACCCCCTTGCAACTGAATCCCCTTGTAACTGAACCCCGTGCATAACCGAAACCCCCCGTGCAACTGTATCCCCTTTAACTGAACCCTCGTGCAACTCACCCCTCCATGCAACCCATCCCCCTCAAAACACTTTTCAGCCATTTCTTTTTAAATTGACAATATTTTTCAAACGTTACTTATGTATTATACAGACCACATTGGCGAGGTAAAGCTAGGTCAAGTCACAATGTCATTCTATCGTTACTTTTCAATTAAGCTATTGAATACTTTCTAGCAATGTCTCTTGTAAGCGTCAAATCTATTAAGTATCTGAGCTTATTCTTTGTATTGTTGATGCAAGCATCTCATTCTTTAATTACCCGTGAGGCATTCTTAACCTTCGCAATACCTTTACGCAAATATCTTTTCGCAAAAAATTCGCAAATCTCGTAAACTAAAGAAGTAATTACCCTTTTCAAAAACATTAGTCCTTCTATTAATGAACCCATGAAACGAAACCAGTCTTATAGCATCACACAATCTCACTCCTAGTTCCAAAAATGGAATACATGTAGCGTTCGTAGTAATAGGTTTAAAAACCTATTAGCCAAGTTTAAAAAAAAAAACCTACTAATCAACTTACAGATGAATGACCACGGATTTAACCTAAAAAATATTCAAATCCTAATCACCAATCAAGTTATACTCCTTCCTCTTGGCAAAGGTGTAAAATCGATGTCATAATAAAAAAAACATGCCTCAGGCTTGTGAAAGTGCGTGATATCATAGGATGGAACATAAAGGAAGCAAAGTATAAGGTAACATACTACTGGCAATCTATCATCCTTCATCCACAGAACATGTCCTAGCCATCAAAACCTTTCTCTCATTATTGCCCTAGAAAGTGGGATTAAACAACATTGTTTCGTATGGCTTACAACTAGAGATACTGTCAGTCAGCCCGTAGGCAATTTCTCTGGAAAATATCAAGAAAATCCTCCTCCATTTTTCAGAGCACCCACGCTTCAGAGCCCTACTTAACCACGTCATCAGTGTAGCTTCCAATATTCTAAACTTGTTTCACAGGCTTATCTTCCTGTTCTTCCAATTTTTTTCACCTGTCAAAAAACACCATGTTTTAGCTATTCTTCTTTTAACATCTTCACTGCACCCACCATCTTTACTAATAATACTACCAAGGTCATTGCTTTCTACTTGATCTATCTTTTTGTTACCCAACGTTACCTTCTCATCTTCACTTACTCCTAGTCTTAGGGACTTAGTTTTCTTAACATAAATTTTCAAACATATTCTTACACCCTGAACTCACGGAGCCTCTAAAAATTCTTTCTTTTGCTAGCATTTTCATCTAGGATACTTAAATCACCAGGTTGATTATAGTCCTGAAGAGTTTTACTTCCTCAATTGATTCCTTGTTCTCCAATTGCCTCCTGAGCACGAAGTCCTTGATGATGGTCCATATAATTGGGGATAGGACGTAACCCTCCTTGACTCCTGATTAACACAAAACCAACTGCTAACCTCATTTTCCACCTTAATTGCAGCAATATTATTCTCTTAGATAGCACAAACTACTTTATATTTGGTATATCATACAAGGATAGGACCTTTGCTAAAGCTCTTCCATCAGGTGAATTAAAAGCTTTAATGAATCAGCGAGAAAAATCCTATCCACTGCAAAACTACGCATTTAAACTAGTGAATTTATAATTACTCAGGTCTATAATAATCAAAA
Source organism: Artemia sinica (assembly GCA_027921565.1). Classification (NCBI taxonomy): domain Eukaryota; kingdom Metazoa; phylum Arthropoda; class Branchiopoda; order Anostraca; family Artemiidae; genus Artemia; species Artemia sinica. The sequence goes on from CM051261.1 coordinate 74,554,538, forward strand.
AGTAAATTACCCATTTTTCTATCGTACTTATGTCAAAGTTTTGGTAAAAAAAAGCCCTGAATGGGTGAGATGAATCTATCCTCAAATTTAATCTGATCATGTATGCCACCAAATGGCGATTTGTCACTTCGCAGTTTTTTTTTCAAGACACGTTTTTAAATTTTCAGCTACTATGGGATTGTTTTTTTTTTCGTTCTGAGCTTCAACTTTGCTCTGTACTCCCATAACCCCTAATTCCTCATTCAAGATCATTCCCTACTTGATTTAATTAAGCCAAGTAAGGCTTGGCTGTAGCATTAACTGCAACCATGGTTTTCTATAAATAAACTTTACATTGTATTTAGAAAAAACCGAGACTTTTATAAGAACCGAGACTACAATATAAGTAAAGAAACAACTCAGTTTGGTGCCATCTCAGAAGCTAGACCAGTCCCAAATTCCCCCCCCCCCCGCCTAGTCTTATTTTTTTCATATATTGAGTATATAAGTTTTAATAAGCTAAAGGTTTGCAAAGTCAAAAATTGATACTTGCTTTGGTCCTCTTTTTTTAGTCATGCTCCTCTTTTTTTTAGCAATTTTTAATTCTTTCTTCGTTTTCTCACCTATTTTATTTTATCTTTCATTTATCATATCCCTTCCTCTCTTTTATGTTGTCTTTTTTTTCAGGAAGCAAAAGAAGGACGAGCTCCTGACAATGTAGTTTTGACGGCAGCAGATTCACCTCAAGAATTAAGTCGATATTTTGTTTCCAATGTTTTACAGTTATTACCATTATTATTCTTGTTATGGATAGCAAAACCGTTCCGAAGCTCAGTCAACAAAAACACCATTTTTTTAGTTTGTTTTTTTTATTCAGGGATGCTCCTCTTTTATTTTGTTTCATGAGAAAAAGATTGTAGGCGAAAACATGTTTTAGATTTGGCTGGTATATCAAGGCGTAGTTTTTAGTTATGATACCAAGAGAGGAAGGGATATAATAAATAAAAAATAAAATCAAATAGGTGAGAAAACGAAGATTTTGTCGGCCAATTGAAAAATATGAAGACAAAGAACAAGCAAATATTTCGACAAGAACCTCCGCCGAGTCGTCATTAGTGCTAGAAAAAAAAAAAATTAACCCCTTTCGAGAAGTGAGTCTAACAAGAGCAGAATAGATACTGAATCAAAAACCCAGCCAGAAATAAATGAAAGTAAATTCACCAATTGGATTGAATAAGTATTAGTTGCCTGGCAATAGACTTCGCCGTTCTCCAACTTCGATTTTCATTAGATATGCGGACAGGTTGTTTTAAATTAGACTGGACGAAAATATTGATTGAGTCTTTTGAAATTAAGTTGTTATAAATTGGGCTTAAGGAAATATCTCCGGTGCCTCTATTTGTAGCCAAATTTCTGTTTATATATATATTTTTTTTTATCTCAACTGTCTCTTTAAAAATTGCGGTAGGCCATTTACAGTAGATATTAAAATTGCCTCTTCAAAAAGAACCAAATGTTCAGGACTTTCATAGATATGCAGGGTCAAGGCGGAATCAAAGTTGTCGTTTTTATTTTCGACTCTCAGGGACTTACCTATTCAAATTTTGTGTTCATGCAAACGTTTACCAAGTTGTTGATGGGTCCTACCTATGTAAAATTTCCCACATGAAGACGAGACTCTGTAGAAACCACTACCGAGTATAGGGTCAGTTTTATCCTTTGCCGAGTTGAAAAAGTATTCAACTTTTTGTTCAGTTTTGAGAGAAACAGAGATATTGTTTTTTTCTCTCAAGTTTGTAGCTGAGTTTTGAGATGTATGGTATTTGTGGCTCTAAAACGCAAGAAAAAACCTCTAGACTTTTCTTTGCTGGAACCTAGGAAAGAACGAAAAACAGTAAATAAAACAGCAGAGTAGCTATCATCTTTTATATGAAGATGCAGTTTTGTCAAGAATTACGTTTTAACTTAATATTATTTTTGTTACTTACAAAAAGCACAAAGCAATAATAACTAGCTTTCAAATGAGCCCTTAAGCACCTCTCTATAGTGTTGGTGCCCCAATGGCGTAAAAAAAAATAAAGAAAGACATATCACTGCCTCCCATATGAAAGAGTAGTTTTCCTTGTTGCTCGAGATGGGGGACTGAATTCTCCTAAATAAGGTTTCCAGCTAAGTTGGTTCAAACTGTGCAGTTTTCATTTTGATGCGACACCATTTTTATGGTGTTGGCTGTTTTTCTAGTCAATATAAATTTCCTTTCACAATGAACTTTTACCATTAAGATTTAACCAAGATAATAGATACCATTCCTGTATCTTCTTCAAATGATGGTTGTTCTTCACTTGAAAGTTGTTTTTTTTAACATGTTTTTAAGTTTTCTGTTACTATGGGCTAGGGATCATACTTTACTAGGTTGCAGCCTGCTACTGTCATGATTCGTCAAAAAAACAAAAACAAAACATATGTCAATGACACAAATGCACCTAAATGATAGTGCATTTTTCCTTGTTAGCTCTACAAATTTGCCGATAAGCAGAATACTAAGGTTTTAGACAATAACTAAGATACTTCCTTGCAATACAGGAGTCTAAGGCTAGTAAGGGAACTTTCATTTACTTCTGCTTAGTTTTTAAATCCTTTACTACAAATTTTTTGAGGAAAAGTGTGTCAACAAAAGTCACAGTTACTACACAGACACAAATTTAGAAGTAGGGGAGGTCAGAGTTGAACTGGCTGTGGGTTGAACCGAACACCCTCAATTACTCAGACATGACTTGGTTAAAAATTTTACAATAATTTGTAAGAGTACCTTCATGTAAGTTACCTTCATGTCTCAGGGACGAATTCCTAGTTTGGTTAATGATCCTTTCAAAAGTTAAACTGCAAAAACTGTTTTAGGTATGTCAATTTTTTCTGGCACCTTGCACATTGTTCTGCTAAGCTGTAAGTATAATTCTATTAATTTTTTCGCTCTCTAAGTGCTTTCATCATTCTAGAATCGTAAAAATTTGCACTGTCTACCTTTTCTGTAATGCTCTTTGTCCAAATGGATTTCTCAATCGAATCCCGGAGTCCAGTTTGACTCTACATCGGCAATAGTAGATTGTTGTTATATTTCTTTGCTTAGGAACGTGAATATTAAATTTCAAATGATTTTAATCTTAAATATCAATTCATGAATTTGTTTTCATATTCAGTGAGCAATGAGACTGCCTGTGAAAAACGTCTACTTGACCACTTCTAGTAAGGTGAATTTGCTCCCATCCAAAGTGACGGACTGACTTACTCAAGATCATTTCAAATCAGGTAAGTTCCAATCAGGCATATGCAGCACCTTTGGAACTATACAAAATTAGCCGGCCTCGTGCCAATTGTAATATTTATACTCCTGGACAACCAACTGACCCCAGTCCTGCTCCCAGGCCATCAACCACCAGCCTGCAAGGTCAGTTTGAAAGAAAAACCTGAGAAATGATTAGACCTTTCCCGATTTTAGGAAATTTTCAAGCAAGCTCTCGTAAGGGCCGCAAAACAGGCAGAAGCAGGATACTCACTGACACTCAAGAAAAGGAAGAAATTGAGGAAAAAAAGTATAGAAAGGGAGAGAAAAAACCACTTAAGGGAACCCCCATTCATCTGATGAATCATTAAATCTTGGTGAAGATGACAATGATGATGAACTGCCGTTTAGTCCATCAACCTTGTCAGTAGGAGATTAAACCCTCGTCAAGTTCCAGCTTAAGAAGTCAACCCACGACTATTTTTTTGCTTAGTGCAGGAGATTGCAGACGGTGAAGCTACGATTAGTTTAATGCGCAAGAAAAACAAAAGGGTTTTCTTCTCTGAGACAGAAGATCTTTCAAGTGTGGATTTTTCTGATATTCTCCAAGGTCTGCCAAAAGCTTTTTCCTGTGGAGGAATCAGCAGAGTGCCTCAAAGGTATCACAAGGAATTTTGTTTTTCACAATAAAATATGTCTTAATCAAGCATGCTTATAATTTTGTAAGTTTGTAGAGCCGCATTCAAAACAAAAAATACAAAAAACTGTTTTATAGACAAATTTACCATTTGTTCCGGACCGCCAGCATATTTTTGGCAATTTTTTTTAGCTTGTCCGGTTCAAGTCCCGGCGTATTCAAAATTATAAATGTAGATTTTGAGAAAATTCGAAAAACAAATAATCTGAAAAAAAAACCTCAAACATTCCTTAGTCTAAGAGGTATCTAGAAAACATCAAATTTCGGGTTCCCATTCATAAACAAATGAGATACTTGTAGTCGGCGAATTTTGTCCACTTTTACCCCGACCTTCTCTTGACGCTTTACAAATTTTTGTCATTTTTTTAATCAAAAGGTAAAACAGAGCGATAAGAAACAAATACCAATCATTTTTGTTGTATTTAGACCCCTTTTTGGTTATCTGAAATCCTTGGTGGTTGAAGAAATTCCCATTTGTAGGTGTTCCATGGCATATGTAAACATGCAATAGTTTCCTATTTCAAGTTTATTTAGAAACTTATAAATCAAAAAACCTTAAAGACAAAAAGCAACTTAGCGAATGATTGTACCGTCGTGACGATGTCTTTGGTGTATTGTTTTAAAAGATATGGAATATAAAATTGAACTATTTCATATAGTGAAAATCAATATTTTCTGATATTTTTATTTTGCTGGCATTTTTAGAATTCCGTACGATTTAAGTGCCTAGTTTATTGTAAATACTGGGATTTATGCGCTTTATTGCTAGCTCGCAAAATTGTATGCACTTTATATTTTCCAAAAGGAAATCTAAAGGATTTGATAGGGCGACAAGTTTAGAAAAGTAGTCGTTGCAACTTTTGTATTTCTCGCCAAACGACCACTGTACAACTGAAAACCGTATTTACGATGAGACAGAGATGAAAAAATAAGCCTAAGTATTGATGATTCTAATTTTAGTGTAGTAAATAATCTTACTTGTTGGGAAAAAAATTATTCCAAAATAAACTTTGGCATTCAACTGTGAAAACAAATATTGCACATTTCTGCCCCTAGAAGGCTATAGTATTTCTCCATTTCTTGGAGGCGCTACCTATTATTATTTTCTTTCAAAAAAGCACTGTCTTACGTTTTTAGAAGATATGAATGAAAACTGGTAAATTGGGGGTTGAAGATTAAAAATAATAACATTTATAGGCTGGTAAAGAAATAATAAGTTTAGTACCTTTGTAACTTGAATTATTTTCTTTTACTCCTACTGATTTTGTATATTTCCAATAGAAAGCCAAGTTTAAATAGGGATACCTTTATAATAACCTATAGGCTTAGACTACAGGGCTAATGTGGGTAAATTTCTAGGTGGCACTATAATATAGCTGTGATGGAAGTGAAAACGGGGTAAAATTCTACTTTAGCTACTTTTGACTATCTTAGAAAGGGGTTAGGTTAAGAAAATGAAACTTTCAGGGATGAGTCTACAGGCTAAAGTATGTTCCGGGAAGGTATTTTGAAGTACCTACCTCCACTCCTTCTCCCTCTAGAGGGTCTTGACCTTTGATGACATTTAAAAATATGTGAGTTATAGAAGTGAAACCTTGCAAAATAGATCTTCTGCTTAAATGAAGCATAACAAAATTGTTTTCAGCTTCACAACATTGCTCAATCCCAATTTATACTGTTTTAAAGATATGCAAATACTTTTCCTAAATTTTGGAATTAAAAAATTGATATGGCTTAAAATTCTGCTCAAATAACTAAAATTGCATTTTCAGAGCTAAAGCCAGAGAGAAAGAAACTGATAACTGAAAATTAAGGTAAAATGTTGTTTTGAAAATTTCAATAGGTATAGACCTTTCATGTAGGCAAATTTCAGGACCCTCTAGAGGGAGAAGGAGTGGAAGTAGGTACTTCAAAATACCTACCCAGGACATTCTTTGGCCTGTAGACCCATACCTGAAAGTTTCATTTTCCTAACCTAAACCAATTCCAAGATGGCCAAAAGTAGCTAAAGTAGAATTTTACTGAAAACGGTAAAATTCTACCAAATCATATTATTGACTTACGCATAAAGTGAATATATCACTCAATGCCTTTTTTTATGCGGATTAGCCTAGGCCAACGAATATAATAATCATTTCTATCAGATTTGAATTTCAGCCTCCCCCTATATATGCCAATTCAGGGTATATATTTCTCCATTAGGGGGGGGGGTAAAGTTTAAACTTACCTCCCGTTTACATCAGAAACTAAATTTACCCCCCCCCCCTAATGTAGAAATATATCCCCTGAATTGGCATATATAGGGGGGGGAGGGCTGAAATTCATTTCTGATAGAAATGATTATTGTATTCATAATCAGCATAAAAAAGGCATCAAATGGTGTATTCACTTTATTCCTCACTCAATAATATGATTTGGTAGAAATTTACCGTGAAAACATCATCTCATGGCTTTTTTATGCTCTTTCATAATTCAATAATTGCTTCTGGGGTAATTACATCTTGAGCCCTTTAAGGGGTCCCAAAGGTATTTTATATGAATTATGAAAGAGTATAAAAAAATCAGAAAATGATGTTTTCACTTTCATCCTAGCTAAATTATATGGTAAATTTTTACCAAATCATATTGTTGACCTACAAATAAAGTGACTATCACTCATTGCCTTTTTTATGCTCTTTCCAAACATAGCCTAATAGGCTAATCATTTTTGTTGGAAATGAATTTTACCCCCACCCCTATATACCAATTCAGGGTAGGTCTATATATTTGCACATTAGGGGGTGGTGGTAAAGTTTAAACTTACCTCCCATTTACATCAGAAATAAAATTTGCCCCCACCCCCCTCTAATGTGCAAATATATACCCTGAATTGGTATATATAGGGGTGGGGTAAAATTCATTTCCAACAAAAATGATTATTATATTTGGAAAGAGCATAAAAAAGGCATTGAGTGGTATATTCACTTTATTTGTAAGTCAATAATATGATTTGGTAAAAATTTACCAATTATATGGCCCACTACAAATTTACTATGAACCTTCATTTCTATGATATTTATGAATCTTCATTTCATAGAAATTTCATTTCTATGAAATTTCTATGAAATTCATTTCTATGAAATTCATTTCTATGAAATTCATTTCTGATAGAAATGATTATTGTATTCATAATCAGCATAAAAAAGGCATCAAATGGTGTATTCACTTTATTCCTCACTCAATAATATGATTTGGTAGAAATTTACCGTGAAAACATCATCTCATGGCTTTTTTATGCTCTTTCATAATTCAATAATTGCTTCTGGGGGTAATTACATCTTGAGCCCTTTAAGGGGTCCCAAAGGTATTTTATATGAATTATGAAAGAGTATAAAAAAATCAGAAAATGATGTTTTCACTTTCATCCTAGCTAAATTATATGGTAAATTTTTACCAAATCATATTGTTGACCTACAAATAAAGTGACTATCACTCATTGCCTTTTTTATGCTCTTTCCAAACATAGCCTAATAGGCTAATCATTTTTGTTGGAAATGAATTTTACCCCCACCCCTATATACTAATTCAGGGTAGGTCTATATATTTGCACATTAGGGGGTGGTGGTAAAGTTTAAACTTACCTCCCATTTACATCAGAAATAAAATTTGCCCCCACCCCCCTCTAATGTGCAAATATATACCCTGAATTGGTATATATAGGGGTGGGGTAAAATTCATTTCCAACAAAAATGATTATTATATTTGGAAAGAGCATAAAAAAGGCATTGAGTGGAATATTCACTTTATTTGTAAGTCAATAATATGATTTGGTAAAAATTTACCAATTATATGGCCCACTACAAATTTACTATGAACCTTACCCCCCCCCCCCTCCACCCCCCTAATGTGCAAATATATACCCTGAATTGTTGATGGCAAAGCTTTGAATTACAAAATCCAGTGCTATTTTTCTCAATGGCATTTGAAAAACTTGAAATGGTAGGAAATTGGTTTGAAATGAAAATCAAGTATTTTGCTGGGGGATACCACCAGATGGCTAATTTGACAGTATATAGGCTATATATACAAATCTTTAAATTAGCCAACCAGTATTTTAACGCTAGGAGTCCAGCTGGACATAAGGAAACATATTGATAAAACAATTCTTACTCCATAATATGCAGAATAATCCTAGTTAACACATTTTCTAGGGAGAGTGCCTTTATCTTCAATTCTTTCCTTGTTTTCCAGTTTTTCTAAGAAATTCATGAATCTATTAGAACCTATATATTCACAGAATATATACCCCCACCCCTCTAATGTGCAAATATATACCTAGAATTGTATCCTCATTCTAAATATAACATCCATTTGCATTGCAAATGAACTTTACTTTTGCTGGTCAGGTTTTCTTTGTGTGGTTAAAAAATGAAATACCTTTGGGGCCCCTTTAAGGGCTAAAGATGCAATTTGCACCAGAAGCAATTATTGTATTATGAAAGAGCATAAAAAAAGGCATCAAATTATTTTTTCACTTTCATCCTAGCTAAATTACAGGGTCACCTAGAAATATACAGAACTGGTGCAATATATATCACCCACCACTATAGACTGTACAAGGAAATACTACAGAAAAAACAGACAAATTGGGATTTGCTAGATAAATTGATGGCAAAGCAAGGTTTGTCATTGAGTTTACAATATTTAAACTATTGTTATTTTTTTTTTGGTGGGGGGGGGGGGGGAAAGGTACCAAGGTTAGGTTAGCTTGCATATTTAATATATGCTATGCTTTACCCTCCATAACGCCCCCCCCCCTAATGTGCTAATATATAGCCCAAATTTGTTTCTAAACTATTATATATTCATCCTATTTTATTTCATTTCATTAGCATTAACCAAAATTAACTTCTTTCATGGGTACTGTATAATGCACAAGTACCAAATTTACCTTAATTTGAACTTGATAAGGCCCTAAGCTAGGTCTATATGAACCAATATTTGCCAACTATTATGTCCATAAATATGTCCCCAAGCAGCTAAAAATGTATTTTTTTTGTAGACATGTGTCTTTTATGAAAGCACAAAAATGAGAGGTTATTTTTTGGTAAATTTCAAGGTGGCCCTATGATTTAGCTAAGATAAAAGTGAAAACATCATCTGATGTTCTGATGTTTGTGAAAAATTTGTCTTAGTGCACTTTCGTTTGAAGTAGACTTTAATTTCTGATTGTCCTTAAAATCATGCTGGTTATCCCCTTCTTGGTGGAAAAGTTTCCCAGCAAAAAGGCAGCAGCAAAAGGGTGTTTTTCAGCAAAGGTTTTTTAGGGGGGAGGTGGGAGAAACTTAAAAAAATGTATAAAAAGGGAAATTGATATCTACTCCCTTAAAATTTCTGGGAATATATCTGTTCTAAAATCATACCAAACAAACATGTACTAATATAAATGAATAAATAAACCTTAAAACAAATAAAGCTTTAATTATATGTGCAAATCAAGAAGAGTATGTTAAAATCAATTCAAAGAAGAGTTTGGGTGCTGCATCACTGGCAGTTACTGAAAATGGCACTTTATTACAAGCATTTTCTTATGTACTTATTACAACATTGAAAATGAAAAATGATATTACAGTAAAATCAAATTTTGAACTGATTGGCTTTTCAGCAGTTGACATAATTATATATCAAATATTTAGTTTAACCTTATTTCTTCCCAAGACCATTCACAACAATTTAGTTTCACTACAAACAAAAGTTTAGCTACTGCCTCCTTTCCTAACTTAAAAATCTAAAGCCTACTGCATCATTTGCACTCCACTGAAAGCAAATTATATTACAAATATTCTCTTTTGCACTTATTACAGCATTGAAATGAAATACATATTGCACTCTTTAAATTTTATTTATTCAATTTTATTTATTATAAAAAGAATTTTACTTTTCCAATTTTATTTATTCAATTAGAATTAAACCTTTAGCCTTCTTACAGTATATTAAATGCTTTCAATACCTTGTGGCAATTAAATTTTTCTCCTTCTACTATAAAAATATTACATTCAGATGCCTACTGGTACAGAAATTATAACCCACTATGCCACTGCACATGTGGGTGGTTCTAGCAGACAACAAGCTGAAACTCAATGAAATCAGGTTCCAATCTGGGTTTTTAGCCTGTTGGTAAAATATATTCTGACTGACTGATCCTTAATTTTTTGTAAGGCAGCCCTGAAAACTGACAGATGGGGTATTACCATTTCAACTAACTATCACAAGCACTAAACATCATAACATCTAACTGTCAGAACCACTAACCATCATAACATCAACAAAATATTTATAAGTTTATGTAATAGTAATAAGTATATAATAGTTTAGAAAACACATTTTGGCTATATATTTGCAAATCAGGGGGGTCGGGTATAGCATAGCATATATTAAATATGTAACCTAATTTTACCTAGGTACCTTCTCCCCCCCTAAACCCCAAATAACGTAAGTTTTAAAATTTTGATGTTATGATGGTTAGTGGTTATGACAGATTTTTTTGTTGATGTTCTGACGATTTTGGTGATGTCCTGACATTAGTGGTCCTGATGGTTAGATGTTATTATGCCTTCCCTGACAGTTTCACTTTAGTAGCAGCTATGCAAATAATGTGGTATTTTTCAATGAACATGGACTTCCTAAGTTTGTCAAGATTGCTTTGCACTTTCTTATGTTCAATTTCACTTTCTCCAAGCAGGTAGGAAAATTGACTGGTTAGAGGTACAATGCAATCAAGTTCTACACCAAGGACCATTTGCTGGATCCACAAGTAACAGGCATTCAAGTGTGTTGTCTCTGTTGTCAATTCCACTCCTGATTGGACTAACAAGTTTAGTAAAATTGGACATTTTTTCATTAACCTGCTAAAAAACAGGTGAGCATTTCACTCAATGCCTCTTTTTATGCTCTTTCCAGATATGATAATCACTTCACTGAGAAATTCAATTGTAAGCCCTTTATGGACATTTAAAGATGATACCATTTTCTCTTACTTTAGGCTATATTAAAGAAATGGTCAAAATTTACTATTTGATTATTTATTTATTAATCAGAAATGGAATAAGCCATAGGCTTGTCTCATACAGCACAAATTACATACCATGAGCAACACTTATAAACAACAAAAACTATAAACTTCCTAATAAAAAAAAAAAAAAAAAAAACAAAGATACCCTAAAACAAATATACACTTCACGGTCCTATGTACTGCCTTTCATAAAAAGAGGTCTCAACTAAGGCTTGTCAGAGTTCTTTAATCTACAGGCAATGATTTTTTATGATCCAATTGGATAAAAAATTTATGAATAATCTGATTTTGCCATGTTTGTTTTATTGCCATTGCAACTTATCTACATCTTCTTCTGTGGGCTCTGATAATTTTTCAACAACATTTAGCACTCTGAAAACATTAAATAGGATGAAAAGGGCTAACAGCATAAAGTAAAAAGGGCAAAAGTGGAAGATTTATAAATTGTTTCTTCAATTGGATCATGATGAGCCAATGCCTGTGGATTTCATAGCTTCAACAAAACAGATTTGTAATTCATCAGAAAGTTTTTAAACAATATTTAAACCCTCTTCTATAGTCAAAAATGAGAGAAAAGGTTTCATCTTTAAGGGTCCAAGAAGGGCTTAAAATAAGATTTTCAAGTAAAACAACTATTATATTTGGAAAGAGCACAAAAGAAGGTATCAAGTGGTATTTTCACCTGATTCATAGCTCAGTACTGGCAAGGTCTCCAAATGTACCACTAGTTCAACCATGTATGCTAAAAAGTTCTACCTAAATCTAGTAATTTCAACAGGATCCAATTCACTATTTTGCTTTCCCAGGTGCACCATAGAGTTTGGTCCAAAATTCAACTGTTCTTAGAACTTATACCCAGTTGCATTTAGTGGCTTGTGCAGCCCAAAATAAACAGGTTTGTTTAGTCATTTTAAGCAGTACTCTAAGACCTCCCACAGTATGAGTGTCCACCAACATGTTGTCAAAAGCAACACCAATTTTGTTCTTTTTTGGTAGCCTTTCTTTTTCTAGATATCTATTGATGAAGACTTTTAGCTTGCAGCTTGATTTATCCTCTGCTTTTAGTAGACCAATAAATTTCTCATAAATTTTGTGGAGTGGTTCCAGTATTTAACCTTCAACACAAGATAATTTGTTGCTGTTTAGTCAGTTGTTTCATGAACAATAAGGGATAATTTTTACACCCTCAGGAACTTACAAGTTCTTTACTTTCATAAAGAAATAGAACATGCTTAATGATGCTAGTGGTTACAGCTCTTTTCATCTTTATAGCCTTCAAAATTTGTAAATCAGGACAACATTATTTTGCTTGTACATCCAATTTGAAACCCTGAAATGGACAAAAAGGGACACATTATTCCTCTCACTACTTGACAAGAGTAGTGACAATAAAATTAGAGTGATAATAACAATACCATCCTTTATTTTATGCTTTTTTCATTGTAATTGTTGTTACCTTGACAATGCAGTGGACACACCCTCCCCTGTGATGGCTCCATATGCAGTTTGGGTTCACTGAATTGACTTCACAGGATATGTGAAGCCAATCTATCTAAGTAATTAAAAAAATTATATAATTAGATGTCACTTTGGTGCTTATTAAAAGACCTTAAAATGGATTCGCAAGTAAAATGATTATTATATTTGAAAATAAAAAAAAAAATGTACCAAATAGTGCACCCAACTTGTCCCTATGTAAATGATGGAATCATCGGAAAATTTACCTTGAAATCGGCAAATTGTGACAAATAGGCCTGGGCTATATATTGGCATAGAAGGGAGGGAGAGGCTGGATACAGTCTCTCCCCCAAAACATCAAGTGATCTTAATGAAAATCAAACTGCCAGATTCAGCATACCAGATAACCCTACTGTGGAGGTTTCAAGTTCCTATATACAAAAATGTGAATAAACTAGAAGCAACTCTGAAAATCTGGTCAATAGAATTTTATGAAATCTAAGTGATTTTGTCTTTTACTGGCCTAGCCTAGTATTTTGTTCAGAAGAGGTTATGCATCAGACTAGAACCAAGCTCCCTCTATAAAGGCTTAGTATCTAATTCCATGAATCATTTTATAAGGCTAAAGAATTGTATTGGGCCTTTGCCTTCTAAATTCAATTTTATCCTCTTTAACTGAGAAAAAAAAATCTTTTTCTAGAGTAATTTACAACCATGCTAAGAAACAATCTAAAAATTGCTTCTACATTAAGAAATGCTGACAGGACATTATTATTAAATAGCCTAGAACACTGTATTTTCATATTTTGTCTCTTTCAGTGCTCATAATGTGCCAGATTATTGTGTTATATTGAGTCAAATGACTATTGCAAAGAATCCTTACTTCCCATTATCAATATATCTCCCCTCGACAACACTCGTAATATGGCTAGACCTTGAACAAATTGCATGACAAAATTAACCATTGGATAGAAAAATTAGCCTACTAACATATCCCAAATTGGTATTAGTATCCCAAGGTGAAATGAGTCAAATTTGCCTTTAAAGCACAGAGGAGGGTGTAAAAAGTTTATTTTATGATAATCAAGCAGTTTGTGGTAACAATCTGTAAGTAAGGAGCACTGCAGCTCAATAGTAATTGAAACTCTAAGAAACAGAGTCTTGATAACAATAGATATATCAAAAGAATCAAATTTTGATCCAAAATATGTAAATACTTCAAATTTCATTGTGCCCATCAAAAGTTTCAAACGTGAGAAAATTTGCCCAATTATTTAAAAAGGGGAAAACATCCCACAAAACATCAAGTAGTCTTAATGAAAATCAAACTGTCAAATTCAGCATACCAGAGAACCATGCTGTGGAGGTTTCAAGTTCCTATATACAAAAATGTAGAATTTTGTATTTTTTGCCAGAAGAAAGATCACAGATGTGGGTTGATTTATTTAATTTTTTTTTTGGTTTCCCCATGGATGATCGTATCAAACCAGTGATCGTTGAAGATTGGTAGAGGGCTCTTTTGATCAGAAATCAAAAATTCTAGTGTCCTTTTTAAGCAACCAAAAATATTGGAGGACGCTCATTTTACCCCAAATTAACACAATCAAAATTTTGAGATAGCCATCTTTTTTCAACATAGTCAAAAAATCTAATAACTATGTCTTTGAGGATGACTTAACCTCCCACAGTCTCCAAAGGAAGACATGCAAACTATGAACTTTGCCCATTGTTTACATATAGAATTGGTTATTGGGAAGTATACAAACGTTTTCAGGTGGGGGATTTTTCAGGTGGAGGGAGATTTACATGGGATGATCTTTCCATAGAGGAATTTTTCATGGAGGGAGAGCCAGATTATCCAGCATTATTTGAAAAAAAAATTCCGAAATTGAATAAAAAACAAGTTTTTTCAACTGAAAGTAAGGAGCAACATTAAAACTTAAAACGAATAGAAATATTACTTATATGAGTAGGGTTGCTCCCTTGTCAATACCTAGCTCTGTACTCTAAGGTTGTTTTTAACACTGTTGAAAGAACTTTTTATTATAATTAAATGGTGATTGTGATTCAGGAGTCATTCTTCAAGAATTGGGACAAAATTCGAACTTAAGCATATAGAGGGAAGTATTGAGGAGGGAGCGACCCCCCTCATATATGCAATAATTTCTGTTTGTTTTAAGTTTTAATGTTGTTCCTTACTTTCAGTTGAAAAAAAACTCCTTTTTTTTCTTTTTAATTTCATAGAAAGGGATATCTTTCATGGGGTTATTGAGGTTATAGAAAGGAAGATGTAGGAAAAATGGTCCATCACTTGGAGTATAGCAATATTTTCCAAATTCCCCCATAAAGTTTAAAATTAGAGGAATAAAGGAAAAATCTACAAAACAAAAGCAACTGTTTCATTGAGTAAAAAGTCCTTTTGAGGGGTTTCTTGACTGTAGATAACAAAAAAGGAAACCAAAATTGCTTGTAAACTGCTAAACACCTCCAATTGTAATATTACAGAATATAAATTACATGCTTCTTGTCTAGAATTGGGTAACTTTTGCTCCAACCCTAAGTTGAGAAAAGTCATCCTTAATGTTGAATAGATACTACTAGGGCATAACAAACATCTTAGTCAAATACCCTACTCAAGAGAAAAAAGTCAAAGGCTTTGCGATATATACAGTATGACTCTTTTAATAATGCAGCAAAATTGCTAAGCATAAAGATTAGGGAATGAACTATTCCCTAATGCTTCAATTATTTTAACATTGTAAAACACAAAAATTGAGAAACCTTCAAAAATCATTGGCATTAAAGGCAATAAAATTGTCTGTAGCTTCCATGGTATTCTGGCAGAAGATTCCAGTGCATGATTTGCAAGCTATAGAGCAATCCAGGCCCAACTTCGTGCATGAGCATCTTTCTGAGTCACAGCTATTCAGCTTACAAGAACACTTCCCAGCTTTCAGTTGCTTTTATGGAGCGTGAAATAAATCAGTCATCATAGGAACCAAAAGCAGTTTCTTTGCACCTGAATCCCTGCTGAAGAAGGCCAAGAATCCCTGCTTGCCAATAACACCATACTTGCACCTGAATCCCTGCTGAAGAAGGCCAAGAATCCCTGTTTGCCAAGAACACCATACTTGCACCTGAATCCCTGCTGAAGAAGGCCAAGAATCCCTGTTTGCCAAGAACACCATACTTGCACCTGAATCCCTGCTGAAGAAGGCCAAGAATCACTGCTTGCCAATAATACCATACTTGCACCTGAATCCCTGCTGAAGAAGGCCAAGAATCCCTGTTTGCCAATAACACCATACTTGCACCTGAATCCCTGCTGAAGAAGGCCAAGAATCCCTGCTTGCCCATAACACCATACTTGCACCTGAATCCCTGCTGAAGAAGACCAAGAATCCCTGTTTGCCAAGGACACCATACTTGCACCTGAATCCCTGCTGAAGAAGGCCAAGAATCCCTGTTTGCCAAGGACACCATACTTGCACCTGAATCCCTGCTGAAGAAGGCCAAGAATCCCTGTTTGCCAAGAACACCATACTTGCACCTGATATACTGTTGTAAAAGGCCAAGACTGCTATTCTCATTCGAATTTTGGACCTGATGATATATGCGCAGCCAGGAAAACTTTGCAGATACGCAGGTAGCAAGTCTCAAGGATTCACAAATTTTGAGGATGTTGCAAGCTTCTTCTGGAAGATACAACAGCAAGCTGAGATTGGGTCTCCATTGCTCTTGTGTCCATAGATAGTCAATAAAGCACATTCTCCAGCATTATATATCTTCTTCTCTATGCTCACTTTCAGAAAAACTTTGAGAACTTCTCTGGAATGCTTTGTTCGCCTTAAATATTTTTGTAGCCTTTCCATTTCCAACACCATATAGTTGAAAAGCGGTATTTCAGTCAAGTGATGCATGGTAGAAAAGTATGGAGTTGCAGAGTTCTATTCCCAAGCTAGTTTTCATCATTTGTATTTCATATGCAACACTTATACTACCTTGTACTGCTTCTGGAGAATAATGTATCTTATTGAAATCACATTGGCATGAAACAGTAAAACAACAAGTTAGTTAGTGTCATCACTAACTACGACAGTAGGAAGAATATATGACTTCTCAACAACAGTTTTTACAATCTTCACATCCGCATCACCTTATACATGAATAACTCGGATCCCCCTTTCATATAAGCTTTCACCGAGCATGTGGATGAAGCTTGCCTGTTTTTTTTTTTTAGATAGAAATTCGTCTTTGGGCATTTGAAGACAATGTGTCTGAAGTAAACAGAACCTCTGTTGTGTTAAATTTCAAACGTCTGCTTTTTGTCTGGTCTTTTGTTGCAGGTCCTCCATCGCATCTGTGAAAAAACACTGTATAGTATGGGTATTACATTCAAATAAACACCAAGTACTAGTCGAGCATAATTGAATAGCTGCTTTCAATCTTCCATGAAGTCTATGAAGAAGAGCTCCACCATCCAAAATGTGAAGATGGAGTCCTAATAGTTTTTCCCTATTTGAGCGCAGGTTATCTATGTCTTTACAAGCTTCAAATAAAGTTTTGCAAGATTAAAGATTGTTGTCAAAGATTGATACAAAAACAGCACATAATTCGTGTTTGAAGCAGTCTCTTCCTGGTATAATCGAATATCTTACCACAACAAAGAACCTCTGGAAGATTAGACAAGGATCTATGGGCTTGATGTCTAGTCAGTCAGCTCTCTTAGCTGTCATGAGGGTTGCTTGTAATTTCTTTCTGAATACATAATCCTCTGCTGACTTATTGACAAGACCATCAGGAATTGCCATTCTGTCTTTTAGATTCTATGGAGCCGTGTTGGATTCCATGAGAGCCATTATTCCATTCACTATATTTCTCAGTCCTTCACAATCTTCAAATCGATTTGACTTTTCAAGGATTTCTGTGACAAGCAATGTGCATTTGGGTCCTTTTTTTTGCCTTGAGAGCCCCATCTCCTTGTGTTGTCTGCTAGTCCAGTATTTTTTGAGATATTTTACTTCAATGCAAGCAAGATGCAACATAACCCCAAGATTTTGTTTAAATTCTGTCATTCTGGCTCCACCAGTAAGGTCTCCGATATCTTAAAGACTCCTTGTAAATTCTTATTTTATAACCAGGCCAGCTGACAACCCAGCCCACTTCTTTATCACTGAAGGCCATCATTGCAAAAAGATGTGTAAATTTCTGGGTGACAAACCGATAGCCCGTCTATTTTTATAAGGTAAGTTATTCGCAGTCCTTGCATACTGGTTATCGGCTGCTTTTGTAAGATGGGGAAGGATGCTTTTTGCTACATGCATATCTTCCTCCCACAGACTGAGTCTCACACTCCCCCTCTCACACTTTCAGGCAGCGGTGGATCCAGGGGGCGGGGGGCGCCCCCTCCCTAGCGTAGTCCAAAGTAGTGTAATTTACTTAATTAACTCAAGTATGCGTTAATTAAACTTGCTCCTAACGCAAGTTTATCGGATTAACTTATTTTGCACCCCCCCCTAAAAAAATTTGGATCAACCTATTTTGCGCCCCCTTCCCCTTAAAAAAAAAATCCTGGATCCGCCCCTGCTTTCAGGGGAAATTTGACAAGCATGGCACCAAAATCTTTTAGCTCTTACCAATTCCGTTACTCACAGAAAAGACATTTTTTTTATTATTACGATTTCTATTCTCTTTGTTTTTGCCACTCAATAGTATAGTTGTCAGTTTTGTATGCTCCAAATCCTTAATTTCCCCATTAATTTCCCTTAATTCCCATTTATGTTGCCGGTTATCAGAGATAACCCCTCCCACTTCAAATACTAAAGAGGAATTTCCAAAAATATCCCTGTTTTACTGGTGATGGCCCATTTTTACCTTAGTTTCCTTTATATATGACCCAATGACCCCATAGAAGATATATTTTCTATGTGCTATTGCTTAATGGACTTTTATCTTTTTGCCCCTTCTCCGCACTTTAAGGGTAAATTTGACCAATTTTGCCTAGAGGTAGCAATGCCGATTTTGAATATGTTAGTTTTTGTCAAATCTTTGTTGTACTACCATATTCAATATAGCCTGTTGTAAATAACTGAAATTACTTATTAAATGAATGCTGTTATTATGCTCGATTAAGTGTCATTTGGACAGCGAAATTAATCTTACCTGTGTGATTTGAAAACTGGATGATGTGGTCAAAGCCTAGTGGTTTAACTTTCCCTTTCTATATGTCTGTTTGGTTTTCTTAATGTACCAAAAATTGTGATTGCAACGACTTAGAAACCATTACAGTTAAAAAGTCTTGCAGCTACATAGCACTTTTTCAGAAAGCTTTTGAACAAGAAGATTTTCAATTTGTCCTGATAGATAAATGCACCAAGAATTTTTGTTCTTTTGTTTTTTGGGACAACTGTTTAAATTTGATTTTTTTTCTCGTCAATTTTGACGAGTTTTGATTCTTGCTGTCACTTATCTTCTAACCCCATTTTTCTTTCTTCTTCATTTTAGATTTTCATCACTTCAGACAATTTGCCAATGCCCTTTGCTTTAGCTGCCCTTATTGGTCTAATCTTGCATAATGGTCCAGGTTGCAAATTTGTTAATTCTTCTACTATTTAACAGCAGGCGGGCTTTTCAGTAAAACTATTTAGCCCTTTTCCTTTTGCTTCACTCTGTGGGCTACAGAGCTACTGGCTTGATTGCCTCATATTTATTAGATATATTCAGATATCTTTCAGCAGATCTTTTGACTCTAGGAGTTCAAATATAAGATGATAGATGTCGATTTCTATGCTCTGTGTGCAGGTATAGTTGGCTAGGCTCTTGGCTGATAGTGGGATTTTGTGGTGTTTGAAGTATTTTAACAGTTTACAAAGGAAGGTATGTTGTGCAGACGTCAGCATATTACATTCAAATAGGCAATGGTCAATTGTTTCATTATTCATATTACAATGCCTGCAAAGAGGGGACAGGGGAATTGAGCCACTTGAATTAGAAAGCTTATATGAGAATGCAAGGAAATTTAGTCCATTTGTTCCAGAACGAATTCTATGATAAATTTTAGAAAGATACTTATTGGGAAAGGGGGAAAGGATAGGATTAATCTTATTAAAATTAATATCTGATAGCCTCCATCGGTAAATATCTCTGATTGGGATTGGTCTCCCACTTGGCTGGTCAATATTTATAGCATTTTTTGCTATTTCATCAACCTGATGATTACCACTTATGCCAGAGTGGCTAGGAATGTACTGAAAGTAAGTTTTTATGCCACTTGAAGCAAGATTATCAATAATACTGAGACAATGATAAGTGTCAATGTCCAACTTATATTGAGGAGCTGAGGCCAGCAACTCAAGGCTTGATAAAGAGTCGGAATAGATGATAATATTATTCGAATTTTCAATCAAAGGTTGGTTTTGCTTAAAGTGTTCTAATGCCATGATTATGGCATTTAACTCAGCAGACATTATAGATAAATTA
The DNA here is from genome assembly GCA_027921565.1 of Artemia sinica. NCBI lineage: Eukaryota > Metazoa > Arthropoda > Branchiopoda > Anostraca > Artemiidae > Artemia > Artemia sinica. Next base: position 74,574,482 of record CM051261.1, read on the forward strand.
TTAAATAATCTCTCGCCCATTGCAATTTTCAGGTGAGGAAGGAAAACACCACTTGCAACCTTCTCATCCATTTTTGACCCATCAACAAATATTTGGAAGTGATTTTTATAGGTAATTGTATTAAGTTCTGCAAATTTTTTCTGGACAAAAGCAATGGGGGTTAAATCTTTATTCCATTTTGAAAATTCAGTATTTATTATGGAAATGACCAATTCCATGGAGGGGATTGGGGGAAAGTAGGTGCAATAGACTTTGCTGGTACAGGGAACTTCTTTTGAATATTGGCATACTCATCTGCAATACCTCTATACATGGCTGGATTTCTTAACCAATTATATAATGTGTGTGAGCTATTTGATTCAATTTTTGTAAGATGTTTTATCAAGAGAAAGCTACGTCTCTCCTTTATTGTTGTTAATCCACTCTCCATAAGCAGAGACTTGGTGCTTGTGGGTTTCCTAAGACCAAATATGAGACGTATTATATCATTTTGTGTTGTTTCAATTTTTTGCATCTGGGTCTTTGCACATGCACCATAGACAATGAGCCCATAGTCAATATGGGGTCTTATATGTGATTTATAAAACTGGAGTAAGGTTTTCTCCTTACAACCCCAGGGTGTGGAAAGAAGTCTTTTTAGTATATTTGCTTTTCTATAACATTTTTTTTATTGTGTTTGAAATGTGGAGGTGGAAATTAAGTTTTTGGTCAAGCATGAGACCTAGGTAATTAATATTATTATCTTCTGGAATAGTTGTTTTATTTAGAGTTAGTTTTGCATTAACATGGTTTCGCTTCCGGTGAAATTGGATTATTTTTGACTTGGTGGGTGCAATGGGTAAATCTGAATGTTGAGAGAATTTTTCAAACTGGAAAAGTGACTTTTGCAGATTTGACTGTGCTATCTGAAAGGTGTTGCCAGATGACCATAGCACCAGATCATCAGCATATTGTAGATTCGTGTGGGGTAGGTTCATGTCCCAGAGATATAGGGCAAAAAGGAGGCAACTGAGGACTGCTCCCTGAGGTAGGCCTTTGGATATTGTCTTTTGGGGTGAAGAGACTGAACCAACACAAACAATGAAACTTCGCACTTCTATGAAGGATTTAATAAAGGATACTAGCTTAGGAGGTACTCCAAGGTTTGCAAGTTTATTTAAAAGGATTTGGTGGTTCACATTGTCATAAGCTCCTTCAAAATCTAGGAAAGCTGCCACTAGGATATTATTTTTTGAGAAAGATTCATTTATTGCATTTGTTAGCAAAATTAAAGCATCTGTTGAGGAGTGGTATTTCCTGAATCCAGTTTGAGTGTGTGGGATCATGTTATTTTTCTCAACAAACCAGAGGAGTCTGTGATAAATCATTTTCTCCATTATTTTCCCCATCACAGGTGTAATCATTATGGGCCTATAAGACTCAGGGTTATCTTTTGGTTTATTTTTCTTTAGGATTGGTAGGAGGGACGAACATTTCCATATATTGGGGAACCTAGAAGATGCCCAAGCGTGATTATAACAATTTAGCAGTTCTTGTTTGTATGAAGGTGTGAGATTCTTTATCCATGTAGGGTGTATATTGTCATAGCTACTGCTAGTTTTGGACCTAATATGATGTATTGCATTATTCAATTCCTGGATTGAAAATGGATTAGTTATGTACTCGGATCCTGGGCGTGGTTGGTAACTAGGGTTCATAGGAATTGTGGACAGCTTGCTTTGATTATTTGATGTTAGCTTATTAACAAAAAGAGTTGCAAATAGGTTAGCCTTTTCATTATCATTGTCATAATGGGTATTATTATGTATAAGCTCATACAGGAGTGGGTTGGGAGAAGTCTTTTTCCCACATATGTGGCTTATGACTTTATGTATAATTGGCTCATTTGTTTCTCTGGAGAGATTATTTGCAAAATTATTCCAGTATTTATATTTAGCATCTATTATAGTCCTTTTTAGATTAGATTCTGCTTGTAATTTTTTTAAATATGTAGTAGGTGTTGGTTTTTTTTTTATGAATTCTGTCCTAGCTGCCTTTTTTATCCTCAATTTATTTAGGCACTCATTTGTCCACCATGCTTTAGGAATTTGTTTAGGGAATGTTTTCTTAGGTGTTGTCCTGGGGATAGCATGATTAGCTGTATTTATTAGTAAAGATGTCAATGCTTCAGCATGTGTGTCAACTGTTGTCTTAGAAATGCATGAACTTTGGGTGAAACTTGTAATTTCATCATTTAGCTTATTTTGGAAAATAGACCAATTTGCTTTAGTGTTGATATATTTGGATGTATGAGATAAAGTTTCAGCAGGTTCATTTAGGGAGCAAACTATAGCAAAGTGGTCTGTACATAGACTATCAATTTTATTTATGTAAATTTTGTTCAAAAAATTTAAAGACACAAATTTGTAGGTCAATTGTGGAGAAATTGCCACTTTTGGGGTTGAAATAAGTATTCAGGTTTGGAGGGGTAGCAACAACTAATTCATTATTATTTGAAGTCATATGCTCAATAAATTTACCAGCTTTATTTGCTGGTTTATTCCCCCACAAAAGGCTGTGGGCATTGAAATCTCCACAAATAATGATATTTTTTAACATATTAGAATTATTCATATAATTAAAGAAATCCTTGGCATCTGTAGTTTGGCCATTAGGGTTATAAAAGCTTATTATGTAGGTTTTTAAATTATTCAGCCAAACACTTATACCAATTACATCAACATCATTTTCAAAATCTGGAAAATTGATGCCACAAAATTTTATATTATTATTAACTAATAAGGCTACACCACCTCCTTTTCTCTCTGAAGATCTATCCTTTCTCAGGATAGTATATCCCAGAGACTTAATTTGTTGATTTTGGGTTAAATGAGTTTCTTGGAGGCAAGCAATATTAATTGAATTATTATTCATAAATGATGTTAGTTCATTTAGCTTATTTTCTGTGAGTGATCTTACATTCCATTGGAGTATTGATAAATGTTGTGTTGTTGATTTATTCTTCATATGAATGTGTATCAATGTTCAGCTTTGTTAATAGTAAAGCAAGATCTTTTTTTGCTTGAATGAGCATATCATCTGGGATGTAAATTTTTGCCAATTCTGCAATAATTTTTGTTTTCTGTAGTTGATGTATGTTCATGGCCTGAACTGCATTACAGTTTAGAATGAATAAGCATATATTTGGGGATTGCATTTTTGGTAGTGCATCCTGTTTGTTGGTTAATGGATTGATTCCTGGTAGTGTTTCTGGTTTGTTTCTTCTTGGGAGGGAGGGCCAGGTTGGCCTCATCTCACCGGACAAGGAGGCTTGTTGGCTTGGTGATTGCTTCTGATAGGGATTTGAGCTAGGGGGCTTAGAAGATGGTGTTTTATATGGGGTGCTTGATGCATTGGGGGCATTTGACTTGGGGGTTTTGGTTGGTTTCATTACAGGCTTTATTTGGTATTGTTGGGCAGCATTTGCTTCCATTGCTGCAAAGGGGTATGGGATTGCCTTCTCTGTTGATATTTGGAGTGTTAGAGCTCTTTTCTTGTATGCAGGGCATAATGATTTATTTGTAGATTCATGTGGGCCTTTGCAATTGATGCATGTAGGCTGAGTGTTGTTGCAAGTTGTCAGCTCTTTAGGATGGAAAGATTTACAATTACTACACTCTTGGAGAATTTCATTGCATTTGTTTGTTGTGTGTCCCAGTTTTGAAACACTTCTGACACTGAATAGGCTTAGGTTTGTATTCCTTGTGTGGTTTGATTTGCCCAAATAGGAATAATTTTTCTGGGATATCAATTTTATCCTTCAGTGTGAATAAGAAGGATCTACTAGTTTTTAGGCCATTAGAGTTGGGTTTTCCAAGTTGGGTAACATCCTCAACTGGGATTGTGTTTCCAGCCCTATCTGAAAGGCCTTCTTTTAACTCCTGAGTAGATATCTCTGGGGGAACATTATAAATTACTATTTTTGTTGGTGATTGTTTTGGGTTCCAATTAGATGCAATAATTGGGGTATTCAGAAGGGATTTAAGGTTAATTATTGTATCTGCTGATTTCTGATCTTCTACAGCTATAAGCAGAGATCCATCACGGTTAATGTTAAGAGAGAACATTGATTTTAGCAATTTAAAAATTGCAACTCTTATTGCAGTGATCATTTTTATTTCAAAGGGGGTAGTGGGAGTAATTTTAAGGTAAATTCCTAAGTTTTTGGAGGGAGGATCTTGGGCAGGGAGAGGGGAAATGCTTTTAATTGGGGAGATTTTTCCCTTTTTTTAGAACTTCTAGAGAGGACCTCTTGAAACCCATTATCATCATTTATGGTTACATTAGCCCCTACACTTATCATTGTCCTATTCTCCGAATTGGAGCTATCATTTGAACTTTGAGAAAGTGTGCTTGACCAGCCAAGATGGGTATCTTTCACTATGGCACATTCACTGGAATTTGATTTGGGATCTGGGGGGACATTTTTTTTTGGAGGACTTCTAAACATTGCCTATTGGAAAAAGCTTTAAACAGAGAAAAACAAAACTAAAGCAAGAAGGGAAAATGGAATGATATCAAACCGTCTGCACTATACTATGGGGAGGAGAACACCACAGTATAGCCCTGAGGATGAGTTGAGCAGGATTGGTTTGGTATAACTGCTGATTAGAAGCGATAATAATTCACAAGAAAATTTGTTTTAATTTTCTTATAGAGTTGCTGTTGTGATCATCAACTCTATAAGATGTTATGTTAATTGTTCGGGTGGTGGGACACAAACTTCTTTTTCTTCCAACGAATTATCATTTATAACACTTGTAATTAAATAATTGCAATTGTCTGTTGAACACCAAATATTACAAAATGAATTACAGTAACCCTATTTAAGGTAGGGAATTTGTTCAGGATATATTTGATGTAAAACACCAATACCTTCATCAGTCTTGGATTCTGTGGCTTCCAATTTCATTAGGTAGGCCTATGACAATTTTTGCTTCGTCAGTGCATACTGAGGTCCACCCTGCCAGAAGTTGACTCCAATGCATTCATGACAGGCATATACATTTTATTTCTGAACTTGTCTCCTCGCTCAAGGTTTCCTTAAGCATCATCTTCATCATGAATGATATATCTTCTTCTATATATGTTTTTCTTGTGATGAGGTTCCCAGTATGTTGTGATGAGCATGAATCTATTTAGGAAATCCCTAAAAGATAGTGACTTACTTATAACTTCAGGTAAAATTGCAGTCTAGGGGCTTAGTACTACCTTCTCATTCCCAGCTTCTCTCCTGTTTCAACTAACTTTAAATTTGTTAACGAACGTTTCAAAACTGCACTAAAAGACACATATACAAAATATGGCAACAACAGAGTTTATATCCTGTTCTTAATTAAACACTATAATAGCGAAATTCTTATTATATTGCATCCAAAATTTCTTATTAATTAGATTTCAGAGATGCTTCGAGTTTGATTGCATCCCATCTCCACCCAGGGTTGCCACCCTGTAAAAATAAAATCACTAGTTTCTAGCAATTTTTTTGGTTCATTTAGTGATTTTCTTGAACAATGTAGTGGTTATGTGCTGATTTAGTGATTCGTTTGGGCAATCTAAAAAAATCACTAGAAATAGTCATAAATCACTAGCGGTGGCAACCCTGTTTCCACCCTTCTCCCTTTCCTGATGCCTACATAGGTCTATAGCTCTAGACCTTATGCACACATTTGTGTCAATCCACAATTGAAAAGGAAACGCTATAAAATTCTGAAAACAACTTTAAAAAAAATCCTAAAATACTTATATCACTCCTAAAAGTGCTTCACTATTATCTACCCCCAACCCCCTTAATGTGCAAAAATATACCACAAATTAAATACTTCCCATGCATTTTCCTGTTTCTTGATTATGTGACTCTTTTGCTCAGATAGATTTAATAACAAAGAAGCAATGCCGACAAGTCCAAGAAGCAATTGCGTGGAAAATATAACATGTATATATATATATATATATATATATATATATATATATATATATATATATATATATATATATTATATATATATATATATATATATATATATATGTATATATATATATATATATATATATATATATATATATATATATATATATATATATATATATATATATATATATATATATATATATATATATATATATTATATATATATATATATATATATATATATATATATATATATATATATATATATATATATATATATATATATATATATATATATATGTATATATATATATATATATATATATATATATATATATATATATATATATATATATATATATATATATATATATATATATATATATATATATATATATATATATATATATATATATATATATATAATATATATATATATATATATATATATATATATATATATATATATATATATATATATATATCCCTGGGGAACCTTTCATCTTTTGATGGCTGATTGCGTCTCATCAATACTATTAATTATATAAAATATATTTTGAGTCTTTGGCCAAATGTTTAGAAGTTTTTGAGATAGGCTAGAATATAGAAGATGGGAGATAAATTCATGCTTGTTTTTATACTAACTAGTAAATTTTCTGAGCCTCATAAATGAAACTTCTCTCAACCAATTTATACTCTAAATTAGGGCATGAAAAGGAGAAGAGGTGGAAAGGTTTATTTCGTGAGGGGGGGGGGTAACACCCCTAATCCCCCCCCCCCTGGATGCAGCCTTGGCTGAATATGAACAGAGGTTAAATAATGCCTGCTTATTAAGGCTGACGTCAAATTTTTAAAAAACATCCCTGTGACATCTTAAATGGATTTGGGAAATGAAAATAATCACTGCTCCTTCTATTTTAAGGTATGAGTTTGTTAATTAATTTACTTATTATTTTTATAGACTGTTTGAATATGTCCTATGGAAATGAGGAGGACGAGGTGTATACAAGCAATTTTGAAATTGGCTCCTATTCTGAAACAGGAGTTGATGGTGACGGTCCGTCATCAAATGGCTCTGGTGGCATTAGAAAACCCAAGATTTTGCTGATGGGGTTGAGAAGGAGTGGCAAATCAAGTATTCAAAAGGTTGTTTTTCACAAGATGTCTCCTAACGAGACCCTTTTCTTGGAGAGTACAAACAAAATTGTGAAGGACAACATTTGTAATTCGACTTTTGTCCAGTTTGAGATCTGGGATTTTCCTGGACAGTACGAGTTCTATGATAGCACCTTTGACGGTGATTTGTGCTTTGGTGATTGTGGTGCCATCATTTTTGTGATTGATGCCCAAGATGACTATACAGACGCACTGTCGAAATTGTGCTCCACTGTGCGGAAAGCCTATAAGGTCAATCCTGATATAAAGTTTGAAGTTTTCATTCATAAGGTGGATGGACTCTCTGATGATCATAAAATAGAAACGCAAAGAGATATACACCAACGAGCAAATGATGATCTTTTGGATATGGGCTATCAGGGTGTTCATCTCAGTTTTTACCTGACTTCAATCTATGATCATAGTATTTTTGAAGCTTTCAGCAAAGTTGTGCAAAAGCTGATCTCTCAACTACCTACACTAGAAAATCTACTGAATATATTTATATCAAATTCAGGTATAGAGAAGGCATTCCTTTTTGATATATTATCTAAATTATATGTGGCAACAGACTCAAGCCCTGTTGATATGCAAAGCTATGAATTGTGTTGTGATATGATTGATGTTGTGTTTGATATCAGCACCATCTATGGATGGAAATCAGAAGATAAAGGGCCGTTTGATCATGAAAGCCAGTGTGTGATTCATCTGAATAATTCAACTGTTTTGTATTTGAGGGAGGTTAGCCGCTGTTTGGCGCTGGTGTGCATACTGCGGGAGGATAGTTTCGAAAAGCAGGGACTAATTGATTATAATTTTGTTTGTTTAAGGGAAGGTATACATAATGTCTTTGATTTAAAGTTCACAGGAGGCTTGACCAATGGTTACCTTATCTAATGTTATTGTTTTGTTGTAGCTTGAATAAATTCCTACCTGATAAATATATTGTTTAAATTTTTCAATTTGATAAAGCTGTTTTAATTATGCAAGATTAAAAGTTATTTGACATTGAATAAGTAAATTCACAAGTTTTAAATTGTAATGAAAAAGTTATTATTGCTACTATGCCTGCATGTAGAGTAGGGATGGGGCAAAAGGCATCTAATAAAGTTTATTTCCTTTTATTTTCCTTTATTATATTGTAATATTGCTTGTACAGGGTTGGCATGAGGCTTGACTAATGGTTGTCTCAACTAATGTCATTATTTTTGTTGTAGCTTGAATAAATTTATAGCTGGTATATATATGGATTAACTTATTAAAGTTGTTTTAATCATGCCAGATTAAGTTGTTTTAAAATGGACAAATAAATTCATATATTAGTTTTAGAAAAGGTTGTTTATTGTTATTATACTTGCATATAGAGGGGGCTGGAACTCGAAATTTGATCGAAAAGATTTCCGAGGCTCCAAACCCTCTCATAAGAACGCTTTCTTTTCATTCAACCCCCCCCCCCATTTTTTAATCTTATTTTGCCTATAACTGCTAATATATGGATTGCTCATATATATCTAAAGAAGAGAAATAAATGCAAACGCTGTTAGTGATTTTAACCAAAGTCGCAGAATAGCTTGAAAACTGCTGCCGTTTAAGACAGGAAGAAGACTAGTTTTGCACTTTAAAGTACTTTGCGATTTCATCTCCTTTTTTTCACACCTCTCTTTCTACTTTCGACTGTTGAATATATGTAGTTAGGCAAAATGACGAAAATTACCCAGTTGTACCACTTGCACAGTAATAAACACATCTATGCCCTCAGAGTTTTGAAAGTATTTTGTTTGGCCAAGTTTGTTTTTCGAAAATACAATTACATCTGAAAGTATTTAAAAAGGCCTATCAGTATTTTTCCATTCATAATAATCTTCGATTTCTGGAATATTTGTCTAACAGTGATTTGCTGTAGAATTGTTTTTTATTGTTCTCTTGAAGAGTACTTGAAATATGATTTTTTTTTTTTTTTTTTTGGTAAGTTGCACGCTTTTGTGTGTGGGGGGGCTATGGAATTTTCTTAGTTTGAGGGTGTAAGGGGGAGGCAACTGGCCAACTAGTAAGGGAACATTATTCGTGTGAAGTATCAATAAAGTTGGAATACCTGCGAAAATACATCCTAATTTTATTAGCACACTGGCGAAAATTTACCAGTTATGCAACATATGCAGTAATTAACACTTCTATTTGTTAAAAATTTGAATTTTTTTGAAAATTTTCTTAAAAAAAACAACATAGAATCACCTGAAAGTATTTTAAAAATGCCTGTAAACAATTTTTAGCTAATAATAACTTTCCATTTTTACAATTTTTATTTGACAGTTCTTTTTCTTAGACAAACTTTTTTTTGAAAATTCTTTTGAAAAGCACTTTGAATCCCCCCTCCTTTTTATAAATGCTATACCTTTATAGGACGGGGAGGGTAAATAAATTTTTCTTTTACACTGTTTGGTAAACGAAACTATGAAACTTTCCTATGTTGCAGGAAGGAGGGGGGAGGCAACAGGCTAGCTAGAAATGAAAAATTACCAGAAATTGCGGCCAAATTTTGTCAAAAATATGAGTTTGCAAATATGTTTAGCACCAGGTAAAATCTGGAGAAAGAGAATGGACCAATCGTTCGAAAAGGCTAAGGGTACAACCAGGGTTGCCACCCTTAGTGATTTATCACTATTTCTAGGGATTTTTCATATTGCCTAAACAAAAAAAATCGCTAAATTAGCACAAATCACTAGACTATTGCAGAAAATCACTAAATCAACTAAAGAATTACTAAAATTTAATGATTTGGCCCTCACCGGGTGATAACCCTGGGTACAACAGTGGCTATGAATCTCAGTTATGCAAAAATGCAACGAAATGTGTCATGAATTACTTTCGCCAAATTGACCTAGTAGCCTAGCATTTTCCCCCGGCAGTTGATATACTCTAGTGTTAGTTCTATTGATGCAGTAAACAAATAAATTCCATCCGAAAATCAAAGAAAACCTTGTATTTTGAAAACTTCGAAGGTTTTCTTTTTACTGCTAATGTCTAAAATGTGGTTGTGTCATTTACCAGTGCGACTATAAAGCAACGAGTGTTGACACTCTTGTTAGGTACACGATTGTGTCTGAGATGCGATCACTTACAAAGACAATAACACGGGTTGCTTTTTAAGAAGAACTTTTGAACAGATTAAAAAAGTGCAGGATTTTGCTTTTTATTTTTACCTTAAACAGGTTGATTGGTAATTGAAAAGGTGGTGCGATACACATGTGCATTAAAAGAGTAGGAGGGGGAGGGGGCTGTAAGGAATTTACTCTTACCAAGACAAATTGGAATGTTTCTCCTTTCCTCCTAGCCCTCCTACCGGCGTCGAGTTTTGCAGTAGAGCCAGAAAGCTGAATTTTTTTTTAGAGTTTCAACTACTATTAATAATCAGTTAGGAGTAGTAATTAGGGGGGGGGGGTCCCTATAAGATTTTAAAAATACAATTTTTTTTTTTAGTATTTTTATTAAAAAAATACCCTTCAACAGATCTAAAAAATATCTTTCTTTTAATAGTCATTCCAAAGTTCTTGTCCTCTGCCCTTAATCTCCTTGAATCGGTATTTTTGTAAGCAGTTTTTGTTGAGGAAATGTTTTTTGGCATCCCAATTATATAAAAAATTTTTTCATGATTTCCCTCGTACGGGCTTCTAGTAAAGACTGTACTCTAGTCCATAGTAACCGAAAATTTAAAAACACGCTTTGAAAATTATCAGAAGATCCATTTTCCAATTAGATCTATCAGCGAGATAGATTCTGTTTACTGGAGCCGACGGAATAGATTTTTGTTTTCGTTGAAAATTTAATTTTTTATTCCACTCTCAGAATATAAACAAAGCAGGAATAGTATTTGGTTAATGTATTACTGCTATCTATGATGCTGCTGCTTTAGATGGGAGCAATAACAAACAAAGCAGAAAGAGTATTTGGTTTATGTATTGCTGCTATCTATGATGCTGCTGCTTTAGATGGGAGCAATAACAAACAAAGCAGAAAGAGTATTTGGTTTATGTATTGCTGCTATCTATGATGCTGCTGCTTTAGATGGGAGCAATAACAAACAAAGCAGGAATAGTATTTGGTTAATGTATTACTGCTATCTATGATGCTGCTGCTTTAGATGGGAGCAATAACAAACAAAGCAGGAATAGTATTTGGTTAATGTATTACTGCTATCTATGATGCTGCTGCTTTAGATGGGAGCAATAACAAACATAGCAGAAAGAGTATTTAGTTTATGTATTGCTGCTATCTATGATGCTGCTGCTTTAGATGGAAGCAATAACAAACAAAGCAGAAAGAGTATTTGGTTTATGTATTGCTGCTATCTATGATGCTGCTGCTTTAGATGGGAGCAATAACAAACAAAGCAGGAATAGTATTTGGTTAATGTATTACTGCTATCTATGATGCTGCTGCTTTAGATGGGAGCAATAACAAACAAAGCAGGAATAGTATTTGGTTAATGTATTACTGCTATCTATGATACTGCTACTTTAGATGGTAGCAAGGACCTGAAATATATTTGGTTATTTATCTGTTTTGTTTATGGTCAAAACTTAAAAATTTTAACTATTAAACTAACTCATTTTAATATTAAAAGATCTAAGCTGAATTAACATACCATGACAGTCAAAGAAATGAATATAGAAAAAAGGGTTATATGTTGAGTAAGAGGGATACAGAACAACTTGACTAATATTTGTGAATGCGTTCTATTGTCGTATTCTACATGTAATAGCAGTTGTATATGTATCGGTTTGATTATTTTATTATTATTCTTTTATGGCTTTTAGATATTGATTTGTTTTATCTAGTAACGCTGAAGACGCCTAGTTTTATATGACCTGTTATTTTCTCTATATTTATTTCTTTGTTTTGATATTGAATCTTGCGCAAAAGCACTTTTAAATGTGGCTGGCTGGCTTGTCTGGCTGTGTTTAGCTGGCTTTGTATTCATTTTCAACATTGTATGCTTTTCAAACATTTTGCAGGAAAATTTCGACTGTCATTTCTAAAGAAATATATGTATATAGTAGATAAACTAACTTCATTTAAAAAACAATACACTATTGAATTATTTCACAAGTAGCCGTCCAAGCAGAAATAAGGCTCTTAAGATGGAACAGGATTTATTATAATTTAAAATAAATTTAAACCAATTTGTATTAAATGATAATTTATCATAAATAATCACTTACTAATAATAAATATAAAGCAATAGACAAAAAATAAATAAAGCAATAAATAATAAATAAAATAATTTAATAACGAAATAGCAATAAAAATATTATATAAAAATATTCATATTTAAATTTAATGTAATAAAATGAAATACAATTTTGTCAAAAGTTGATAATAATAATAATAATACTTTTATTTTTCCTCAGGATACACTATGAGGAGTACATTCATTAAATATAAGATAAATATAGTAAGTAAGTAAGTAAGTATGACGGCACTAGACCCTTGAGGTCCAAACCGGCGGTGCTGATCTCTGTTTCGTGGCCCTTCAGCCAGGAAGTACAATGGGGGGGGGGTTGGGGGCCAGCCATCCTGTGCTTTCGCACACCCTTCCTGCTTACCTTCCTCAGATTTCTCCAGATACCCATTTAGAGCTGGGTCGACTTTGGCTAAGCTTACAGAGTCATACCACTGACCCGCGTCCCAAACCAAGTATCTGGTCACGCCAGTTATTGAACCCGTGCCCCTTGGACAAAGAACTCTCAACCCAGCGCACGTCCACTTAGCCAGGACGGCTTAAGATAGATATAAGATAAATATAATATAAGATGAATATAAAATATAAAGACAACTTACAATTAAAAAGACCAGAACTACCGATTAATACAACCATCTACGTCAATCAGTTAACATCGGTTAGCTTTTTTCAAAAACGGGAATAAATTTCTATATTCAAGATAATTTCGTGCCTTTTGAACTAAAACCTCACACTTAATCTTTATTACATCAAGCGGGTCCTTTATTCCATACATATATTTTAAAGAAGTATAACGAGTACTTAGCGGAAAACCTAGTAGAAATTTAAGATATCTAAAATCCACAACTTTATCTTGAGATGAAGTAGAAGATGGAAAGGTTTTCAAAATCACCGCTGGAAAGCTAATCAAAGGTAGAACCATTGACTGATGCAGTCTAGCTAATATATCCCTTCTCATATTACCCCGCAGATGAACGAGGGAACCGAACGTCTTTCTTAACTTAACTTCCAGATGGCTTATTATTAAAAGAGGTGATAGTCTTTTTACAGAAGAATATGGAACACCTAGGTATATCACCGAGTCCAAAGCATGAAAAACCCGATCATTACCGCAATCAAGAGGAGGAGAGCCAAGAGGGTCATTAATCACAAAATACTGGCATTTCGTCAGGTTGATTTCTAGTCCTTTTTTGTTCAACTCATTCGCTAAAATCTTGAATTGTCAATCAACACAGTCTTTGACCGACTAATTAAAATAATGTCATTAGTATAAGCCAAATAGCTAATTTCATCTGCTAAGTAAATCAGAGAGGTTTTTAATGAAGCAAAACAGTTTTTTAGACATAAATTGAAAATAGACGACGATAATATCCCCCCTGTCTACCCCCCCTCCTAGCTGCTACTTCATCAGCGGACATTCTAGATCCCGAGGCAATGCGAACTTTAAGTCAAGAATACCACGAACGAAAAACATTAACCAGGTTATGTGATAAACCATATTTTAGTAAGCTAAGTAGAGCAGATTCATGAGAAAGATTATCGAAAGCTCCTTTAATATCAATTAATAAACAATATAACGGGTCTCCTTTAAGCCATAAAGAATTTAAAATTTGAAAAAAGTACTATGTGCGTGATCACAACCCGTGCCCCTAGTGAACCCCAATTGATTCGAACCGAAATCAAGCGAAACAAAAAAGAGGTTTAACACTAAGTTCAAACACCTTACTTAATTGAGAGCCCTTAGTAATAGGTCAAAAAGAATCGCATGTCTGGTACTTGCTTTTTCCATGCTTTGGAACTGGCGTAATTATCTCTGTTTTTAAAGAAGTTGGCACTTGCCCAGACAAAAGAATCAGATTAAAAAAAAACAAAAGCTTAGCAAAAAAAAAAACCGGGGCAAGTCTCAGATGATTGGAAAAAGCTCCATCATGGTCCGGAGAAATTTTATTTTTAAGACTCTTCATACATATAGAAAATGTGTCCACCCACATTTTCTCTGTTGGGGCTTTATGAGAGATTTTATTTGAACCATCTCTTTTCCTATTTTTTAAAGTTCTCCACATTGACTGCTGATCATCATCAACTTTGTCTGAAGCAAGTTTTATCAGATAATCTATGCCGCCAGAATTCTCGTTGGAATGTCGCCTTACTTGCTTTCATCTTAAAAAACGCAGGGTTATTTGGGGGCTTACCAATGTCTCACCAACGGAGATAATTCAGCTTAGCTAAATTGTTCGCCGCTACCAAATCTGTGTTATTAGACCAACAAGGTATCTTAGTTTCTACTTAATATCTTTTCTTCTCAAAAACTAGGTCTGCACTAAATTTAAGGCAATGGACAAGCTGGTGAAATGTACAGTCTATATCTAATAATGTAGATTCTGCAGGTTTAGGACTGGAATAATCAGGTACAATAACTTTAGAAACTTCAGAATCTACAGAGACCCTATAAGAGTCAACCAGATTTTGATCCCAAATCAACTTAGTTCTCCAAGGCTGATTTTTTCTTGCATTTCTTTGCTGAGGAATTCCGACAAGTGAAAGTGAAAACTTTAAATGTCTATGATCACTAATCGGGAAATCTACAACCACTTCGATCGAACCAGAAACCGAACTAGAAGTAAGAACAAGAATGTGATCAAAACTGCTAATTGACCTGGAATTATGAAAATAAGTACAATTATCCGTTTTATTTACGATTGACAGATTTGGTAGTGAAGAAAGGAAAAGGGAAGAACGCACACAACTTGAATTGAGCAGATCGCAGTTCAGATCACCCGCTTTGCAAATCATAATTAGCTGAGTACTTTTGTACAAAAGCCCACAGTTTACCACACGCATCTTGGACTAAATAATCAGACAGGTCATTCCGGTAATCTGTTGGAAAATAACAATTAATCAAAATACATTCATGCAAGAAAATAATTATTATAAAATATCAGACGAGAATCAAATGTATCGGGTATAAGAGTAACTAGCCTTCCCGACGGGCGTCCCCCAGTAGGTATAGCAGGAATGAAGTAATGTTTATAACCAGGAAGAAACGTAACAACAAACGGAAAAGTAAAATCAAGGAGGGGATGTTCCTGTAAACATAGTATTCCATTAGTAGGCAAAAGCAGCCTTAACACTTCAGTTTTACCAAAAACTCTGTTCGAATTAAAAGACACCAGAGGAACAAGCAATCGATCAGCTAAATTGTTGTTTTGTATTTATACGCTTACGAATGGGAGGACAACGGAAACTGAACGACGGATGGTCTTTTGAGCCACAATTCGCACACTGAACCGGAAGAGAGCAAGGCTTATCTCTGGAGTGTTCGTGGTCGCCCGAACAGCGTGCGCATTTCATAGCACTTGATTCGCACTTCATAGTATCGTGGGACATACTCTGGCAACTTTGACATCTCCTCGGGAGTACCCTGTTAGTAGTAATCCGAAAATGTTCATAACCTATGTTTAAACCATGGCACAAATAATACTTTATAAAAAATTCTAAATCGTAAGTTATTTTTACCACAGAAGATTTTCCAAACCGCTTGAAATCACAAATCCCCGAATATTTTCCTTCTAGGGCTTCCAAATCTCAATCTTTTTCAATCCCGTGCATAATACCCGCAAACTCACGTTTTCTCAATTCGATGCAGCAATCCGGATAACTATCATAGGCAACGCGGTAGCGCTGCCTAAGTACAGAACGATGTGGACACAATATGTTTTTTTTCCCAATACCCGGGCACTTGGTATCGAAGGAGTTGTTGTAGAAACTTCGAAAAGGGCTCATTCGGTTGGAAATAGGAGTGGCTTGTGCCCTTTTTAATAGTCGAAAGTGATTGGAGGGCAACTAGCCCCCAACGCCCATCATTCCCCCTAACACATCCAATCAAAATTTTGGGATAGCCATTTTGTTCAGCGTAGTTGTTTTCCAGATAGAAAATATGTTTTTGAGGAGGACACTCCCCCACAACCCTCTGGGCAAGGGTTTTAAGTTATGCCCTGGGAGCATATAAGGTTCTTATAGAAGGCGTTGTCGTAGAAACTTCAAAACAGGCTCATTCGATTAGAAATTCGAAAGGCTAGTACCCTTTTTAGTAGTCGAACGCGATTGGAGGGCAACTAGCCCCCTCCCACGCCCATTATTCCCTCAAACACATCCAATCAAAATTTTGAGATAACCATTTTTGTTCAGCGTAATTAATTTCCAGATAGAAAATTTGTTTTTGAGGAGGACACTCCCCCACAACCCTCAGGGCAAGGGTTTTAAGTTGTGCCCTGGGGGCATATAAGGTTTTTATAGAAGGTGTTGTTGTAGAAACTTCAAAACGGGCTCATTCGATTGAAAATTCAAAGGGCTAGTGCCCTTTTTAATAGTCGAAAAGTGATTGGAGGGCAACTAGCCTCCCCCGCCCGCTCCCATCATTCCCCCAAACACATCCAATCAAAATTTTGAGATAGCCATGTTGATCAGCGTAGTTGATTTTCAGATAGAAAATATGTTTTTGAGGAGGACACTCCCCCACATCCCTCAGGGCAAGGGTTTTAAGTTGTGCCCTGGGGGCATATAAGGTTTTTATAGAAGGTGTTGTCGTAGAAACTTCAAAAGGGGTTCATTCGATTGAAAATTCAAAGGGCTAGTGCCCTTTTTAATAGTTGAAAGCTATTGGAGGGCAACTAACAACCCCACCCCTCACGCTCATAATTCCCCAAACACATCCAATAAAAATTTTGAGATAGCCTTTTTTTCAGCGTAGTTGATTTCCAGATAGAAAATATGTTTTTGCGGAGGATACTCCCCTACAGCCCTCGGGGCAAGGGTTTTGAGTTATGCCCTGGGGGTATATAAGATTTTATAGAAGGTGTTGTTGTAGAAACTTCAATAAAGGGCTCATTCGATTTGAAATTAAAAGGGCTAGTGCCCTTTTTAATAGTCGAAAGTGATTAATGATAATTTTCGTTGTTGTTATTGTTTAGACCAGGGCACTTCGTATCGAAAGAGTTGTCGTAGGAATTTCGAAAGGGGCTCATTCGATTGAAAATAGAAAGAGCTGATGCCCTTTTTAATAGTCAAAAATAATTGGAGGGCAACTAATCCACCTTCCACTCCCACCATCCCACGCCCACCCTCCCGTTTGCCCATTATATTTAAAAAGTAAATGTTGCCTTAAGATAAATCAAAATGCACTGTGATAATACTGATTCCCAATAAGGCATCCTAGGAGTATCCCAAGAACGACTGAGGGTATTATGTTCAAACTTTCGGGGCTACTTCTGCTCTTGAAATTTAACCAAATCAAAATAGCCTAAGTGTATCCAAGCTATCAAAGAAAGTAAACAGATTTTTTTGCGAATGGTTTCAAGTTTTCTATTTCAGGTCAACTAGAGGAGGTATTTTTAAAGGGGTGTATGTTGTTAAAAAACTGCTGAAAATTTTTCTCCAGCATACAACTAGCAGGCCAAAATATAAAGTCTTAAAAGCGAAAAGATTTAAAGTGCTATTTTCTTTTTCCCTGAAAAAATCTATTTCAATATAAAACGAAGAGAAATTAATTAAAAAAATTTTTTCCACAAAATAAGTTTTTCAAAGAAAATTAAAGAAGTCCATTAAACAACAAATGAGCAAAACTAAAATCAAATAATTTACCAAGCGTGAAACTATCACAAATCAGCATCGATAAATAAATGAAACCCAAAACGAACAGAAATTACAATAAATAACTGAGTCAAACTCAAAACGAGCAGAAATTAACATAAGTTGGGCGCAAAATCCCTATGCCTTCCCAAGGCCAGAACAAAATTTGCACTTTACTGAAAAAATATGAATTTGTTTACTTTATAACTTTAATAAATCAAATAATATTAACATTTTGATTACTAAATATCAGTATATGAATATTAAACTGACAATGCACATTCATCTGTATTTTTTGGAGTATTTCTTATAAGCAGTCAAGTCTAACTGATGATTCACTTTTCAGGACTGGAATTTCACGTTTGTTCTTTGGCACAATAATAGGCCACACGAAAACGGCCGAATCATATTCAACCAAGCGACCTAGAATGTCATTTAACGTATAACTGGCAGCAGCTTTACCCCTCCGCTCGATAGGCTTTATACGACATTTTGTCATATTCCATAGCAGCGTCTTTAGGGAGACGAGATTTTTTAAGCTTATAAAAGAAGAGGCAGCCTCAATAATTTCTTCTCGATCTATTCTACTAGAAAAGGCATCTAGTAGAAAAAATAGTCCTGAATTTACGACCACCTTCGATATTCCATTTTCCGTGATATAAGTAACTTAGAAATCATCCGTCATTCTTGACGGTAAAAAAACACTGCTCATAAGTTAAAAAGACAGTACGATAATACAGCACCTGAATAAGTAAATGTCCGTAAATATCAATTTATTATTTCACTTATTGCAAAACTGTCTACTGTAATGTATTTCAAATTTAATCCGGCTTAAAAACAAAACAGATGTTTACAGGTCAGATGCCAAACAATAACTGAATAAATGAAATATAAAGCAATAACTGATGAAAGTTAGAATAAACCAATGACGCCTATGAGGCAACGTTTAATGAATTTAGGCAGTTCACAAGGATGTCAGAAATTAAGAAGATTTAATAAATTTTGGAGGAGTAATGAAACTTCATAATTTACTCTGAAATAACCCAAAGGAAATCAACCGTGTGCCAAACAATAACTGAATAAATGAAATATAAAGCAATAACTGATGAAAGTTAGAATAAACCAATGACGCCTATGAGGCAACGTTTAATGAATTTAGGCAGTTCACAAGGATGTCAGAAATTAAGAAGATTTAATAAATTTTGGAGGAGTAATGAAACTTCATAATTTACTCTGAAATAACCCAAAGGAAATCAACCGTTGAATCAATAGTTGACTGAACTTCCCTGAAATAGCCATTCATATTTCAATTTTAGGATCTCGACTTAGAATTATCAGTGGCTTCATTTCACGAAAATTTAGGGGGGGAGGGATAAATTTCTTGGTATTTCAGTTTTTTCACTGAAAATACCAAAAATGGGCATTCTCAATGAAAATGCCAAAAATGGGCATTTTCAATGAAAATACCCCCAAAAGGGTTATTTTAAAAAAATAGGGGAGGGAGGGCAATATATCTTGGGGGACACAGCCCCCCTTTTAATTCACGCCATTTGGAATTATATGATAAAAAAGAACAATTAAGCGAATAAATTATCAAAATAAAACCTGTTCTTTTTTAACAGCATATACAATTTGTAGATTGTAAATAAATACATTGAAAATACACTTTATAAAACAGATTGAAAATTGCCGACATTAGCAAAAAATCACCATCTTAAAGAAAGTTCCCCGACGTAAATATGTATCGCTTGTCAAGCGATATTTTCTTTGTTATTAAATTAAAATCGTGTAGCAAGCTAGAAAAAAGTAATGGAGAAAAGATTTATTTACCCCTCAGTACCACAATTTCCAACTAACCTCCAAAAACACCTCTTAAAATGTTATTTACCTCTCAGTGTCAGTATCAGTACCTCTAATCAACCTCCTTAAAAAGATTTATTTACCCCCTAAAGATTTTATTACTTTACAAGTCTTGTAAAAAAATATACTTACCTATCAGCACCTTAACATTTCTGAAAAAACCTCTAGAAAGATTAATTTACCTATTAATACTTCAACCTCTAAAAATGGCAAAATTTTGACCTCATAAACTTTTAGTAAACTAAACCGCCGTTTAAGTTAACAGTTTTTGACAACTAATTGAGTGATATATTCTAATTAAATAAAATCGTTCAACATCCCCAATGCGTTATTTTTGCAAATGAGGCTTTAAAATCAAGTTAAACCCTGGCCCGAAATGGTTTCACTCTTGTCTGGAATGCGGTTGTGTTTGAGACACAATTTTTGACTTTAAAACACATTCTAGCGTGTTGAACAATTTGTGATTGTCGAATAAATAATCACTGGCAATTAAAATGCATTTATGTCACAGATCGTTTCTTAAAGGGCTAGGATATACGTTGGAGGAGGCTTTTTAGACTCCAGTAAAATCCCATGGTTTGCACGATTTTTACTTTATTTTTAAAGAATCCATCTCTTAATGCTCTTCTTTTTAGGATTCTCCCTCTAAACTTGCTCCCTTTTCCAAAATTGAAACTCAGATATAGTTTTTTTTGGGTGACTGGATTGAGTTGATATTGAGCCTAAGCGTAGACCAATGCAGGATGTAGAGCAAATTGCGAAATGTAGACAGTGCTGAGCGGCACCGACGACGAGGAAAAGATCGGGAAGCGAAATTCATCCAAATCTTCGAGCTGCTATCACAATAACTCTCCTTAATTAGGGTTTATTTCATTGAAATCTTCTAACATTCTACATAGATTATATTTATAATATATGTTTATTTTTATAATATGCTATAGGTTCTTACGTGGACGCCCTAGATGGCGGTAGTGTTCCTCTGTTAAGATAGTTTCCAGCTCAATAAGTTTTCTTTAGTCTATCCAGAACTTAAGAATGGGGTAAATTGGTCTAATAGTAGTTAGACTAACTACTAGAGTACGCACTATATTAGTACGTACTGTTTTTAGACTAACTAATAGAGTACGTACTATACCTACAGTAGTTACTTTAGAGTACGGACTTTCCAATTCTTGCAAATTCTAACTGGGATGTTTCTAAAAAGAAATACACAAAAAAGTACATTTATGAAAAAAACTGCATTTTCAATTGTAACGAAAATAAAAAAAATCATTGAAACTTAAAATGTTTTATAAATTTTGATAAAAACGTTTAAAAATTCATTATTAATAAAAATGTTTCTTTTTCCTATTAGCTGGAAGAACTTATTTTGTGTCACATTAAAATAAAAGCACTTGACGTTCATGACAAAAGAAGTTGTCTTTGAAACACGTGATGATTGCCCATTCCATGTCTTAAGAAATTTCAGTTTTTCTTGTTAGTATGAAAAAATCGAATAAACCACATTTTACATTTTCTGCTGTTGAAGATAAAAAGTTTTTCTAAAGTTTTTTTTATTAATTTTTACTTTTGGGCTTGATTTCTTTCGTTGTATTTTGAAACATACAAATATTGATCTATGAAAGTGGAAAAAAGATCAAAATTACTTAACTCAGACAGTTGCTGTATTACTTAAACCTCATAGTCTCAAGTCAATCTATTGGGTACCAATTCTTTCGGGAGATTTTTTAGTCGATTCTAAATTCCTTCAGTGATTTTTAAATTAATACCACATTCAGTTAAAAAAAATCGAATAATTTATTTTTCTTTTAACATTCACAGTTCAATGATATCACATTCATAGTTCGTTTTCAGAGCTGTCAGCACTGCTATATCCTCCATAAATATTAGTGTCATTTTTCTCGTTTTCATCATCAAGATAAATAATTTGTTCAGTGTAGGGTGATTTACTCCATTTCTTGAGAACGTCAAAGACTGAAAACGGACAATCTGAGAAAAGACGTTCGCAGCTTTGGGCAGTTGAATTTACCACCAGATCCACACCTTTAGATTGTAGATAATCTCTAAAGAAATCATTCATCCCTTGCTTTGGACTGTAAAAGAATAAGGTTAAGTAACAAAACGAAAAAAAAACAAAAATTGATTATAACACCCAAGAAAGAGTTAAATTTTTTGTAGGGAGGGTGGTCTTACTGCACTCGCAACGAAAGAAAATTATGGTGAATAACTGGAAAGTTATGGCTATAATTGGAACATTATAGCTATATACGTAGTTAAAATCTGTTGTGACAGCAAAGAATGAGTCACATTAAGGTTTGGATAAATTTGTGAGATAATATAGAGGTGGATTCGTAAAGCCTCCGCGTAACCTGTTTAGATATCCTAATAAGGAAATGGTAAGCGCTGCAAATTGGTGCAGTTTCAACATTTGTAAAGTTGTAGCTAGGGCAGACACTAGGAATTAGCAAAGAAACATTTTACGGGAGAGATAAATAACCTGATGTTAAAACAATTGTCACAGTTTCTCTTTACTCTCTGTGACCCGTCAAAAAATGACGTCATTTTTCTTCTGACGCCAAAAAATTGCTGCGTTTGACAGGAGACTCTGTCAGTATTGCAGGAGTAATTTTGTTTCTTTGATTTTGTGGTATTTTTGCTATCATGTTTTTTTTTGTTTATTCCAACATATCAATAGTTCCCAAAACCGTTTACAGGATAAAAAAACTGAATTGTTTACAATATAGCTCTAAAAACTCTTACCAACCCTGTAAATAAAAACTGTTAAAATATTTTTATATAAATATATAATTTAAAATATTATATATAAAAATTTTATATACAATATTTTCATTTTAAAATGTATTACGTTAGACAATTGTCCAAATTTCTCCATAATATTTGAGATCATCTTTTGCGCATTAAAGAACTCTTGCAGTCAACAGAAGATGACATGAATGCATCAATGGGGCTTACTACTCACCCTGACAGCTCACCTTGACATATGTCACAGGTATTGGACCTTGAATTTTTCGTGTTTTTCGGTTTTCGCTGCTTTTTTTGTTTTCTTTAAATACGAGTATATTGCTAGTTTCCAGAACAAGCTACGGAATAATATTACTCTGAACCTGCTTTTTAAACGTCTAAAAACTCCTATCAACCATGTAAATGAAACCTGCTAAGATCTTACGTCTGAACAATTGCCAAAATTTCTTCTGACTTTCTGTGATGACTTCTTTTTTTAATTTTTATTAGGTAAAAGACTAAAAAATCTTGCTTCATATTGCCTGAAAAATCACTTAGACGTATAACCGAGGTTATACCACAGGGTAATAATAATACTCTGAATCTTTCATAAAGTTGTAAAACTTTATTAACCCGGCAAATAAAACCCGTTAAAATCTTCCGTAAGAGCAATCTCCTAAATTTCTCTGTATGTATTGGATTAATGACGGTTCTTGAATACTAAGGTCCTTGCATCGGCCCAGCGGTGCATTGCTACTGGTGAGTTTGAACCCTGGGATCCGTATTGTCAAGCTAAAATCAAATCTACTCCGTCACAGCAATTTTGTTACCATAGAGTGGTTGAGAGAGAGAGAAAGAGAGAGAGAGAGAGAGAGAGAGAGAGAGAGAGATAGAGAGAGAGAGAGAGAGAAGGAGAGTAGACGAAAGAAGCTGAAAAGCCAGATAAAACAGTAGTTAAGATTTTCATAAGATTTTATCTCATCATCTCCTTATTCGTTGTTTGACAAAAATGCACTCCATTCTAAAAATTCTGCATTGATATTATGAACTACACCCGGCCCATAAAGTCTTTACCTTGATTTGCCAAGCAGGTATAGAGTCTTCAGAGCCGTTATCAATGAATGAAGAAGAAAAATTTTCATTCATTTCATTTCATTAAAAATTTGGAAAAGCTAGAAAATTTCCCATCTTAAAACAATGCAATTTGTATCAATAAGCTGAAGACTAATTATTCTTAAATTTAGTCAAGAAGATGTAAAATTATAATTAAAGAATGAATATTTGCACATTGTGTATCTATAATTGCACATAGTATTTTTATGTGTACTCATGAATTTTGTAACGAATGATGTGATACCTTGGATGTGAAGGAAGATTTGTTTTGTGAGGAGGAATTAACAACAGTACTAAAAGGATTAAAGAATAATAAAGCTCCAGGTGCTGATAGGGTAGTAAATGAGTTTCTTAAATATGGTGGCTCTGAGGTTAGAAATAAGTTATTGAAGATTATGAATATGATTTTTGAAAAAGGGGAAGTACCTAACGATTTTAGGAAAACCTTAATTAAGCCACTTTATAAGAAAGGTGATAAAAGTGAGTGTGGTAATTATCGAGGCATTAGTCTGGTCTCTGTAGGTAGCAAATTGCTTAGTAATATGATACTTTTTAGACTGAGAGATGCTGTAGACAAAGTTTTAAGAGAAGAGCAGTGCGGTTTTAGAAAAGGTAGAGGATGTGTTGACCAAATTTTCACTCTTCGGTTAATAATTGAGAAGTGCCTAAGTTTTCAAACACCTTTGGTCCTCAGTTTTATAGATTATGAGCAAGCGTTCGATTCTGTTGATAGAGGAGCTTTAGTAAAGGTTTTATCCTTGTATGGTATACCAGACAAATACATTAAAGTAATTAGTGCTATGTACGAGAATAACACTGCTGCGGTTAAAGTAGGAAATGAGGTTAGCAGCTGGTTTTGTATTAAATCAGGAGTTAAGCAGGGTTGTGTTCTATCCCCCTTTATATGGACTATTTTGATGGACTTTGTTTTAAGGAGCACAGGAAAGGCAATGGGAGACCACGGAATCAAATGGGGAGGAAAAAGTCTCCTAGACTTGGATTATGCTGATGATTTAAGCATCCTAGATGAAAGTGTGAGCAAAATGAATGAAGTTTTAGAGGTTTTGCGAGTTCAGGGTGCTAGTATTGGTTTGAAAATTAATGTTAGGAAGACTAAGTCACTAAGGCTAGGAATAAGTGAAGATGAAAAGGTGACGTTGGGTAATGAAAATATTGATCAGGTGGGCAGCTTCACTTACCTTGGTAGTATTATTAGTAAAGATGATGGGAGCAGTGAAGATGTTAAAAATAGAATAGCCAAGGCTCAGGGTGTTTTTTCACAGTTAAAAAAAGTCTGGAAGAATAGGAAGATAAGTCTGCAAACCAAGATTAGAATCTTAGAAGCTACAGTGATGACAGTGGTCAAATATGGCTCTGAAGCATGGACGCTTCGAAAAGCGGATGAAGATTTGCTAGATGTTTTCCAGAGAAATTGCTTAAGGATTGTTCTGGGTACCCGGCTGACTGACCGTATTTCAAACAATAGGCTATACGAAAAATGTGGTTCAATACCGCTTTCTAGGTCTATAATGAAAGAAAGGTTGAGGTGGTTAGGGCATGTTGTGCGGATGAAGGATGACAGATTGCCAAAGATTGTTCTTTTCGGCCAACCATCTAGGGCTAAACGGAAAGCAGGTCGTCCCCGTCTGGGGTGGGAGGACGTCATAAAGAAAGATTTAAAGGAAATGGGAACTTCGTGGGCGGGTGTAAAAAGGGAGGCTTTGAATAGATTGGGGTGGAGGAGGAGCGTGCGTAGCTGTGTTGGCCTCAGGCGGCTTGGTGCTGCGATGAGTTGTTAGTAGTAGTAGTAGTAGTATGTTTACATTTAACATAACTTTCGAAAAAGAGTGCCCTTGCTTATAATATTCTATTTTACAAGCCCCTTACTCTGCCGCCCTCTCTGACACAAAATTATAGCTCCCTTTAACATCACCCCTGAAAATTAAATTTTTAGCTCCACCACCCCCTTGCTGTGAGACAAAATCCTAAACTTTCTAATAATTTTTCTCTTTTAATAGTTCAATAATAATTTTAATGAGTTTAATCCATAGGGGTAAGGGTTTAGGGCTTAGTGCCTCCTAAATCTAAACAAACTGTCATAACAGTTTCGTTCAGGATTCATACAGCCCAGATCTACGACCATTCGTTCTATAATATATATGGATTTAAGGAGAGCAGGTGGGAAAAACACCTCTCTTTACTAAGTCTATGTGATTCCTTACACCAGTGGTTCTCAAAACTAATTTAAACACTGCACCCCTTTTTACCCACAAAACATTTTAGGTACCCCTCCTCAGCTACTGGTACTAAGTAAACTATAGCTAAAATATAAACAGTATTCCAGTCCTAGAGTTGTTTTATGATTTTGCTAAAAAATTGCCAGTCCTAGAGTTGTTTTATTTTTTTGTTGGCCGGCCGGGTACCCCCAAAAAATTTTGCGTGCCCCCAATCAGGGGCATAGTTTGCCATGGGGCAGGGGGCAGCTGTCCCCTCCAGACCGCAGTTTGCACCCCACCTGAAATTTAGTTTCTGCAAACAATCTTGTCAAAACTAAGGTAAGCCTACAAATTTAAGTATTCAGAGGAACAGGTCAGTTTTCTTTGGCTCCAACTCCCCCCCCCCCGCAGGATTTTTATGAAATTACGCTACTGCCCCAAAGGGGTACGTAAACCACAATTTGAGAACCGCTGCCATAGACTATGATTATTATGATAGTGTGTTATACCTATTCCATATAGAAGAGAAAAGCAAAAGCACTTATGTTCTTTGTGCTTGATATAAAATATTCAGAAGTGATTTCAAAACTTACGTTAGAATTATTGTCAGTATTTCGCCCATCAGGCCACTGTTCATAATGGGATGGCTTGGTAATTCACATATTGTACGAAGTAGACAAGCTCTGCCGTTAACCCCAATTGTTGACAGGCCAAATTCAAGGGCGTGAAATATATGATCTTGATCACTGTGGGCTACGCTCCTAGATAATAAATGAAATGAGTGCTGGCATGAAAATACGTGACATGGCATAATAATAAATTCAGCGCAATAAATGCCGTAACTAGGAGCCGAAGGAGGAGACATACGAATAAAGCAAAGACGGAGAAACATACTGGTTTCCCTCTTAGGGGCAACTTAGTAACAAATGAACCCTAGACCATCATAACCGGCAATTTTAAACTACTGCTACTACTAACAACTCACCACAGCACCAAGCCGCCTGAGACTAACACAGCTACGGACGCCCCTCCTCTATCTTAATCTATTCAAAGCCTCCCTCTTTGCACTCTCTCATGAATTCCCGTTTCCCTTAAATTTTTCTTTATGACATCCTCCCGTCCCAACGGCGGACGACCTGCTTTCCGTTTAGCACTAACCGGTTGGCTGAAAATGTCACTCTTCGGCAATCTGTCATCCTTCATCCACAGAATGTAACCTAGCCATCTCAGCCTTTCTCTTATTACAGCCGTAGAAAGCTGGGTTGAACCCCACCTATCGTACAGCTTACTCTTTGAAGTACAGTCATTCAGCCAGGTACCTAAAACAATCTGTAGGCAATTTCACTAGAAACAATCTAGCAAATCTTCGTCCGTTTTTTCGGAGCGCTCGTGCTTCAGAACCATATTTGACCTCTGTCATCACTGTAGCTTCCAATATTCTAATCTTGGTTCGCAGACTTATCTTTCTATGCTTCCAAATTTTTTCCAACTGTGATAAACCACACTCAGCCATGGAAATTTTTGAACGTGCTTGAAAAAAAAAAAAAAAAAAAAAAAAAAAAAAAATAGAAACTCTTGAGCGAAGAATAATACTCGCTTAAAGCTGATTTAGAAGTGATTCGTATTATTTTGGTCAATATTGATGGCTAAAAATTGATTGCGAATATAGTAATTTTCAAAATATTTTAAAGCCCCACAAAATTGGTGTCGGATGGAAATGAATACAAAGAAAAAAAATAACCAAACGAAGTTAATTTTAAACCAGTGTATTTTTTGGCAAAGACCTCTGCTAGGCCGTCCTCAATTCTCAAATATATATATATATATATATATATATATATATATATATATATATATATATATATATATATATATATATATATATATATATATATATATATATATATATATTTATATATATATATATATATATATATATATATATATATATATATATATATATATATTATATATATATATATATATATATATATATATATATATATATATATATATATATATATATATATATATTTATATATATATATATATATATATATATATATATATATATATATATATATTATATATATATATATATATATATATATATATATATATATATATATATATATATATATATATATATATATATATATATATATATATATAAATATAATGTACGGTTTGCGGTTTTTATCGCCCCATTACCGTCTCATGTACTACTTTTAAGCTTTTTGAGTCATTTTTGGTAAGAAACATTGAAGAAAAATGTTCCGCCTCTCCTCGCCAGTTTGGGTACCAGCAAGGCTTAGGTAGAGATCATGCTCTCTTTCTTCTTATAAATGTGCTGAAGGATATTGAAGACAGAGATGATTTCTTGGTCTTGTGTGCACTCGATATTGCAAGAGCTTTTGACTAGTGTATATTATCGCAGGTTTTGCTTGAGGTCCATTTGAAAGGTACTGATGCAGCGGTAATTACTTGTTCAAGTAATTACCGCGGCGGTACGATACATGTATAGAAATCTGAAAGCTGAAATTAAAGGTGGTAGTCTACTATTTCAGTTCCTGAAAGGTGTACACCAAGGAGCTTTTACTTCTCCAGTTGTGTTTATTAATTGTGTTACTGGTGCTCAGGATAGGTTGAGCAGTACATTTATCTTCAAATGACTTGATCTCTCGTTAGTTACGTTTGCGGATGACTTTTTGAACCTTTCGTGCACTTTCCAAGGCTACTCTTCCACTTTTGAGCTTCTGCAAGAAGTTTATGAGCAAATTGGTTTGAGATTCACAACTGTTTCATAGTTGTCCTACTATTCAACTATAACGGAAATAGAAATTTAATAAGTCTATCCGGCTCTGAAGTTCCTTTTGCTAGCAGCCTTACTTACACGGGTATGCCTATTGGAGAAAATCTGAAAGAAATTGCAAACCTGGCATTGAAAAATTATGCTAGTAAGATCCGGGCTGCGGATGCATCCCAGGCTTCAAACGTCTCATATCATTGGCAGCGCAGTAGCACTGCCTAAGTAAAGAATGATGTTGGCACAAAGTATTATTTATTTTTTTCTTTTAGGCCAGAGCACTTTTTATCGAACGAGTTGTCGTAGAAACTTCAAGAAGGGCTCATTCGATTGGAAATTCAAAAGGCTAGTGCCCTTTTTAATTGTTGAAAACGACTGGAGAGCAACTAAACCCCCTCTCACGCCCACTATTTTCCTAAACACATCCGATCGAACTTTCGAGATAGCCATTTTGTTCAATGTAGTTGAAAGTTCTGGAAATTAGGTCTTTGAGAATGACAATCCCCCCACAACCCTCAGGGCAAGGGTTGTAAGTTATGCCATGGGAACATATAAGGTTTTTACAGAAAGCGTTGTTATAGAAACTTCGAAAAGGGCTCAATCGATTGGAAATTGAAAGGACTAGCGCTCTTTTTAATAGTTGAAAGTGATTGAAGGGCAACTAACCCCCGTCTCACGCCCACCATTTCCCAAAACACATCCAATCAAAACTTTGAGATAGTAATTTTGTTTAACGAAGTTTAAAGTTCTGGAAATTAGGTTTTGAGGATGACAACCCCCCACATCCTTCAGGATAAGGGTTGTAAGTTATGCCCTGGGGGCATATAAGGTTTTTTTTTGTAGAAAGCGTGGTTATAGCAACTTCAAAAAGGGCTCCTTCGATTGGACATTGAAAGGGCTTATGCCCTTTTTAATAGTCGAAAGTGATTTAAGGGTAGCTAACCCCCTCTCACGCCCCCCATTTCTTCAATCACATTCAATCAAAAATTTGAGATAGCCATTTTGTTCAACGTAGTTGAAAGGTCCGAAAATTATGTCTTTGAGGATGACAAACCCTCCTACAGCTCCCAGGGCGAAGGTTGTAAGTTATGCCCATGGGGCGTGTAAGGTTTTTATAGAAAGCGTTGATATATAAACTTCAAAAAGGGCTCATTGGGTTAGAAATTGCAAGGGCTAGTGCCCTTTTTAATAGTCGAAATTGATTGGAGAGTAACTAATCACTCTCTCACGACCACTGTTTCCCCGATCACATTCAATCAAAATTTTGAGATGGCCTTTGTTGAACGTAGTTGAAGGTTCCGGAAATTATGATTTGAGTGTGCCCCCCCCCACAGCCCTGAGGGCTAAGGTTGTAAGTTGTGCCATGGGAGTACATAATGTTGTTATAGAAAGCGTTGTCGTAAAAACTTCAAATGGGACTCATTCGATTGGAAACTGAGAGGGCTATTGCCCTTTTTAACATTCGAAAGTAATGGAAGGGAGAATCACCCCCCACGCCCATCATTTCTTCAAATATTTCCGATCATTATTTTGATATGGCTATTTTGTTCAACGTAGTTGAAAGGTCTGGAAATTATGTCTTTGAGGATCACAACCCTCCTTCCATAGCCCTCAGGACAAGGGTTGCAAGTTATGCCCATGGAGCACATAGGGTTAAGGTTGTAAGTTATGCCCTTCACATTCAATCAAAATTTTAAGATGGCCTTTGTTGAATATAGTTGAAGGTTCCAGGAATTATTTTTTGAGTATGCCCCCCCCGCAGCCCTGAAGGCTAAGGTTGTAAGTTATGCCCTGGGAGCATATAATGTTGTTATAGAAAGCGTTGTCGTAAAAACTTCAAAAAGGACTCATTCGATTGGAAATTGAGAGGGCTGTTGCCCTTTTTAATAATCGAAAGTAATGGAAGGGAGAAACACCCTCCCCACGCCCATCATTTCCCCAAATATTTCCGATCATTATTTTGATATGGCTATTTTGTTCAACGTAGTTGAAAGGTCTGGAAATTATGTCTTTGAGGATGACAACCCTCCCCCATAGCACACAGGACAAGGGTTGCAAGCTATGCCATTGGAGCACATAGCGTTTTTATAGAAATTTTTGTCTTAGAAGCTTCAAAAAGGAATCATTCGATTGGAAATTTAGAGGACTAGTGTCTTTTTTATTAACCGAAAGTGATTAGAGGGCACATGCCCCCCCCCACGCCCATTTTTTCACCAAACACTTCCAATCAAAATTTTGAGATCCAATCAACGCATCAGAAAGGTCTGAAAATTATGTCTTTGAGGATATCAAATTCCCCCAGCTCTCAGGGCAAGGGTTGTAACTTATGCCCTAAGGACAAATAAGAATTTTTATAGAAAGCGGAGGAGGCTCATTGGATTGATAATCAGACGCTTTAGTGCTCTTTCTAAGAGTCAAAGTGATTAAAGGGCAGCTAGATAAGTAAATGTTACAGACAGTTATGTTACAAGTAAAGATCACCATCTAGTTTTGTCTAGGGTTAATTGAAAGCTGAAATTTTGGAAGGATATCTACCTTCCGGGAAGCTATGACGTTGATAGGGTCCAGGATGAGAATTTGAGGGAAAACTTTCCAGGAACCATTGAATGACAATTGACAATGGAGATTTGACAATGGAGAAGATGAATGGAATAATGTTTGGAACATAATTTGTGAAGTTGCTTATGGTGTCTTAGGAAAGAAAGTTAGGAACACTACTAAGAATATCAGTGATAAGGCTTTATGTCCAATAGAGAAGAGAAGGAGCTTGCACATGTATTGTCTGAGTGTAAGATCACATGAAAATAAGAGGAATGTAAAGAAAGCATTAAAATATTAACTAAGGAGGTGTGAAATGGAGACCATGGATAAATTTGTCGAGGATCTAGAAGATGCAGCTAGACGGCATAATAGAAAATGATTGTGTTGGCATATTAATAAATTTAGAGGGAGTAGTTAATATGTACTTATCCCAGTTAAAGATAGGAACGGGGCCACGATTAGTGATAAGAAAAGAATGGGGTGAATATTTTGAGAATTTGCTAAACCGGGATAGAGTTACAGAAAAATATATAGAGGAAAATGAGAAAGTTTGTGACACCTTGCATGTGAAGGGATATTTATTTTGTGAGGAAGAATTAGTGACGGTACTAAAAGAATTGAAAAGCATATATATATATATATATATATATATATATATATATATATATATATATATATATATATATATATATATATATATATATATATATATATATATATATATATATATATATATATATATATATATATATAGTAATTATCGGGAGCATAGTAATTATCGAGGCATTAACTTTGTCTCTGTAGGTAGCAGATTACTTTGTATGATTTATACTTATAAGACTGGAAGATGCTGTAGATAAAGTTAAAAAAAAAGAGCAATAGAGGATGTGTCAACCAAATTTTCACTCTTAGGCTAGTAATTGAGAAGTGCCTGAGTCGTCAAACACCTTTAGTCCTTAGTTTTATACATTATGAGCAGGTGTTTGTTTCAACTGATAGAAGATCCTAAGCTAAGGTTATATTCTTTAATGGTATAGCAGACAAATACATTAAAGTGAGTAATGCTATGTACGAGAAAAACACTGCTGCGGTTAAGGTAGGATATAAGGTTCGTAGCAGGTTTCGTATTAAATCAGTAATTAAGCAGGGTCGTGTTCTATCCCCCCTTTATATGGATCATTTGGATGGACTTTGAGTTAAGGAGCACAGGAAAGGCAATTGGAGAACACGGAATCGAATGAGGAAGAAAAACTTTCCTGGACTTAGATTGTGCTGATGATTTAAGCCTCCTAGATGAATGTGTAAGCAAAATGAATGAGCTTTAAGAGGTTTTGCGAGTTCAGGGTATTAGAGTAGGTTTGAAAATTAATGTTAAGAAAACTGAGATACTAAGGCTTGGAATAAGTGAAGATGAAAAGATGACGATGGGTAACGAAAAAATCTATCATCTAGACAGCTTCACTTACTTTGGTAGTAATATTAGTAAAGATGGTGGGAGCAGTGAAGACGTTAAAAATAGAATAGCCAAGGGTTTGGGTGTTTTTTCACAGTTGAAAAAAGATTGGAAAAGTTGGAAGGTAAGTCTACGAACTAATAAGTTCTTTTTTTTTAAGTTCATAAGTTTATTAATCCACATTCATAAACAAATAAATAAATTAAACAACAGTTTCACACTGGAAAAAACCTATGAAGGTTTGCGATCGCGCGAAAGTCCACGTAACTACTTACCTATTAACTCAACTATATTTACATAAACCTCAACTATTTAATTAAAACTATTACAAATAAACCAAAAATAGATAAACTATAACCTATATATAAAAAAATACTAAAAAAATATAGAAAAATAAATAATTAACCGAATTAAAAATAATAATAAATAAATAAAATATTAAAAAATAATACTAACAAATCCAGTCTCCATCACTCAATATACTCAACTCCCTCTCCCCTCCAACTCAACTCCAACTCCCTATATTATAATACTGGAAGTTACAGTGAAGACAGCCGAAAAACGGAGGGAGATTTGCTAGATATTTTCCAGAGAAATTGCCTACGGATTGTTCTGGGTACCCGGGTGACTGTATTTCAAACAGTAGGCTGTACGAAAAGTCTGGTCCAATCCCGCTATCTAGGGCTATAATGACAGAAAGGTTGAAATGACTAGGGCACGTTCTGCGAAAGAAGGATGAAAGATTACCAAAGATTGTCCTTTTTGGTCAGCCGTCTAAGGCTAAACTGTAAACAGTTCGTCCGCGGTTGGGATGGGAGGATGTCGTAAAGAAAGATTTAAGGGAAGTATTAACTTCCTGGGAGGGTGTAAAAAGGGAGGCTTTGAACATATTAGGATGCAGGAGGGGCGTGCGTAGCTGTGTTGGCGTCAGGCGGCTTGGTGCTGCGGTGAATCGTTAGTAGTAGTAGTATTATGTTGGAATTCCCTGCGAAAAAAAGAAAAGAAGAAAGTAAATTTAGCTAGATAATTTTCCAAGGGAGGCAGCTAAGGGGGGGGGGGGGTGACTGCATGTCCATTGACAAAAATTGGCTTTATTCTCGGTTTTTCTTAGGATTAAAAAAAACAAGTTTTTTTTTAACTGAAAGTAAGGAGCAACATTAAAACTTAAAACGAACAGAAATTATTCCGTATATGAAAGGGGCTGTCCCCTCCTCAACGCCTCGCTCTTTACGCTAAAGTTTGATTATTGTTTAAAAAAATAGAGTTGTGAGAAAGTCAAACATTAGCGTAAAGAGCGAGGCGTTGAGGAGAGGACAGCCCCTTTCATATACGGAATAATTTCTGTCCGTTTTAAGTTTTAATGTCGCTCCTTACTTTAAGTTAAAAAAACTTATTTTTTTTTATTTTTGAAAGTTTTTGAATTAATGCAGGTTTTGATTTTGGCTCACCGTAAATGAATAATTAAAAAAAAAATTGAATATTAATTTTACTTTTATTTGGTTAAATTGCTTTCTCGAAACCTGTTTAATTTTATTTAAGAACGTTTTTATTAGTAATAAATATACGTAACTTACGAATTAACTTACGTAACGAACCTCTATATTCTTATATTTTTAATACGTATATTTGAGGGTTCGCTCCCTAGTCAATACCTTGCTATTTAAGCTAAAGTTCGAATTTTGTTCCAATTCTTTAAAAATGACCCCTTAATCACAAATGCCGTTAATTAGAATAAATAGCTCTTATGAAAGTACTAAATAATCTTTGGCATTAAGAGCGAGGTATTGACTAGGGTATGAACCCAATCATAAACGTAATGTTTTCTGTCGTTTTAAGTTTTGATGTTGCTCCTTACTTTCAGTTAAAAAACTTGTTTTTTAATATATAATTTCTGATCTTTATTTAAATAATGCTGGGAAATCCGGCGCCCCCTTTATAGCAATGTCCCTTCTCCAATGAAAACTTCCTTCATGGTAAGATCCTTCCACATAACCCCCGACCCACTCCCCCTTCCCCACTACCAGAAAAAGTCTCCTCTGAAAACGTCTGTATACTTCCTAATAACCAATACTATATGTTAACATTGGGTAAAGTTCATAGCTTTCAGCCCTCCTCCCGGGGACTTTGGGGGATTAAGTCATCCTAAAAGACATAGTTATCATATTTTCGACCATGCTGAACAAAAAAGCTATCTCAAAATTTTGATCGGGTGACTTTGGGAAAAAAATGAGTGTGGGAGGGGGCCTAGTTGCCCTCCATTTTTTTTGGTCACTTAAAAAGGGCACTACCTTGGAGCGGACGGGGTGGACAGGAGAAATGGGAATCTCAATTATACCCAAATCATGGAAACAATTTGTTGAAGATTGAATATCATAATACCACATTGCTGTATGCAGGTCTTTCAGTTGTTTAAGATCAAGTATATTGAGAAAAACATACAAAGTTTGAGTTTCTGAGAGATTTGGAAGCCTCATTGGGCGATGAACAAAAGTACCTAGAATTCTAATTGCCTTATTTTGAATTATCTGAAGAGGTTGCAGATGGACCGTAAATGTGTTGAGATAGATTACAGGGCAATAATTTATATATGATTCAATTAGAGAATGGTATAAAATTTTAAGGATGGAAAAACGAAATACATGTTTCAACCTATGAAGACAACCTAAGTTATGGGCAAGTTTCAAACTCAAATAATCATAATGTTTACGGAAGGATAAAAGCTCATAGAGAATAATCCCAAGGTAACGAAATGATTTTTCTTTTTTTTATCCTACTTTGATTTACAATTAACTCTTCTATGGTAATTTAATTTACTGTCCGCTGTGACCGCCCAAAAATCATGAATTCAGTTTTAGAAAAATTTGGAGCTAGGTAGTTACATGCAAAACATTTATTCAAAGATTTCATTGCTATCACCATTTTCTCAACCAACAAAGATGGAGTTTTAGCTTCTACTGTCACCGCTGTATCATCTGCAAAAATTACTGCTAAGCTACTATTTTGGGGTAAACACCCCGGGAGGTCATTGATATAAATCAAAAATAGTAATGGTCCTAATATTGATCCCTGGGGGACTCCAATATCATCAATAGCAATATGACTTGACAGGTGTCCATTTATTTCTATCTGAATTTTTCGACCATGCAGGTAAGATTTTATTAGATCTAGGCCTTTTGACTCTAATACCCGTGTTATTAATTTTCTCCAACAAAATTTAGTGGTTTAGCGTATCAAATGCCTTTTTTATATCATAGGCAGCGCGCTAGCGCTGCCTAAGTAAAGAACGATGTTGGCACAATGTGTTTTTTTTTGGTTCTCCATACCCGGGAACTTCGTATCGAAGGAGTTCTCGTAGAAACTTCGAAAAGGGCTCATTCGATTGGAAACTGGAGTGGCTAGTGCCCTTTTTAATATTCGAAAGTGATTGGAGGGCAACTAGCCCCCCACGCCCATCATCCCCCCAAAAACATCCAATCAAAATTTTGAGATAGCTGTTTTGTTCAGCGTAGTTGATTTCCAGATAGAAAATATTTTTTGAGGAGGACACTCCCCCAGAGCCCTCAGGGCATGGGTTTTAAGTTATGCCCTCAGGACATATAAGATTTTAATAGAAGGCGTTGTCGTAGAAACTTCAAAAAATGCTCTTTCGATTGGAAATTAAAAGAGCTAGTGCCCTTTTTAATAGTCAAAAGTATTTTGAGGGCAACTAGCCCCCCTCACGCCCATCATTTCCCCAAACACATCCAATCAAAATTTTGAGATAGCCATTTTGTTCAGCGTAGTTGATTTCCAGATAGAAAATATATTTTTGAGGAGGACACTCCCCCACAACCCTCAGGGCAAGGGTTTTAAGTTTTGCCCTGGGGGCATATAAGTTTTTATAGAAGGCGTTATCGTAGAAACTTCAAAAGAGGCTCATTCGATTGGAAATTCAAAGGTCTAGTACCCTTTTCAATAGTCGAAAGTGTTTGGAGGGCAATTAGCACCCCTCCCCTCCATGCCCATCATTCCCCCAAACATATCCAGTCAAAACTTTGAGATAACCATTTTATTCAGCGTAGTTGATTTCCAGATAGAAAATATGTTTTTGAGGAGGATACTCCCCCACAACCCTCAGGGCAAGGGTTTTAAGTTTTGCCCTGGGGGCATATAAGGTTTTATAGAAGGTGTTGGCGTAGAAAATTCGAAAAATGCTCATTCGATTGGAAATTCAAAGAGCTAGTGCCCTTTTTAATAGTCGAAAGTGATTGGAGGGCATCTAGTCCCCCCACGCCCGTCAATTCCCCAAACACATCCAATCAAAATTTTGAGATAGCCATTTTGTTCAGAGTAGTTGATTTCCTGATAGAAAATATGTTTTTGAGGAGGACACTCCCTCACAGCCCTCAGGGCAAGGGTTTTAATTTATGCCCTGGGAGTATATAAGGTTTTTAAAGAAGGCGATGTCGTAGAAAATTCGAAAAATGCTCATTCGATTGGAAATTCAAAGAGCTAGTGCCCTTTTTAATAGTAGAAAGTGACTGGAGGGCAACTAGTCCCCCCACACCCATCATTCCCCGAAACTCATCCAATAAAAATTTTGAGATAGCCATTTTGTTCAGAGTAGTTGATTTCCAGATAGAAAATATGTTTTTGAGGAGGACACTCCCCCACAACCCTCAGGGCAAGGATTATAAGTTATGCCCTGGGGGCATATAAGGTCTTTATTGAAATCTTTGTCGTAGAAACTTGAAAAAGCGCTCATTCGATTTGAAGTTCAAAGGGCTAGTACCCTTTTTAATAGTCGAAAGTGATTTGAGGGCAACCAATCCCCCTATCACGCCCACCGTTTCCCTAAACACATCCAATCAAAATTTTTAGATAGCTATTTTATTCAACGTAGTTGAAAGTTTTGGAAGTTAGGTCTTTAAGGATGACAACCCCTCCCCCCATAGCCCTCAGGGCAAGGGTTGTAAGTTATACCCTGAGGGCATTTAAAGTTTTTATTGAAAGTGTTGTCGTAGAAACTTCAAAAGGTCTCATTCAATTGAAAATTGAAGGGGCTAGTGCCTTTTTTAATAGTTGAAAGTGATTGGATAGCGAAAACGCCCCTCTCACGCACACCATTTTCCCAAACACATCAAATTAAAATTTTGAGATATCCATTTTGTTCAACGTAGTTGAAAGTTCTTAAAATTAGGTCCTTTAGGATGATAACCCCTTCAAAGCCCTCAGTACAAGGGTTGTAAGTTGTGCCCTGGGGGTATATAAGGTTTATATAGAAAGTTTTTGC
The DNA here is from genome assembly GCA_027921565.1 of Artemia sinica. Classification (NCBI taxonomy): domain Eukaryota; kingdom Metazoa; phylum Arthropoda; class Branchiopoda; order Anostraca; family Artemiidae; genus Artemia; species Artemia sinica. Next base: position 74,612,457 of record CM051261.1, read on the forward strand.
ATAAATCATAGCCAGCGTGATCGCTCTGCCTAAGTAAAGAACAGGGACAATCGAGAACGAGACAAGAAACAGGGAATAAGTAAAGCGGAAGAAACTCCCCAAAGTCCTCAAGGCAAGGGTTTTAAGTTATATCCTGGGTGCATATAAGAACGATGTTGACACAATGTATTATTTATTAATTTTTTCCTTTAGAGCAGGGCACTTCGTATCGAAGAAGTTGTCGTGGAAACTTCAAAAAGCGCTCATTAAATTGTAAATTGGAGTAGCTTGTGTCCTTTTTAATAGTCGAAAGTGATTGGAAGTTGACTAACACCCCTTCCACGCCCATCATTTCCCGAAACACATCCAATCAAAATTTTGAGATAGCGATTTTGTTCAGCGTAGTTGATTTTCAGATAGAAATTATGTTTTTGAGGACAGTTCCCCATAGGGCAAGCCCTTAGGGCAAGGGCTGTAAGTTTTGCCCTGGGGGCATAGAAGGTTTTTTATAGAAGTTTCTGTCGTAGAAACTTGAAAAAAGGCTCATTTGAGTGGAAATTCAAAGGGCTAGTGGCCTTTTTAATAGTCAAAAGTGATTGGAGGGCAACTAGCCCCCCCACACCCATCATTCCCCCAAACACATCTAATCAAAATTTTGAGATAGCCATTTTGTTCAGCGTAGTTGATTTCGAAATAGAAAATATGTTTTTGAGGAGGATACTCCCCATCAGCACTCAGGGCGAGGGTTTTAAGTTATGCCCAGGGGGCATATAAGGTTTTTTTTATAGAAGGCGTTGTCGTAGAAACTTCAAAAAAAGCTCATTCGATTGGAAATTCAAAGGGCTAGTGCCCTTTTAATAGTCGAAAGTGATTGGAGGGCAAATAGCCCCCCCCCCCCGTCTCACGCCCATCGTTCCCCCAAACACATCCAATAAAAAATTTGAGATAGCCATTTTGTTCAGCATAGTTGATTTCCAGATAGAAAATATGTTTTTGAGGAGAACACTCCCCCACAACCTTCAGGGCAAGGGTTATAAGTTATGCCCTGAGGGCATATGAGGTTTTTATTGAAATCTTTGTCGTAGAAACTTGAAAAAGGGCTCATTCGATTTGAAATTCAAAGGGCTAGTACCTTTTTAATAGTCGAAAGTGATTAGTGATATTTTTTGTTGTTGTTGTTGTTTAGACAAGTGCACTTCGTATCGAAGGAGTTGTCGTGGGAACTTTAAAAAGGGCTCATTCGATTCAAAATAGAAAGGGCTGATGCCTTTTTAATAGTCGAAAGTGATTAGTGATATTTTTTGTTGTTGTTGTTGTTTAGACAAGTGCACTTCGTATCGAAGGAGTTGTCGTGGGAACTTCGAAAAGGGCTCATTCGATTGAAAATAGAAAGTGCTGATGCCTTTTTAATAGTCGAAAGTTATTGGAGGGCAACTAATCCCCCTTCCACTCCCACCCTCCCACGCCCATCCTCCCATTTGCCCATTATGTTTAAAAACTAAACTTTGCCTTAAGATTAAATCAAAATGCACTCTGATAATGCTAATTCCCAATCAGGCATCTCAGCAGTATCCCAAGAACGACTGAGGGTATTATGTTCAAACTTTCGGGGCTACTTCTGCTCTTAAAATTTAACAAAATCAAAATAGCGTAAGTGTATCTAAGCTATCAAAGAAAGTAAACAGATTTTTGCGAATGGTTTCAAGTTTTCCATTTCAGGTCAACTAGAGGAGGTATGAAACTAAATTAAACAGTACTATTTGTGTCCAGATTTATAAAACGGTGTATGTTGTTAATAATTGCTGAAAATTTTTCTCCAGCATATAAATAGCAGGCCAAACTATAAAGTCTTAAAAAATGAAAAGATTTAAAGTATTATTTTATTTTTTCCTGAAAAGACTATGTCAATATAAAACGAACAGAAATTAATTAAAAAAAACTTTTTCCACAAAATAAGTTTTTCAAAGAAAAGTAAAGAACTCCATTAAACAAAAAATGAGCAAAAATAAAATCAAATAATCTTCCAAGCGTGAAACTACCACAAATCAGCATCGATAAATAAATGAAACCCAAAACCAACAGAAATTACAATAAATAACCGAGTCAAACTCAAAACGAGCAGAAATTAACATAAATTGGGCGCAAAACCCCTATGCCTTCCCAAGGCCAGAAAAAAATTTGCACTTTACGGAAAAAATATAAATGTTTTTACTTTTATAACTTTAATAAATCAAATAATATTAACATTTTGATTACTAAATATCAGTATATGTATATTAAACTGACAATGCACATTTGTTTGTATTTTTTCAGTAAAGTGCAAATTTTGTTCTGGCTTTGGGAAGGCATAGGGGTTTGGTGCCCAACTTATGTTAATTTCTGCTCGTTTTGAGTTTGAATCGGTTAAAAATTGTAATTTCTGCTCGTTTATGGTTTCATTTATTTATCGATGCTGACTTGTGGTAGCTTCACGCTTGGTAGATTATTTGATTTTATTTTGCTCATTTTTTGTTTAATGGAGTTCTTTACTGTTTCTTGAAAAACTTATTTTGTGGAAAAAGTTGTTTTTAATTAATTTCTTTTCGATTTATATTGACATAGTCTTTCAGGGAAAAAGAAAATAATACTTTAAATTTTTTCGTTTTTTTAAGACTTTATAGTTTGGCCTGCTATTTCTATGCTGGAGAAAAATTTTCAGCAATTTTTGACTACCCACCCTTTTAAAAATATAGACACAAATAGTAATGTTTAATTTAGTTTCATACCTCCTATAGTTGACCTGAAATAGAAAACTTGATACCATTCGCAAAAAAACTGTGTTTCTTTCTTTGATAGCTTGGACACACTTACGTTATTTTGATTTGATTAAATTTTAAGAGCAGAAGTAGCCCCGAAAGTTTGAACATAATACCCTAAGTCGTTCTTGGGAAACTGCTGAGATGTCTTATTGGGAATTAGCATTAACGCAGTGCATTTTGATTTAATCTTAAGGCAACATTTATTTTTTAAACATAATGGGCAAATGGGAGGGCGGGCGTGGGAAGGGGACTAGTTGCCCTCCAATCACTTTCGGCTATTAAAAAGGGCACTTTCCCTTTCTATTTTCAATCGAATGAGTTCTTTTTGAGGTTCGTACGACAACTCCTTCGATACGAAGTGCCCTGGTCAAAAAAGATAATACATTCTACCCACATCGATCTTTACTATAAAAATGTCAAGCCTTCTAATCACTTTCGACTATTAAAAAGGGCACTAGCCCTTTCAATTTCCAATCGAATGAGACCTTTTTGAGTTTCTACGACAAATATTTCTATATACACCTTATATACCCCCAGGGCAGAAATTACAACCCTTGCCCTGAGGGCTGTGAGGGGATTGTCATCCTCATAGACCTAATTTCCAGAACTTTAAACTACGTTAAATAAAACAGCTATCTCAAAATTTTGATTGGATATGTTTGGGGAAATGTTGGGCGTGAGAGGGGCGTTAGTTGCTCTCCAATCACTTTCAACTATTAAAAAAGACACTAGCCGTTTCAATTTCCTATCGAATAAGCCCCTTTGAAGTTTCTACGACAACGCTTTCAATAAAGATCTTATATGCCCCCAAGGCATAATTTACAACCCTTTCCCTGAGGGTTGGGGGGAGTTTCCTCCTCAAAAACATATTTTCTATCGGGAAATCAACTACGCTGAACAAAATGGCTATCTCAAAATTTTGATTGGATGTGTTTAGGGGAATGGTGGGCGTGGTGAGGGGGGCTAGTTGACCTCCAATCACAAAGACCTAATTTCCAGAGGGGGCTAGATGCCATCCTTAAAGACCTAATTTCCAGAGATTTCAACTACGTTGAAGAAAATTGCTATCTCAAAATTGTGGGCGTGAGAGGTGGGTTAGTTGCCCTCCAATCGCTTTCGACTATTAAAAAGAGGACAAGCCCTTCTAATTTCCAATCGAATGAGCCCTTTTTGAAGCTTCTACAACATCACTATCTATAAAAACATTATATGCATCCAGGGCATAACTTACAACCCTTGCCCAAGGGCTCTGAGGGGGTTATCATACTCAAAGACTTAGTTTCTAAATTTTTTAACTACGTTGAACAAAATGGCTATCTAAAAATTTTGATTGGCTGTGTTTGGGGAAATGTGGGCGTGAGAGGAGGGTTAGTTGCCCTCAGATCACTTTCGACTATTAAAAAGGGCATAAGCCCTTTCAATGTCCAATCGAATGAGCCCTTTTTCAAGTTTCTATATTTTCAATAAAAACCTTATCTGCCCCCAGGGCATAACTTACAACCCTTACCCTGAGGACTGTGGGGGAGTTTCATCCTCAAAAATATTATTTCCGGACCTTTCAACCACTTTGAACAAAATGGCTATCTCAAAATTTTGATTGGATGTGTTTGGATGAATGGTGGGTGTGTAAGGGGTGTTAGTTGCCTTCCAATGACTTTCGACTATTAAAAAGGGCACTAGCCATTTCAATTTCCAATCAAATGAGCCCTTTTTGAAGTTTTTACGACAACACTTTCTATTAAAACCTTATATGCCCCAGGGCATAACTTACAACCCTTGCCCTGAGGGCTCTGGGGAGGGGGGGGGGTTATCATCCTCAAATACCTAATTTCCTTAACTTTTAACAACGTTTAAGAAAATGGGTATTTCAAAATTTTGACTGGATGTATTTGGGGAAAATATGGGCGCGGAAGGGGTGTTAGTTACCTTCCAACGACTTACGACTATTAAAAAGGGCACTAGCCATTTCAATTTCCAATTAAATGAGCCCTTTTTGAAGTTTCTATGACAATACTTTCTATTAAAACCTCATAACTTACAACCCTTGCCCTGAGGGCTGCGGGGGTGGTATCATCCTCAAAGACATAATTTCCTTAACTTTCAACTACGTTGAACAAAATGGCTATCTCAAAATTTTGATTGGATGTATTTGGGGAAAAGATGGGCGTGAGAGGGGGGTTAGTTGCCCTCCAGTCACTTTCGACTATTAAAAAGACCACTAGCCGTTTCAATTTCCAATCGAAGGATTACTTTTTGAATTTTCTATGGCAATGCTTTCTATAAAAAAAAAACTTATATGCTCCCAGGGCATAACTTACAACCTTTGCCTTGAGGGTTGTGGGGAAGTGTCATCCTCAAAAATATAATTTCCGGACTTTTTAACTACATCGAATAAAATGGCTGTCTCTAAAATTTTGATTGGATGTGTTTGGGGAAAAGGTGGGCGTGGGAGGGGGGTTAGTTGCCCTCAAATCCCTTTCGACTATTAAAAAGGACACTAGCCCTTTGAAATGAGCCCTTTTTGAAGTTTCTACGACAACGCATTCACTAAAAACCTTATATGCCCCCAGGGCATAACTTACAACCCTTGCCTGAATGCTGTTTGGGGGGGGGGTCATCCTCAAAGATCTAATTTCTAAAACTTTCAACTACGTTGAACAAAATAGCTGTCTCAAAATTTTGATTGGATTTGTTTGGGGAAAAGGTGGGCGTGAGAGGGGGGTTAATTACCCTTCAATCACTTTCGACTGTGAAAAAGGGCACTAGCCCTTTGAATTTCCAATCGAATGAGCCTTTTTTGAAGTTTCTACGACAACGTTTTCTATAAAAACCTTATATGCACCCAGGGCATAACTTACAACCATTGCCCTGAGGGCTGTGGGGGAGTTTCCTCATTAAAAATATAATTTCTATGTGGAAACGTCTACGCTGAACAAAATGGTTTTCTCAAAATTTTGAGTGGATGTGTTTGGGGAAAAGATCGGCGGGGAAGGGGTGTTAGTTGCCTTCCAATCACTTTCGACTATTAAAAAGGGCACAAGCCACTCCAATTTCCAATCGAATGAGCTCTTTTTGAAGTTTCTACGACAACTCCATCGATACGAAGTGGCCTGGTATAAAAAAAATAAATAAATAAATAATACATTGTGCCAACATCGTTCTTTACTTAGGCAGCGCGATTGCGCTGCCTATGATCTCCCCACTTAGTTTATTAATGAAAAGCAAAAAAAAAGAGTGTGAAACCTTTTCTTGAGACATCCTTCTTTTCATATCAGATATTCTAAGATTCGCTTCTAAGATTCTAAGATTCGGGACTTTCTATGGGGCATTACCCTTTTCTCCCACTAAGCATATCCTTCGAAAAGGGAAAAAGAATGATAATACCTTTTTTGGATAGGGAATCCTTCTTCTTCGAATAGGGTATCCAGAAACAACGTGACTGGTATGTTAACTAGAAGTAATCCACGGACCGAGAGTTTTCCTGATCCTTGTGTTACAAGAGGGAGTGTGAACTGGTTAAGAATCGTCCATTTTGCTCGGGCTAAAACCGGACTTGCTGCCACTGTAATATTAAATAAAATTGGTAGTTTCTGGCTTTTGATCAACTGGATCGTTAGACAAGAGTACCCTCTAAAAACTAACAGATGAATATATTATGCAGATAATTCAGCCATTTGGAGGCGGAGAGAGGCTTTATCGCCTATGGGATTTTTTCTGAGATATGCCGAAAGAAAGGGGACAGTTTTTACGTTGGGATCAAGTATAATTTTACCTGTTTTGGGAACATAATCTGGACTGAGAAGATAGCCCTGCATAAACTCTTTAGGGACAGAAAAAGGGGGGGGGGGCTAATCGCTTAAGTTTTTCTACAATCGTTGGAAACCTGCCTCTACCTTTCAGGCTTCTGGTTATATTTGGTTCTGTTATTGCTGTCATACCTGTTATCGGTTTGGTGTTGCAGCTTTTTATTCTAACTTCATAAATGCAGTCATAGTTTTCCCATCAATCACACTTGCCACTCGGTTATGTTTTTTTTTTTTTTTCCAGCTAATGCCTCCAGTTACCTCCTCGTTGCGGAACAAGGGTAGCCTAAGCACCAAGGGTCTTTATCAGAGGTAACACTGTGGCGTAGCCTATAGTAAAGGCCATAAGACTTTAACGTTTTATTATTATTATTTGTTATTTATTTATTTTTTCCCAGGGGCACTACACATGGAAAGGGTAGTCACAAAAACTTCAGTGGGGATAATTGGACTGGAAATCGGAAGTTCTAGTGCTCTTTTCAAGAGTCAAAAGTTATTCGAGGGTAACTAGCCCCCCCCCCCTCCGCCACGATCTCTTTTCGACAAATACATCCGATCAAAATTTTGGGAAAGTTGTTTTTGTTCAAAATTATCCAAAGATCAGATGACAATAACTGCAAATTCGACACAACCCCCCGAGCCCGGTGTCAAGTATTGTATGTTATGCCCCGGGGGTATATTGGGTTTTTGTGAAAGGGGTGGTCGTATAAACTTTGTAGGAGGCTCATTTGATTGGAAATTAGAAGGTCTAGTGCCCTTTTCAAGAGTCAAAAGTAATCCAAGGTCAACTATCCCCCCCCCCTCGAACTCTTTTCCCCAAATGCATCCAATCGAAATTATGAAATAGCCATTTTGTTCAAAATAGTCCAAAGATCAGAGAACAATAACTGCGGGGTCAACACCCCCCCAGAACCCAGGGGTAGGTGTTATAAGCTATTCCTTGGGGGTATATAAGGTTTTTATGAAAGGTTTGGACGTATAACTTTATAAGAATTCCATTTGATCGGTAATTGAAAGTTCTAATTCCCTTTTTAAGAGTCAAAAGTGATCAGGTGTCAACTAACCCCCCCCCCCTCTCTTCCCCAAATGTATTCGATACAAATTTTGAGATTGCCATTTTGTTCAAAATAGTCCAAATATCCTATAACAATAACTCCGGGGTTGTCACCCTCCAGAGCATGGGGGTACATATTTTAAGGTATACCCTGGGTGCATATAATATTTCTTATGGAGGGGTGATCATATAAACGTTCACACTCACATGAGGGCTCAGATTCAGACACAATCATACTCACTGACGTTCACACTCACTCACTCTCTCACTCACACTTACACTTAAAGTCACTCACTCACACTCACTCAACCACTCATACTCAAACTCACACCCAGTGCATCTAATTTTTCCGTTGATAAGGTCCCCCGGACGTGTTGTCGAAATATTCGTACTTTTATTATACTTAAAGATGTTTTTTTTTTGTTTTATTCTTTTATTTAAATTATACCCGTGTTTTTCTCTCAAATTCTATAAATTAAACATTTTTGCGGAAGTAGAAGAGACCTAAATGGGCTAGTGCCGAAAAGCCTCTATTTCGAAGAAGAAGAAGAAGGGAAGGATTTTGAAGAAGAAGAAGAAGAAGAAGAAGAAGGGAAGGAGGGAGATATAAAGCATTTTGATTGATATCAGGTCCTCAAATCAGTTAATTAAGATAAGATATAATCACTTTTGAGTGTTTTGGTGGTGGGCTGTTCCATGTTCTTGACAAAGTGACGCTAAGTTCCGATTATGTCATGTGCTACAATTTGATTGTACAGTATATCAAATACAATCCTATACTTGCAAATATCGTTTTGAACCGTAGATTCCTTTTAATTGAGTAACCGTTTAATTGAAAAGGTAACTTTATAAGCCACATTTGGGACTTACATGTAAGTATTGGAGACACTTTGTGGAAAAACCAAATACCTAAATGGCCTAGTATCCAAAGGCCTCTATTTCGAACGATAATACAGAAATATACATATCCTTTTGAAATATAGTTTATTCGAGGCACAAATTAATTTGATAATAAAGAGGTAGTATTTTAAGTATGTTTGAGACCTACAATTAGGTATTGAAACTTATTTACGTAATGTGTTATCCTATGAAAATAGTGATATAGAGTTCTTCTGCACAGATAGAACAGAATAGATAATGGGTTAATATAGTGTCAAGCCAATCAAGTTGAACATATTACAGCTTAGTCACGTCAACTTTTTGTGAAAAGTAATTACCTTGACTATGGGGGTCGTAGGAAAGTGGGGATATTTTGCTGTGTTGTAATTGAGTCATAGAAACGATTGTTTTGGGCCTGCGTGTCTGCACAATTTGGTTTGACCATTTCAAAAAGTGTTAGGCGTCGTTAAAAAAAAAAAAAAAAAAAAAAAAAAAAAAAAAAAAAAAAAAAAAAAAAAAAAAAAAGATTTTCAGTCCACAGTCTTAGACTATGTAAGTTCATTAGCTTTATTGCTTTTCTCCTGTTTTATTTGGTTTTCAAGATATTCAAAAGTTTTTTTTTTTAAACATGTTATATCCTCTTTTCTCACCCACAGAAATAATTGAGAAATTGAGCTTCTGATGTCAAAATAGTTTTGTGGCCATCTAGTGTATACCTTAAAATCCCTTTCTCATACAAACAACTGCCCTAAGTTTTTATAATTTTAGTTATTTGAAAAGTGTGAAACTATTTATTATTACTTTTATTATGAAATAACTAACACTAATTGTAATAGTTTTATGAATTAATTTTACAAATCGTTTACTTCGAAATTATTCCGCTACATAAGAAACTATAAAATTGATTAATTTATGAACACTTTTAGGTTATTCGGAAGTAAGTGAGTTTTTGAAAATGTTTCAGTTATTGAAGTATTTTAGAATTGACTGAAACAGTCAAATTTGAATAATTTTTTCAGTGCTTTTGCTCTCCTCTAAAATTGATGTTTTAA